>JAPCYS010000656.1:0-462683 GCA_028641055.1 Alopecurus myosuroides
AAAAAGAGCTTGACTTATTGTCATAAGCCTTTTTCACCACTTGCATATTTAGCTTATATTTTGTGTTTGCCATAGAGAGTATTGGGGGAGTTTTTAGACATCAAAGTGTTTTATGTGACACCCTACTGTCTATTAACATGTGATTTACCCCACTGGTCCATGATGCTCTTGTCTTAAAATCATTAAGTTCACCACACATAAACACTAGGAAAGAGCAGATTTTTCCACTATGGTTTTCTTGCCAATTTTCTTAAAGGAAAATTGAATGTCTTGAGTGTTACTTTTTAATTGCTTGCTGTATGTATCACTTGTAGCATTGTTTGTCTTGGTTGGCTCTGAAAGTGTGCCTTTATCTTTTTACGACGTTAGAAAACGAGGAGGAAGGATTTGCTGAAGGGATTGCAACTCTTGTTACTTTCAGGATCAGGACCATCACTTGTACCAAGGCAAGCCATCCTAATGCTTGCTGTATAAATACTTATCATTATCTATCATGCATGCTTTTCACTTCTGAAGTTTTCACAAAACTATACTCCCAAAACTATTATTGAGAATAATACTACTAAAAATGAAATCATAAAAGTCAACCCAATGGTATATACATACCATCCACCAAATTAAAACTTGGGTTCTTAAATGAATTAAATGTGTTATTGTAAACAAATACCTTATGAAGAAGGAAAAACCCCGATGGGGTGAGACCCTGTCTACCGAAGAGTGCCATGAAGGGAAATTTTGAGAAATGTTTACAAAAGACACATAACCTAGTCTTCGCTGGACAACTATTATCGTACTGCCACTTTACCCCAATATGGGTAGGGGCTTGATTAAAACTTGTTATGGTTAGTATGTGAGCTATCTCAAAAGTGCTATAGAGGATTGGATCCTCCGAACCGAAGTGTCGCTAGGAGTGAGCAGACGGGACACCTAAAGTGGGATTAATTTTCCTCCGGATGCAGCAGTTGGGTCTCCTGTCTGGGCGGTGTGTGACACGGCTTGCCGGGGAGGGGTAACCCCAATTGAAGAGATAGTCATGTTCTAGCTTGTACATAGTGATAGTCAAGATCAGTTATCTGATGTTCCCATAGGTTGGAATAGTCCATGGTTGTTTCATGGCGGATTCTGGATCTAGTGGAAGTGTGTACCTCTGCAGAGTAACTATTTCGAGATAGCCGCGTCCTCGGATATGGACGGTTGAATGGCCATGTAGCTAGTATTGTGTCAACTTTTCAAAAAGAGGTTTTTGAAGGACAACTTTGTACCTGCGAGGTACTATGGAGGAATGACTTGGTATCTGCGAGATACCGAGGAGGAGGAAACTATTATTACAAGTTTCTGAAAAGAAAACTTTCTTTTCTAAAAGACTTATAAAAACCTCCAAGATATGTGATATCTACGAGAGAAAAACTATACTATTTTACCTGATTTATCCATGAAGGACTAAAACTTGAACAATCAACCATGATAAATCTTTTATCTATCATGGGTAGCTGAACCATATGTATGGCCTACCCACTCCACCAAATAGCATGTAAGCATTATTGTAAGCTCATAAAGGATGTCTTGTTGAGTACATTCAAATGTACTCATTTGTTTTCGCCCCTGGTATCTACTTATCAGACTATGAGGAGCCACCCCAGGAGGAGTTCTATGAGGAGGAGTTCTACGCTGATGGCCCTGCGAGTTAGGATCGTCTCCCAGTCAGCAGCCTGTAGGATGAGGCGTGACTCGGGTTCTACTACGCTATGCTTATCGCCTTCCGCTGTGTTTATTTTGAATGTCTGTCCTGTGAGACAGTTATCAAGAACTTGGTCATGTGACCATTTATGTAAGACTCTATATTCGTGTAATGGATGATGTATCTGTATGCCAACTACGTATGTTGTTCACAACTGGTTATTCTGGGATTGTGAATGAATGCATATGAGGGTTCTGAACCTTCCGGTTTGGGGCCTCTACAAAGTTGGTATCAGAGCCATCCTGACTCTAGGAGACCTTAGTTAGCATGGACGTTAGTGATACTCCAAAAATATAAGTTATAACTACGAAAAGATGGATATATATGTATAAAAATATTCCCTATATCCCACCACCTCTCTGTGTCAAACTCTACTTGCATTAAGATTGTTCTTTGCATAAACTTAAAACTTTGCACACTGTGGTCTCACTAAACTATACTTAAAATTTTGTGTAGATGGACGTGGTCATCACCGAGGCTTCCAGTTGGGACGTCCACGTGGCGAGACTTTCCTTTTCGAGGAGAGGCTAGACTATGGCTACTGTGTTTGGGACGCCCACTTCCGGAGCTGCGAGGAGGTCTAGTTGACGGTGCACCTCTGGAGGGAGACTGGTACGCGGAGGTCACTAATCCGTGCACCTCTGGCTAGCCCGACAGTAGAGGCCTACGTCTTTCGTGCTGTTGATCGTTCTTGGACCGAGGCAGCGTGCGGTGATTCAGGAGTCAGTGGCACGACTGGCGCACATTGGGGAGTACATGTTCATCGGTCCCGGTTTCGAGTTGATTGGGAGGCGCGATGAGGAGGGAATACCACTTCCTGTGAGCCAGACACTACCACTGTTGGTCCTCACTTGGACGAGATGGAGATTCTGTTGTACCGCACTCAGCACAGTTGGACGATCAGCGACTCGCTCACCACCTTGGCACATTGGTGCACCACACACTGATAGCCGAGACTGACGAGCTGAGGGCTGAGCTTCAGGACAGCCAGGAGAGAAGTGGAGCACTAGCACAGCAGTTGTCTGAGTTGAGGGAGGAGTTGGAGGCTGCCACCGCGAGGAGCCGTGCCTTGGAGAGACAGCTGCGGGCCACCCGACTGAGCCGTGCTCGTCTCACCAGCAGGGTGACGGCTCTGGAGGGGCTAACTCAGTTCTGCACACTAGGCTTCACATAGCTCGTGACGACATAGCCGCGAGAGACTCTGCCATAGAGGAGCTTGAGGAGGAGGCGCAGAGCTCAGCAGGGAGATTGAGGAGCTCCTGCCAGTAGAGGATGTTCCGTCTGACTTGGAGGGGATGGATATGAGTGAGGCTAGCGAGCAGGATGATGATGACCTGCTTGGCGAGGAGGAGGAGGAGGACCCTGAGGAGCGTATCTTCGAGGTTGGGGACAGTGACGACTCTGTGTAGTCACAGCCTTCACACCCTTAGCACTTGATGCTGGTCTAGATGCTAGATAAGTATGCTAGATCGTTTTGCTAGTAGTAGCCTTGCGATGACCCCACCAATCGCACCCCTTGTAGCTCGATGAAGCCTTCCTTGTAATATATGGCTTGTAATGTGTGTGTAATGTCTAAGACTCTGTTTAAGTTGTGTGATGAATGGAATGTTCTGCTTGTTTCCTTGAATTGTCACTATTTGGCGTTCTTTTCATCCATGTTTGCGACTGCCCGCTCTTGTTTTTGAAACATATCACTCGTATTATCTTATGTTAAAGGTACTGGGTTTTCAAAAACAAGAATATACTTCTAAAACTTACACATGTTTTCACTTCAGAATGGCACCTCGCGAACCCCCACCGCCACCACCACCCACAGTGGAGGCGCGTTGGCCCTGCTGATGGAAGATCGCCAGCCAGCCGAGATGAGAGTGCAGCTACCATACCGCTCTGCAACAACTAGCTGCTGCCGCCAACAATAATGGCAATGGCAATGGCAATGGCAATGGTGCTCGCTCGAGACTGAGAGACTTTCAGCACACCAACCCCCCAGTCTTCACTAGGATTGTGGAGCCTCTCGATGCTGACGACTGGCTCCGCACCATCGCAAACAAACTGGAGGTTGCATCAGTTGAGGAAAATGATAAGGTCCTGTTTGCCTCCCATTTTCTTGCTGTCCTGCCAGGACTTGGTGGGAGACTACACGTGAGACTGTTGCTGCTGGTCACGTGTTCAACTGGGAGGATTTCTCTGCAAGGTTCCGCAAGTATCACATTCCCAAGGAATGATGACACTTATGCGTGAGAAATTTCTGAAGCTGAGGCAGGGAAGTATGCCTGTGTCTGAATACTGGGAGAATTTCACTACTCTGTCCAGGTATGCACAGGATGATTCAATACTGATGCTAAGAAGAGGGAGAGGTTCTTAAATGGGCTGGATGAGCTCCAGTGCGCTCTAGTGGTGGTTCCATTTCAGGACTTGGAGACCCTTGCAAATGCCGCTATGGTAACTGGAGCACAAGCGGAAATCTGCTGATGATAACCGCAAGAGGAAGATGACCGTGCATGGAGGACCTAGTGCTCAAAGGACTCGCAACACTCCGTTGCGAGGCCCCCATCCCACAAGGCGCCTGCTTATGCACCCCGCCCAACCACAACTATGCACCAAGGCCCAACAACTACAACCCCAACTATGCACCAAAGTACGGAGGAAATAGCTATGGTGGTAACCATGGTAACCATTCTGGAATCATGGAAACCGCTATGGAGGCAACAACAGTGAAATGGGAACAACTCCAACAATGCTCCCAAACCTAACCAAGCCCAAGGCCTTCTGGAGGTTGTTTTGCCTGCGGAAAGGAAGGTCACTTTGCTCGTGAGTGCCCTAACCAAAGCTACTGCCACAGCCCAGCCAACTGCAACCAAGATGAACCATGGTCCTTCCACTGGACGCAGAATAGGATGAAGGGACACCTGAACCACGTCACTGCTGCAGAAGCTCAGGAGGCACCAGACATGGTGATGGGTACGTTTCCTGTCAACTCGGTGCCAGCCGCAGTACTGTTTGATTCTGGTGCATCACATTCTTTTGTCACAAAACCGTTTGCTGAGAAAAGTGGTATGAAGCATTCCCGTATGCACAACCTATGCTAGTACAAATACCTGGGGATAGTACTAAAGCCAACTTAATTTGCAATGAAGTACCAGTAGAAATACAAGGGAAAACTTTTCATGCTGATCTTATAGTGCTGGGATCCAAGGGGATAGAAGTGGTACTCGGTATGAACTGGATGGCCAAGTATAAGGGGTTATTGACTGCACTAAGAAATCTATTGATATGATCTCTGAAGATGGGGAAAAGGTTGCGTACACTGCAACTAAACCCTCGTCACAAGTTCACTGCCACACTGGTATAGCCCACCCTAACCTTGAGGAAGTCCCGGTCGTTTGCGAATACCCGGATGTTTTTCCTGAAGAGTTACCCGGTATGCCCCCTGATCGGGATATCGAGTTCGTGATCGAGTTAGTGCCCGGAACTGGACCCATAGCACAGAAGCCTTATCGGATGAACCCAAAGGAATTAGATGAGTTGAAGACCCAGCTGGATGATATGTTGAGAAAAGGTTTGATTCGCCCTAGTGCATCGCCATGGGGGTCTCCGATCATTTTTGTGGAAAAACGGGACGGTACCACTCGTTTATGTGTGGACTACCGCAAGTTGAATGATGACTCCTACCCGTTGCCCAAAATTGAAGACCTGTTTGACCAGCTGAATGGGGCCGTAATCTTCTCGAAGATCGACCTTCGGACTGGTTATCACCAATTGAAAGTCCGTGATACTGATATTCCCAAGACTGCTTTCACCACTCGTTACGGGCTGTATGAATACACCGTGATGTCCTTTGGCCTAACCAATGCCCCTGCCTATTTCATGAATCTCATGAATAAGGTATTCATGGATTTTCTAGACAAGTTTGTCGTGGTGTTTATTGACGACATTCTCATATATTCTCGGAGTGAGGAAGAACACGAAGAACATCTGAGAATTGTGCTCGGAACACTTCGTGAGCATCAATTGTATGCTAAGTTTAGTAAATGTCAATTCTGGTTGACGGAAGTCGGGTTTCTTGGACATGTAGTATCTGCGGGAGGAATATCTGTTGACCCTACTCTAGTTCAGTCTGTGGAGAAGCGTGCTGCTCCAACCAACCAGACTGAAGTCAGATCCTTTCTGGGTTTGGCAGGATATTACCGCAAGTTTGTTCAGGGATTCTCGAGTATAGCCAGACCCCTCACCCAGTTGCTCAAGAAGGATAGCAAGTTCCTATGGACGGACAAGTGTGAAGAGAGTTTCAATGAGTTAAAACATCGACTTGTGACCGCTCCAATCCTTATTATGCCGGATATCGCCAAGAATTTCGACGTATATTGTGACGCTTCTAAGCTTGGTCTTGGAAGCGTACTTATGCAAGAAGGGAAAGTGATATCTTTCATATCCCGCCAGTTGAGACCCCACGAGTTGAATTACCCCACTCATGACTTAGAGCTTGCTGCTGTCGTGCATGCCCTCAAAACATGGCGACACTTTCTTATGGGAAGAAGAGTGGAAATTTACACGGATCATAAGAGTTTAAAGTATATCTTTACTCAACGTGAGCTCAACATGAGGCAGCGCCGCTGGATTGAGCTCATTAAAGATTATGATCTGAGTATTCATTATCACCCTGGGAAGGCAAATGTAGTTGCAGATGCTCTTAGTCGAGAGCCGGCCTCTCTAAATGCTATGATTCTAGTAAGGCAGCCCGAGTTGTGGAAAGAACTTGACCAACTTGGCATTGAAGTGGTCAGTTATGGTATGTTGGACGCCATAGAACTTAAACCAACTCTGGTTGACCAAATCAAAGAGGCGCAGAAAGGCCAGAAAAGTATTGATGGTATTAAGGCCCGCATGGAGAAGGAGAAGGTTGCTGGGTTTACTATCGATGCTGATGGGGGATTATGGTATGAAGGCCGTATTTGTGTTCCCTCTGAGTCTGATCTCAAGCAGACCATCATGGTCGAAGCTCATGAGACCATGTATTCTATCCATCCTGGAGGAACAAAGATGTATCAAGACCTGAAGGAGAGATTCTGGTGGCATGGAATGAAGCGAGAAATTGCTTCATTTGTAGCCAAGTGCCATGTCTGCCAGCAAGTGAAAGCTGGGCACCAGCGTCCCGCTGGCTTGCTCCAGCCGTTGCAAGTACCTGTTTGGAAATGGGATGAAGTAGGGATGGACTTCATCACAGGACTTCCTAGGTCCAGCCGAGGAAATGATTCTATATGGGTTGTCGTGGACAGGCTCACAAAAGTTGCTCACTTTATTCCTGTCCGGACCACCTATCGTGGAGATCAGCTTGCTGATCTTTACATTACTCGGATTGTCAGCCTGCACGGAGTCCCGAGCAGGATTGTGTCTGATCGAGGTACACAGTTCACATCCAGATTTTGGAAGAAGTTGCACGAGAGTTTGGGAACCAAATTAGCTTTTAGCACAGCCTATCACCCACAGACTGATGGACAGACAGAGCGTGTGAACCAAATTCTGGAAGACATGCTCCGTGCTTGTGTGTTGTCCTATGGAGTTAAATGGGAAGACTGTCTGCCTTTCGCAGAGTTTTCTTACAACAACAGTTATCAGTCTAGCTTGCAAATGGCCCCTTTTGAAGCACTGTATGGACGTAAATGCCGCACACCTCTGAATTGGACTGAGACTGGAGACAGTCAGGTTTTTGGTGTGGACACTTTGAAAGCTGCAGAAGAGCAGGTTCAGCTTATTCGGGAACGTTTAAAGACAGCTCAATCTCGTCAGAAGAGTTATGCTGACACGAAGCGTCGTGATGTCTCTTTCAGCATTGGAGATTTCGTGTACCTTCGTGTTACGCCACTCAAAGGGATGCAGCGTTTCCATGTCAAGGGAAAGCTGGCACCCAGGTATATTGGCCCTTTTAAGATCTTGGCACGTCGTGGCGAAGTTTCTTATCAGTTAGAATTACCTGAGGAGCTATCTGCGTTTCACAATGTTTTCCATGTGTCATTGCTCCGGAAATGTCTGCAAGTACCTGAGAAGGATCTCTCGTATCAAGACATAGATTTCAGGACCATTGATATCAATGATGATTTGACTTATCGTGATAGACCCCTGCGGGTTCTCGAGGAGATTGTGCGCGCTACCAGGAGGCGTGCTATAAAATTCCTTAAGATTCAGTGGACGAATCATTCTGAGGAAGAAGCTACCTGGGAGCGTGAAGATGATATCAGGAAGGAGTTCCCTGATTTTCTTAAAGACTAGACCCGTAATCTCGGGACGAGATTCTTTTAAGGGGGGGAGATTTGTAACACCCCTGTTTTTAAGCCCTTGTTTAATATTAAATTAGCAAGCCTCTTAAGACTTTTGTAAGACAATTAAGTGGACAACATGTTTGTGTAGTCATGTGTATCTATGCAATATAAGTGGTGTGTTTCTTTTCACTCATTTGAGGATTTTTCCTGATGATTGATTATTGTCTGCCTGATGTTTTTCAACTGGAAACCCTAAGAAATTTTTCTTCTCAAAGCTTGGGGAATGCTTGATTCACTCATGATAGCATTATTTAGTCATATCTTGACCAAGGAAACACTTTGGTTGGGATTTAAATAGCTTTGGGAATTTATTTCCTATTTAAACTTTTAGCAGAAAAACAACTTGACTAGCTGTTTTCCACACTTGTTTTCAAGGATCAAACATATTTGATTTGTTGTTTTCTTGTGGTATTATGGTTGAACATGTTAGATAGTACAACTATATGCCACTGGTTTGAATTTAACACTTGGAAAACAATCTAATCCATGATTGTTTTTCTAGTACAAAAATATTGATAAACCAATTCTATTTGGAAAACAGAAACATAGCTTTTTGGGCAGATGTTTTCAGAAGGTTAACCAACTCTTTTTCTTGTGTAATTGTTGTTTTCTAAAACTAGAAAGTACATATAACAATTAGCAACTTGAATTTCCAAAATCCAAGTTCATTTGCCCAATCAAACAGAAGCAAACTTTTGCTTCAAAACCCTGTTTTTCCAACACTTAGTGAAATTTTCACTAAGTCTTTTACTGAATTTTCTGAAAACTATTTTTGGACAGAACTTTGGAGGGTTGTTTCTCTGCCAATTCTTCATGGATTTAATTAAACTTGGTGTCTATTTTGGTTGCCTTGGTATGCTCTGTAACCCCATGTGCTTGTTGGCCCGAGACATGCCTTAGAGTAGAAGGAAAGAGGAGGGAAACTCGAGCCCGAGTAGAGGGGGGGTGTGCTAGTGGCATGGCCTAAAAATCGTCATGTCTCTCCACCCTAGCCCCACTGTGGTGAATAGCAATGTTAGGCACCGCCCCTGGCTCGTTGTGCAACGAAAGAAACGGCCCCCCCACCCCTCTGTTCGCCACACGCGCACACACTCGAGCACCGAGAGCACCCACGACGGCCCCGTGCATACAAAGCCCCAACGGCCTTGCCGTTTCGCCACGGCACTCCACCACCATCCACTCCCCCACCCACGAGAGAGCCGTGCCTCGCCGTGTGCGAGCGGCACGAGCTAATTTACGCCGCCGGCCACCGCAAGATCCCTCGAAGCCAATCGAGCGATCCCGTGAGTGAGGGCTCGTCATTTTAGCACGCGCGAGTTTCCCGTAACCCTGGCCACCTCCCTGACATACCCCACGGTCCTTTCGCTTGCAGGAAGGCCCGCGCCATCGCCGCCGTGTCCGCCGCGCCGTCTCAGAGAGGAGCTCGCCGGGGAGGAAACGAACACCGCCGCCACCGCGCCACCAGCCTCCCACGACCCCACCGCCACCACGCGTCGCTCCACGGGCCCCCTAGGTGAGCACCCTGCCCGTCCCGAGCGTGCCCACGTGGTGTTCGACGACGTGCCTGTCGGGTTAGGCGAGAGGAAGGAGAAAGGAGCGGGACCGTTGATCGCGAGATCAACGGCCGCGCTTGAACGGCCGATTCCCGCGTCCCCCGCCCGCGCGCGCGCGCAGATGGGCTAGCCTAGGCGCTAGTTGGGCTGGGCGCGGCAGATCGGGCCCATCGGGGCTTGTCCCTGTTAGAGATCCATTTTTTTTTACAGAATCGTACCTGTTAGCTTTTGGCCTAGGAAAAATAGCAAACAATTTTATTTGGCTTTGCCAA
This sequence comes from Alopecurus myosuroides, assembly GCA_028641055.1. Lineage (NCBI taxonomy): Eukaryota > Viridiplantae > Streptophyta > Magnoliopsida > Poales > Poaceae > Alopecurus > Alopecurus myosuroides. The sequence goes on from JAPCYS010000656.1 coordinate 9,881, forward strand.
TTTTTGTACAAGTAGCCAAACAAAATCACAACCACATCCCTTTGGCAGAATAAGGTTTTGACTTTTTATTTTTTTCTAGCCTTTTTGCCAGACAGTACCATTAAAATGGAAATGAATAGAACTTCAAAAATACAAAACATTTTTGAGCAAACTCAACTGTTTTGGAAAGCCCTTATCAATACCTACCTTTAGAATTTTAGTTTGCATCCAGGAGAGTTACCATTTGGAAATGCCATCCATTTTGGTAAAACATCAGTGAGCTTTTCCAAGAATTTTAGGGGGAGTTTGGTACATTATTTTTGAGTGGGACCAATTGGAGAGGCTTTGTATTGTTAAGTACTATCACATCCTAGAAGGATTTAATTTTTGGAGCCATAGAAAAAATTAGGGAGACAGAACAAGTTTTAGCACTTTTCTGCCTAATTTTTAATTTCTAGATCTTGTTTATATGATCTTTTTATATGTGCACCTATTGTGTTCTTGCTTGTAATGTTGTTATCTAGTGTGGTATTGATGTTTACAAGTTGTATGAGCATGTTAGAATAAATGGCTTGAGTGGTAGAATTTTTAGAATTAATTCCCATGCTTAAGTCTTGCTCATAGCTTATTTCTATCTAGGTTTGTGAGTAGATTTTTAGTTTGTATCAAGCCTTGTGCTAGATTATTTTCATGGAACCAGTACCATTTTGGTACTGTTATTTTAGTTGCAACACCTCTGGTTACTTGGTGTTTTGAGTTTAGAATAGATTTAAAGTAGCATTGCTTAAGGTCTAGATTTCCTACTAGATTATGCATGCTTGCCTTTTGTTTTGTTTTCCACTAGGAAAAATATGATTCTTTGTGGTTAAAACAGAGGATGAAATGTCCTTGTGGCATTGTTATCCTTGTGTTTTCACCTCTGTTAATTTTCCCTCAAATACTAGAAATTGCTTGAGTATCATTTGGGTGCCTAGATTTAATTCCCTCACATGTGTAGCATTTCTAGTCTAGTTTTTCCTTGTTTCATAGCTAAACTTTTTGTGTTATTTTGTGGGATCCAGTAGCATTTTGGTACTGATTATAGGAGTATTTTACCTCTGTTAGTTTGCACACTTGTGCCTAAAATTAACAAGTGAAGTATAAAATAGTCTAGTATTTTTCCCAAGTTTCTACTAGTATGAGTAGGAGTTTGTGGGACTAGATTTGTTTGTTTTGAGCATTTTTAGAAATGTGACCAGAGGCTTATTTAACCTCTTTGAAGCATTATGCTAGTGGAACACCCACTGGTATTTTTGGTTCATGGTGGAAAAAGAGCTTGACTTATTGTCATAAGCCTTTTTCACCACTTGCATATTTTAGCTTATATTTTGTGTTTGCCATAGAGAGTATTGGGGGAGTTTTTAGACATCAAAGTGTGTTTTATGTGACACCCTACTGTCTATTAACATGTGATTTACCCCACTGGTCCATGATGCTCTTGTCTTAAAATCATTAAGTTTCACCACACATAAACACTAGGAAAAGCAGATTTTTCCACTATGGTTTTCTTGCCAATTTTCTTAAAGGAAAATTGAATGTCTTGAGTGTTACTTTTTAATTGCTTGCTGTATGTATCACTTGTAGCATTGTTTGTCTTGGTTGGCTCTGAAAGTGTGCCTTTATTTCTTTTTACGACGTTAGAAAACGAGGAGGAAGGATTTGCTGAAGAGGGTATTGCAACTCCTGTTACTTTCAGGATCAGGACCATCACTTGTACCAAGGCAAGCCATCCTAATGCTTGCTGTATAAATACTTATCATTATCTATCATGCATGCTTTTCACTTCTGAAGTTTTCACAAAACTATACTCCCAAAACTATTTTTGTTGTGAATACTACTACTATTAATATTATTAGAAGAGGAATCATAATAATAGTCAACTTGGTATTTGCCAAGCCCTTAGCCACTAAATGGTATATACATACCATCCACCAAATTAAAACTTGGGTTCTTAAATGAACTAAATAAAATGTGTTTTTGTAAACAAATACCTTATGAAGGAAAAACCCCGGATGAAGGGTGAGACCCTGTCTACCGGAAGAGTGCCATGAAGGGAAATTTTTGAGAAATGTTTACAAAAGACACATAACCTAGTCTTCGCTGGACAACTATTATCGTACTGCCACTTTACCCCAATATGGGTAGGGGCTTGATTAAAAACTTGTTATGGTTAGTATGTGAGCTATCTCAAAGTGCTATAGAGGATTGGATCCTCCGAACCGAAGTGTCGCTAGGAGTGAGCAGACGGGACACTAAAGTGTGGGATTAATTTTCCCTCCGGATGCAGCAGTTGGGTCTCCTGTCTGGGCGGTGTGTGACACGGCTTGCCGGGGAGGGTAACCCCAATTGAAGAGATAGTCATGTTCTAGCTTGTACATAGTGGATAGTCAAGATCAGTTATCTGATGTTCCCATAGGTTGGGAATAGTCCATGGTTGTTTCATGGCGGATTCTGGATCTAGTGGAAGTGTGTACACCCTCTGCAGAGTAAAACTATTTCGAGATAGCCGCGTCCTCGGATATGGACGGTTGAATGGCCATGTAGCTAGTATTGTGTCAACTTTTCAAAAAAGAGGTTTTTGAAGGACAACTTTGTACCTGCGAGGTACTATGGAGGAATGACTTGGTATCTGCGAGATACCGAGGAGGAGGAAACTATTATTACAAGTTTCTGAAAAGAAAACTTTCTTTTCTAAAAGACTTATAAAACCTCCAAGATATGTGTATCTACGAGAGAAAAACTATACTATTTTACCTGATTTATCCATGAAGGACTAAAACTTGAACAATCAACCATGATAAATCTTTTATCTATCATGGGTAGCTGAAACCATATGTATGGCCTACCCACTCCACCAAATAAGCATGTATGCATTATTGTAAGCTCATAAAGGATGTCTTGTTGAGTACATTCAAATGTACTCATTTGGTTTCGCCCTGGTATCTACTTATCAGACTATGAGGAGCCACCCAGGAGGAGTTCTATGAGGAGGAGTTCTACGCTGATGGCCCTGCGAGTTAGGATCGTCTCCCAGTCAGCAGCCTGTAGGATGAGGCGTGACTCGGGTTCTACTACGCTATGCTTATCGCCTTCCGCTGTGTTTATTTTGAATGTCTGTCCTGTGAGACAGTTATCAAGAACTTGGTCATGTGACCATTTATGTAAGACTCTATTATTCGTGTAATGGATGATGTATTCTGTATGCCAACTACGTATGTTGTTCACAACTGGTTATTCTGGGATTGTGAATGAATGCATATGAGGGGTTCTGAACCTTCCGGTTTGGGGCCTCTACAGATTATTCCCACGATTGATCCCACTACCGCGAATCGTAACGGTAACCCGAGGTGCGGTATAAATACCCCTCGGTAACTTCCTCTTCTCCTTCCGCTTCATTTTCCCCTTCTGTCTCCTCGATTCTCCGCCGTCACAGAGCTCTCCGCCGCCGTGCAACTCTTTGCGCCGCCGCGGGCTCGTCCACTCCACCAATCTCTTCCAATCTTCTCCCAACTTCCTACTAGCCGCCATGGCTCGCGGTGATAGTGCTCGCGCCGGCTGGGCCGGTTCCGACGTCACCGCCGAGGACTGCCAGTGGCTCGTGAACACCCGGAGGGTTCCTCCCGGTGTTCGCTGCCAGCCGTCTAACGGCGAGATCGTTCCGGCTCCAGAGGAGGGAGAGCACGTCGTCTTCCTCGCGCACTTCGCGCGAGGATTCGGCCTTCCTGCATCCAATTTCCTCCGTTCTTTCCTGGATCATTATGGTCTCCAGATGCACCATCTTCCTCCCAACGCGGTTGTCTTCCTCTCCTACCATGCTGTGGTGTGCGAAGCTTTCCTCGGCGTTCGCCCCACGACGGAGACGTGGTCGAAGTATTTCTTCTTCCGCCAACAGAGCCAGGGCAAGAAGGATGGCGCGGACACCAGCATCCGGTAACCGAGACCGGCAGCGCCATGATGGTGCAGCGCCCGGGCACCAATCATCCTCGCATCAAGGGCCTAGATTCTGTCTGCAAGTGGCAGAAGTCCTTCTTGTACGTGAAGAACATCCCCGCCACGAAGGAGGCCAAGATCGAGGACCGCATCAATCTGCCCCCTTGGAGCAACCGAGCTCCTACCGGGCAGAATTGGAAGAGCAAGCCATCCAACAGCAGGACTTTGATGCAGATGGAGGAGCGGCTCGCCCATCTGATCGGAGAAGGGCTCAAGAGCGACGATGCAGTCGCCTGCTGGATTCGTAACCGCGTGCTGCCTCTGCAACGCCGCCCCCCCATGTGCTACATGGGCGGCCCTCGTGACTGTACTCGGACGACTACTTTCGAGCTCAGCAACGCGGATGTCGCCGCTTACGCTCGGTCCATCCTGACCACTGGCCTTCGGGACAACTGGCAGTATGGCTTCATCCCCTACAGCCGCACAAAGCCGATTCCACGGGTATGTCCTTCTTAATCTGCTTCTTGTATATGCAATCCGAGTAGATAGCTTCCTCTCCTTGCTGCGACTATCATTCGCACCCTGCGCCGAGTAGGGCGTTTAGCGGAACTGCTCAGGCTTAGTGTGCTTGTTGTTTGCACGCCTTGTCGGGTAGCACATTTAGGAGAAACATTTAGGCTTAGTGTGCTTGTTGTTTGCACGCCTTGTCGGGTAGCACATTTAGGAGAAACATTTAGGCTTAATGTGCTTGAAGAAGAAGCCGACCGAGAAGACGACCAAGAAGGTCGTGACGAGGAAATGACCAGCGATCCCTACCCGCAAGGGGTAAGTTCCTTCTCGATTGATTCCCAATCCTTTTACTTCGCTGTTTCCTCTCAGTTTCCTCTGCCCTCTTCTTATTTCTGAATGCAATTTTCTCTTCAGAGCCCCCTTGGATGCGGATGCCGCTCGTGCGCCCACGAAGACCAAGAAGAAAGCCGCCATTGACGTTGATAAGCTCATCAACCTTGACGGCAATGAGAATGAAGCCGCCACAGCCCACGAAGAGGACTCCGACGCCCAGAATGTCGAGCCGGAGCAGCAGTCCCGCGCCGAGCAGGAGGCGCATGACACTGCTCGCCAAGATATGCCACCTTCTCCTCCGGCCACCACGGCCGAGGAGAACCTAGAACAAGACAGCGAGATGCACGACGACGCCGCCCTTGAGCGGCAGGAAAGAGAACAAGAGCAGCCAGCAACAGGGGCTGCTGAACAAGAAGACCCGCGGCCCAGCCGCGGGTAGAAGAACCAGATGCCACACAGCAAGACCCCGCTGCCGGGCAGCGGGTTGAGACCGCTGACGAGACAGAGCAGTACCCACTGAGCGATGCGCAACCAGACACCGCGCAGGGTAGCGCCCAGCTGGATGCCGCGTCGGGTAGCGCGTCCCTAGCGCCGCCTACCGAGCAGGGTATTTCCTCCGGTGCACCCGACTCCTCCTTGGTGCAGAAAACCAAGGCCGCAGCCAGCCCTCCGGCCAAGCCGGTTACAAGGAAGAACGCTCAGGAAGCTGCAGAGAAGAAGGCCGCCGAGGAGAGGGCCACCGAGAAGAAGACCACCGAGAAGAAGACCACCGAGAAGCCAACCGCCCAGAAGGAGATTTCGAAGAAGCGAGCTGCCGAGAAGTCAGCAGGCCCGGCAGAAGGCACTGTTCGCAGGAACCCGGCGCGTGGTGCCGGTCAAGATGCAGCCGTGATGCCGCCGCCAACGTCAACCGCCAAGTCCACTCAGCTGGCTATCCGCGAGCTTGGCGCGGCTGCTGAAGCCGTTGGCGCATCCAGTGTCACAGATCCACCCAGCTTCCCACCTTATATGGTGAAGGTCAGCCAGCAGCACCAGATTGGCTTAACCCCCGCGGAGAGGAAACTTGCTCTTCGGAAAGGGAAGAAAACCGTGGCAGTGGACTCCAGACCCCCGGCCCCAAATCAGGACAAGTCCCTCTCCATTTCTTCGCGCGAGGTTCAGGACAAGGCGGTGACGTCCCAGGGCCTTGAGCAAGTGCTCGATTTGGTTGGCTTCATCGATGCCAAGTGGGACAGCAAGGTCCTTGGCAACTCGAACTGGGACGGCACGGATTTGGGCGACTTGGACCATATGCGTGTCGATTGGAACAAGGCAGACTTGGGTTACAAACCCATGACTATCTCATCCAATTCCAGCACGCTTGCCGCCAAGATGTTCGTCCACCGCAAGAACGCAGATGACCTTGAGCAATCTTACGCGGTAAGCTTCTACTCATCCTCCCCGAGTTGCGTTTCACTTTTCTTCTACTCTTCTTCTTTTCCTTATCCATCACCAAGTCCCCGAGATTCTGGCCGAGTAGGCGGATACACTCCCGAGTTGCCGCCTTCTCGGGTTGAATCTTTATTACTTGGCCTGATTCTTCTTCTTTTTGCTTCTCAGAATAGCTTACTGAAGCGGACCGGCCTGCACCGTCAGCTACTCTGGAACCATGCCATTGCCAAGAGACGCATTGAGGCCCTGGAAAGAGAGCGCGCAGACGACGAGGCAGCCGAGAAGGATGTGATGAACAACACATTGAAACTTTCTGAAGTTGAAGGTACGCTTTTAGCTACGCGGTTCTTGCGTTTCTTGTTTACGCCCGCTTCTGCTTTTTGCGCTAACCATTTCTACTCTGCTGGGAAGTTAAAGGCCTTGGCGGAGGAGCACTCAACCTGCCGCGCCTTTGTCGAGAGTGGCCAAGCCACGATTAAAAGACTAGAAGGTACGTTGCCGTCTTCTCGGCTTGTCTTTGTGTTTCTTTCTTCGCTACTCTGCTGACCGTGCTTTGCTCTTCTCAGATTATCATAAGAAGTTTGCCGAGGAGCATCAAGATTGCCTCAAACCTGCTGAGGTAGAGCAGCAGTTGTCCAGCCAGGCTGTCGAGCTGCAGAAAGAACATGCTACCGAGATGGAGAAGCTCCAAGTCCAGCTGCGCACTGCGCTCAGGCTGCTATCAACATTGCTGCCGAAAGGATAGAATAATCGCCGAGAAGGCAAAGAGCGAAACAGCAGCCAAGGCCAAGGAAAGCCCTCGAGCAGGAGTGCGAGGTGCTGAAGAAAAGCAATGCTGATCTCTTTGCTCAGCTGTCCGGGCTCCGTTTGATTGAAGAGAGGCACCTAGCCAACGAGGAAACGTGGAAGAACCAGCTGCAAGGGCTGCGCTATGATTTGAACAGTAAGTGCTCTCTTTTCTTTGCTTTACTGCTTCCTCTTGTTCCTCTGCTACTCGCTTCGTATTTCTACTCTGTTATTGTTTCTGATCTTCTCGATAGCTCTTGCAGGAGCCTTCCCCGACCTCGAGTCTTCTTGCGTGCCTGCCCTGGCGAAGGTCCGAGCAGCTCGTGCTGAGAATGGCGAGCCTTGGACACCAGAGCAGAAATCGAGGAAAGCATCCTGATTATGCAAGGGCAGGTCCCGCGACTGGCGGGCGTGGGCACCGAGCTGGTGCGCGTCGCCTTCCAGCTGCACGACCTCTTTTGGCCTCAGGACTCTGCACCAACGACAATCTACGGACTTGCCTTGAAGCTGCACCGCGTGAAAGCCGAGCTGAAGAAGTGGCGCGCATCAGGAGCTCGGCTGGCGCCGACATGATGCTGCTATTTATCACCAGTTGGTATGAAAACCTTAATCTGCAGATTGTCCGCGAGATGCGCCAGGACTCCAAATGGGAGAAGAACCCCGACTGCGTGGCTATCCGCCAGCTGGTCGCTCACGAGGTCGCTCAGTATGCTGATACTGCGACCTCATCGACGGCCTCACCGAGCCCGACACCGAGGTGGACGAAGGCGAGGAGGAGGACGAAGACGAAGAGACGGACACAGAGGAGCTGGACCTGAGCTGCTTCGAGTCTCCTGGTGGCAAGGCCGGGAAGGGGAAGGCCGCGTCGTCGCGGGTAGCGACGAGGAGGACGAGAACGAGAAGATGTCGATTGACACCTCCGCGCTCGAGTTCGGCACCTCGTCAGGGGCTGCCCTCGACGACACGATTAGCCTTCGCGCCCAAGCCGGTGGCTCCACCTCAGCGACAGCGCCCGTCTCGGTGGCCACGGCCACTCCAGACCGGGTAGCCACCGAGGTGAACACAGACGCAACGAGGTCCGATACCGCCAATTCGGAAGCAATGCTGCCAAGGCCAGCACCGAGGACGAAACTGCGAAGACCGTTGACGCCAGCTCTGAAGCAGACGCTACCACGGCCAATACTGAAGATGAAGCAGCCAAGGCCGCCACTGAGAACGCCGCCTCGACCTGAATCTGTCCTGCAGCTCATTCCTCAAACACTTATCAGATCCCCGGGATGCCGGGTGCAGATGTATCAAAACTACTTATGCCGTTTGCTACTCATCTTTATTCACACTTATTATCTTCAACTTAATCAATTCGTTCAGCTTTGGCTCGATGCCGAGTTGCGTTATCATACGAGTCCCCGAGTTGCATTTCTTATTCACTCTCTCTTTTCGTCTCAGCTCTACCCGCAACTTGTTGCTTTTTTGGTATTCGAGTCACAAGAGTTAAAGAGCAGAGCTGCAAATACTTAGCCGCTTAGAAACTATCATAGTAACGCAGCCCACCACTTAACCGAAAAGAAAAAACAGAGAACAAAAGTAAATGCAACCTACTCGGTTCCTGCACTCTTTTCTTCCTTAGCAATTTTTCTGGTGCTCATTGACCTTTTGCTTGTTCTCTTGCTTGCCATGAAGCCGGCTTTCGGACAGCAGCAAAGTCGAAGAGTTGGCATGTAGGTTTAAACACAGTACTCAATGTACTTTCGAAATTTTAAGCAGAGCAACCGAGTAGAGAAAAGTAAAGCCGGGTAGGAACACACAGAACAAGTTTTGGGCGAGGGCAGTCCCCGAGCTGAATTTCAGAATACGGAGTAGAATTGAGAGTACATACACATTTTTGCTCACGAATGAAAACGACGGAGTAGAGCTACATTCCAGGGACGCTTAGATTCCTCTCCAGCTTTATCTGCCCTGTTCGCCTGTGATGGGCGCACATCTACAAGGTAGTATGCATCATTGTGCAGCGCTTTGCTCACAATGAAGGGCCCTTCCCATGGAGGAGACAGTTTGTGCATCCCGGCTGTGCGCTGCACAAGCCTGAGGACCATGTCTCCTTCTCGGAAAACCCTTGGGTTCACCTTTCGGCTATGATAACGCCGCAGTTTTGCTAGTAGATAGCCGAACGTGACAGAGTAAGCTCTCTTGCTTCTTCGAGCAGGTCAACGTCGTCTTCTCGAGCTTCTCTCGCCTCTACCTCAGTGTAGAGGGTTACTCGAGGGGAGTCATGCTCTAGGTCTATTGGCAACACGGCCTCAACCCCGTATACCAAGAAGAATAGCGTGTAGCCGGTTGACCGGTTAGGGGTAGTCCTTAGACTCCATAACACCGCTGGCAACTCGTCTAGCCAACACCCAGGTGTTTTCAGCAGTGGCTCAATCAGCCTTGGCTTTATGCCTGCCAGTACCATGCCGTTTGCTCTTTCCACTTGCCCATTGGAGGCGGGATGCGCCACGGACGCAACATCTTGCCGGATGTGCTTATCTCTGCAGAACCACACCATTGCCCCCTCTGCGAAATTTGTGTCGTTGTCGGTGATGATGTTGTGCGGTAGCCATATCTCAGGATCACATCCTTCAAGAACTTCACAGCTTGGCCCATCGCACTTCCGAATAGGCTTCACTTTGATCCACTTGGTGAACTTGTCCACCATGACCAAGATGTGTGTCATGTTGCCTTTAGCCGGCTTGAAGGGCCAACCATATCCAGGCACCAAACGGCAAACGGCCATGTGATAGGAATTGTCTTCAGCTCGGAAGCAGGCATGTGAATCTTACTCGCGAACATCTGGCAGCCATTGCACTTCCTCACGATGTCTTCAGCTTGCTGCAGAGCTGTGAGCCAGTAGAAGCCATGCCGAAAAGCTTTCTTGACCAATGCCCGAGAAGAGGCGTGGTGCCCGCATTCTCCTTCGTGTATCTCCAGCAGAATTTCTCCTCCTTCTAGGTTCACACAACGTTGCAGCACGCAGGTGGCACTTCTTTTGTGCAGCACATCTCGGAATATAGTGTAGCCCTTGGATCTTCTCTGAATCTGTCTTGCAGCCACTTCATCCTCTGGCAGAGTACCGTCCCTTAGAAAGGATAATATGGGCATGGCCCAACTCGGTGTCTCCCGTGTGGGAAACACTGGTTCGTCCACTTCCATTGGGACAGGCACCTCTGGTTGCTCTTTAGGGTTGGGAGCACTTCTCTGGAGCCCTGATCGATTGGCGAGGACCTCCTCAATGAATGCGACAGTCCCGGGTTAAGGACAACAGTCCCCGAGTATGGAGTGGCAGTCCTCGAGTAAGGAGTGGCAGTCCCCGAGTAGGGAGTGGCAGTCCTCGAGCAGGAAAGGCAGTCCCGAGTAGGGAACGGCAGTCCCCGAGTAGAGAACGGCAGTCCCCGAGTTGGGAGCGGCAGTCCCCGGGTTTCCTGTAGCATTCTCCCAGTCAATCTCCATGGGATCAGATTCCTCGCTTGGTAGAGAAGGGACAAATATGGATTCCGAGTTGGGAGAGGGCTTGATGGATGGCTTCCTCAAGTGCTCCAAGGCAACCCCCGCCGGGATGGATTGCCGAGAAGATCCCAACTTGGACAGCTCGTCTGCCGCTTCGTTCTCTGCTCGGTGAATGTGCTGGAACTCGCAGCCTTCGAAGATCCAGTCATAGACTGTACCAGGAAGCGATATGACGCCATGTTGGCATCTAGAGCATCCCAAGTGCCAGAGACTTGCTGCACCACCAGATCTTAATCGCCATAGCATATAATGCGTTGCACGCCAACCTCCTTGGCTACTCGCAAACCATGCACCACTGCCTCGTACTCTGCTACGTTGTTGGACGCCTTGAAATGAATCTGCAGCACATACTTGAGTTGATCTCGCTTGGGTGATGTAAGCACCACGCCAGCACCAAGGACTTCCTTCACCTTTGAGCCATCAAAGTGCATCTTCTAGTAATTAGAAACTGGAGCAGGAGGTTCATACTGCACCTCGGCCCAATCCACCAGAAATTCCGCCAGAATCTGAGACTTGATAGCTTCTCTTCTCGCATACGCAGGTGCATACGCGGCCAGCTCGATTGCCCACTTGGCTACTCTGCCACTCGCCTCCTTGTTGCCCATGATATCCGAGATGGGAGCAGAGCTCACAACTCTGATAGGATGCTCTTGGAAGTAATGCTTTAGCTTCTTGGCTCCCAAGTACACGCCATAGGTCATCTTCTGGTAGTGCGGGTAGTTTTGCTTGGAGCTAGACAGCACTTCACTGAGATAATACACTGGCGCTGCACACTCTTGCCTTCTTCTTCTCGCTCCACCACGATCACCACACTGACTACTCGGTTAGTGGCAGCAATGTATAATAGCATTGGCTCCTTGGGTAGCGGACTAGCCAAGATGGGAGCGCTAGCCAGCATTGCCTTCAGCTCGTTGAATGCCACATCCGCTTGCGGAGTCCAGACAAACTTGTCACTTTTCTTCATCACTGGTATAGAGGTAGGGCCTTCTCGCCCATTCGCCCAGAAACGGCTCAGAGATGCCAAGCAACCAGTGAATTTCTGCACGTCTTTCAGGGATCTCGGCAAAGACATGCTCTCAATAGCTTTTATCTTTGAAGGATTGGCTTCAATGCCCCTACTAGACACCAGGAAGCCGAGTAGCTTGCCAGCCGGGACACCAAAGGTGCATTTACTCGGATTCAGATTCATTTTATACTTGCGTAGGTTAGCAAAGGTTTCCTCCAGGTCGGCAAGCAAGTATGTGTTTTATTCGTTTTGATGACAATGTCATCTACGTACACCTGCACATTCTTGCCGAGCTGATCGTGCAAGCATTTCTGCATGCATCTCTGATAGGTTGCACCCGCATTCCTCAAGCCAAAACACATGACACGATAGCAATAAGCCCCGTACGGGGTAATAAAAGCAGTCTTTATTTGATTAGCAGGATTGAGTGCAATCTGGTGGAACCCAGAGTAGGCGTCTATGAAAGACAGCAGTTCACAACCAGCAGTGGAATCGATCACCTGATCGATGCGAGGTAGCGGGAAGGGATCCTTGGGGCACGCCTTGTTCAGGTCGGTGTAGTCGACACACATGCGCCATGCAGTAGCAGCCTTGGGATCCTCCTTCTTCTTCTCGACCATGACCGGGTTGGCTAGCCAATCCGGATGCAGCACCTCCATGATGAAATTGCTTATCAGCAACTTGGTGATCTGGTCGCCAATGGCTTTCCTTCTCTCATCTCCGAAGCGGCGCATAGCCTGCTTCACTGGCTTGGCGTCAGGACGCACATGTAATGAGTGCTCAACCAACTCCCTCGGGACTCCTGGCAAATCTTCATTGGACCAGGCGAATACATCCCGATTCTCACGAGAATTGGATGAGCTCGCTTTCCTATTTCTCCGCCAACCCGAGCCAATGATGGCTACGCGGTCGGGGAACTCGGGGTCGACCTGGACCTTCTTGGTTTCCTGAGATGCCTGGAACGCGGTCCCGTGTTGCATACTCGTACGCCCTGCGCGCCAGCTTGCGCGGATTGCGCCATGGCCACCACCTCATACATCTTCTTCTTCTCGGCAGCAATCACTATTGATTCCGCCAACTGGGAACCAGCAGAGGCACACTCCATGGACTTCTTGTAATCACCATTATCCTTTATACCACACTTGTGCTTCATGTTTAGCACCAATACTTCAGTTTGGAGAGAGTTTCATATTATTATCATTCATAACTATGTGGGGAACTTTACATTATAGAACTTGGCTTGTATATTCCAATGATGAGCCTCCTCAAATGAGCTCTAGGTCTTCGTGAGCAAGCAAGTTGGATCCACCCCCACTAGTTCCATTGGAGAGCTTTCATAGACTTATAGCTCTATGTGCATCCATGTGTGGCAATCCCTACTCCTTGCATAGCTTCGGTTGTAAGACTTTCTCTTGTCTAATGACCACTTTCAGCTTTGTGAGCCTTTCTTCCATTAACCTTCCAAACCCCCCATAATGTTCTCTTTGCCATAACATCCCGGTGCTAGGGACGAACGCAAAACACTTGCTTGTTTTTAGTGCGCAAATAGTTTAAGATTCAAGCATTGCACCGTGTGGAAAGCTTGACTTGATCCTAACAGGGGTTGTGAAGATCGTTTGACGTGCATGATATTGTTGTTCTTGAAAGCTTAAATCATCTCTAATAAACTTCGAACGATTCATAGTCTTTTAATATTGATTCATTAAAAGTTTTGCTTCTTTCTTCTTATTTGTTTATGCATTACTTTTTTATATCAAATATAGATACAACTTTAGTTCATTTGATCCTATTTTACATGCTCTGCTTTACATATTATGATCAGGATTGTGTGGTAGCATGTCACCTCAGAAATTGTTGTGTTTTTATCGTTTACCTACTCGAGGACGAGTAGGAACTAAGCTTGGGGATGCTTGATACGTCTCAAATGTATCTATAATTTCTGATGTTCCATGTGTTATGGGTATGTTTTCCTACGTTTTCTTATGTTTTCCGGGACTAACCTATTGACAAGATGCCAAGTGCCAGTTCCCTATTTTCTGTTGTTTTTAGTTTCATAAAAGTTGTTCTGGAAATATCGGAATTGGAAAATTCGAAAGCCAGAAGTCCTAAAAGTCCCGGAAGCTTCCAGAAGTCCCGAAGAGCCCCGGAGGGAGGCCACAGGGTGGCCACACCATAGGGTGGCGCGGGTCCCCCTAGCCGCGCCACTTAGGGGTGTGGGCCCCCTGGCCACCTCCCGGCACCGCCCTTTCGCCCATATATACTCCCCGATGCATAAAACCTAGAGGAATCGACCTTTTCTGCAAAATACATCCGTAGCTCCACCGCCGCCACCGACAAGTTTCGGAGGACAGATCTCTCTTCTGTCACCCTGCCGGGACGGGGAAGTGCCCCCGGAAGCCATCTCCATCAACTCCACCGACATCTCCATTGCCGTTGATGCCTCCTATGATGAGGAGGAGTAGTTCTCCCCCGGGCTGAGGGCTCTACCGGTAGCTATGTGGTTCATCTCTCTCTCCCATGGTGTGATCTTTATGTGATCATGAGCTTTGTAATCTAGTTGAATATGTAGATTAATCTTCATCTGTTATGCTACTCAAGTGTTTTGTTATCTCCGTAAACACTTGATCACAGGGTAAAGGTGACAGTGTGTGCTCTGTGTGGTTTAGCATGATATTTATATCTTGTGTTGGAAGGTAAACCTATGAAATTGTGGCGTTTGTTAGTAATTTATGGCGCTCGTAGTGACATTGGTGTGCCCTAGAGAGGAATATAGACTTAAGGAGTGTTGTTAAAGCCCCTACGCAATGATTAGTGTTCATTATTCGACCGGAGAGTGGTTCGTAGTAACGCAGTGAAGAAATGATATTTATGCATTCAAATATGTGAGCATTGTTGAGAGTGTCCACTAGTGAAAGTAGGAGCCCTGGGCCTTATTTCCAAGCATTGAAACACCGTTTTCCGCCTGTTCTGCTACATGTTTGCTTGCTGTCATTTTTATTTCAGATTGCTATTATCATCATCCATATTACTTGCATTTTTACTCTCTCTTCGCTGAACTAGTGCACCTAAATACCTGACAAGTATATTGGGTGTGTTGGGAACACAAGATACTTCTTGTATCTTGATTGCAGGGTTGCTTGAGAGGGCTATATTTGACCTCTACCTCCTTGAGTTTGATAAACCTTGGGTAATCCACTTAAGGGAAACGTGCTGTTGTTCTACAAACCTCTGCACTTGGAGGACCACTGTCTACAAGAATAGAAGCGTGTATAGACATCACATATCAGATTTGAAAATCATGTGCTCTTACCATTGATTGGCACACTTCTCTGTAGACAATACCAAAAACTAGAATTGCAGTTACCTTTGAAGCAACTGCTTGGTGTTTAGATCTACAACTTCTAAAGCCTGCTACCTTGACTCTTCTCGAAAGCACCGGAAACTGAGCTAGTGTCAGAGCAAATGCTCAGCCTCCCATAAACTATGTGAAGTCTAATCATCATATGTTTGATTGAGCATCTCGACGTTTTCCTATATTTGATTCAGATACAGGGAGCTGCTGGTACTTCTCTCTCTTAGTTTCTTCAAATTTCTTCATCTGTGTGCGGCAGTTCTAATTCTTTTGTTTATAAAATCTTCACCTATTAATGATGCGGAGGGTTACTCCTAGATTGTCCCGATCTTCACGAATCGACGGAGAACACGAAGAACACGAAGAACTCGATGAACACACGAGGGGGAAACGAGGGGGAAATCGAGGGCAACGCAAACAAACACAAGGATAACTAGTAAGAACCGAAGAACCCCAAATCTTCCGTCAACTAACCCCGAGGGCCGCCTACGGAACGATCGATTCAACTGAGCTCACCTTGATTGAAACCGCTTTACACCCGTAGCCGGTCCACTACGCCAATAGAACCTCAAGATAATCGAGGAAGATTGGTCAAGTACTTGATAGAAACCCAAAGGGAGAGATCAAGTAGTTGGATGTGCCTTGATACAATCCTTGACGATGTCGGAGGGATGGTTCCTCAAAGAGGGATACAAGAGAGCTGAGCTCCAAATGTTCTAAATTCAACTCTAACCCTAGATCTGAGAATGGGGGTGACTATATATAGTCTAGTGCCAAAGGGGGTAGGTGGGAGGATAAGAAACAAGGCCCAAGGCCCCCAAGTGTCACGCAGTCCGCACAGTAGCGGAGGCTCCGGTGGTTTCCACCGGAGGTTCCGGTGGATGGAGCGGAGGCTCCGGTGGGGTCCGGTGGTGGCTCCGTGGTCACCCACCCGAAGGGGTTCCGCGCGCAGGTAGCACCCGAGGCTCCGGTGGCGAGTCGTGGAGCGGAGGCTCCGGTGGGAATACCGGAGGTTCCGCCCGGGTTCCGGTTGTGGCTCCGGTGGTGGCTCCGGTGGTAGCTCCGCCACTTTCCACCCGAAGGGCTTTTGGGCGGAGGCCACACCGGAGGTTCCGGTGGTGAGCGGGGAGCGGAGGCTCTGGTGGGAACACCGGAGGTTCCGCTGCCTGGAGCTTTCCGCCTTCGTCTCCTTGTGCTGGTCTTGTTCGTTCGCCTTCCGCGTCTTCTTGGGCACTCGTGGTGGGCTTGAACCTGAGCACACAGTGTTGCGCCATGAGGTAGCGCACCATCCACCAAGTTACCGGAAGTGTGAGTCGAGAGGAGCGAATTCACCTTATCTTGTATGGCCTTTGCGCGTGATCTTGTCATCGGTGCACTTGGTGTAGTTGGGTGGGCTACATCATCTCCCCCCCCCCCTTGAAAAAGAGTCGACCTCGACTCGGCGTCGTCTTCATCACTTTGGTATCCATGGAAGGAGAGAGGTCCTTGACATTGAAAGAGTTGTGGACGAGGTACTTGGATTGCGGTAAGTCGAGCTTGTAGGCGTTGTTGTTGATCCGCTTGATGACCTTGAAGGGACCGTCACCTCTTGGCTTGAGCTTGGAATTGCGCTCTTCGGGGAACCGGTCCTTGCGCAAGTGTAGCCACACGAGGTCACCTTCTTGGAACACCATGGGTTTCTTGTTCTTGTTCATGATAGAGGCTCGGTGCTCGGAATGCTTCGCAAGCGTAGCCCTTGTGGAGTCGTGTAGCTTTTTGATGTAGTCGGTGCGCTTGTCGATGTCCATGTTTGCTCGCTCGCGTAGAGGCAAAGGGAGTATGTCGAGGGCGGTGTTGGGGTTGAAGCCGTAGACGATCTCGAAGGGACTCTTCTTGGTAGCTTGATGGAGAGCACGGTTGTAGGTGAACTCGGCGTGTGGGATGCATTCCTCCCAATTCTTCAAGTTGGGCTTGATCAATGCTCGAAGTAGTGAAGAGAGTGTGCGGTTGACGACCTCGGTTTGTCCATCCGTTTGTGGGTGATAGGCTGTGGAGAATAGTAGCTTGACGCCGAGCTTGGCCATCAATGTCTTCCAAAAGTAGGAGGTGAACTTGACGTCGCGGTCCGAGACAATTGAAGTGGGTACACCATGTAAACGCACAATTTCCCTGAAAAACAAAGTAGCAACATGTGAAGCATCGTCGGTTCGGTTACAAGGAATGAATGTGCCATCTTAGAGAAACGATCCACAACTACAAAGATTGAATCCATGTTGGTTTTAGTTCGTGGAAGGCCTAACAAAGTCCATGCTAATATCACTCCAAGGGTGCATGTGGGATAGGTAATGGCATGTAAAGACCATGAGGGTTGGAAGTGGACTTAGCTCGGAGGCATGTGGAACATCTTGACGTGTCTCTCAACGTGATGCTTCATCTTGGGCCAATAGTAGTTGGTGGAGAGCATGGCATAGGTCTTGTCGCGGCCAAAGTGTCCCATGAGGCCTCCTTCATGTGATTCCTTCAATAACAACAAACGAAGAGAAGACTCGGGGATACACAATTTGTTAGCCTTAAACAAGAAACCTTTGTGAAGGTAGTAATCATCGAAACCTCGGTTAGGCAAGCACTTCTCAAATATAGGACCAAAGAAAGCATCGGAAGCATATAAGTCTTTGATTTCATCCAAACCAATCACATTGATGTCAAGACGTGTAATAAGGCATTCTTTCCTAGACAAGGCATCGGCTACCACATTCTCTTTACCTTTCTTGTACTTAATGACATAAGGAAAAGATTCAATGAATTCAACCACTTAGCATGCCTTTTGTTCAAATTGGTTTGGCTTTTTAAGTATTTCAATGATTCGTGATCGGAATGAATGACAAATTCTTTTGGCCAAAGGTAGTGTTGCCAAACTTCTAGCACTCTAACCAAAGCAAAGAGTTCCTTATCATAGATGGGGTAATTGAGTTTAGCACCATCAAGTTTTTCACTATGGTAAGCAACGGGGCGTCCGTTTTGCATGAGAACGCCACCAATTCCTATACACTAGCATCACATTCAATCTCAAAAGTTTTCTCGAAATCCGGTAAGACAAGCAAAGGAGCTTCGGTTAGGCATTTCTTAAGTGTGTCGAAAGCTTTTTGTTGCGCATTGCCCCAAACAAAAGGTACATTCTTTTTGGTAAGTTCATTCAAAGGGCAAGCAATAGTTGAAAAATCTTTGACAAAGCGGCGATAGAAACCGGCAAGGCCATGAAAGCGCCTTATCTCACCCACGGAAGTAGGGTTGGGCCAATTCCTAATTGCCTCAATCTTCTTGTTATCTACTTCAATACCATTGGACGAGATCACAAAACCCAAGAAAACAAGCTTGTTGGTGCAAAATTGCATTTGGAAAGATTGGCGAAAAGTTTAGCATTGCGAAGAGCCAACAATACTTGTGAAACATGATCAAGGTGATCTTCCAAAGATTTGCTATAAAGAATATCGTCGAAGTAAACCACAACAAATTTGCCAATGAAAGGACGTATAACTTCATTCATGAGACGCATGAAGGTAGATGGGGCATTCGAAAGACCAAAGGGCATAACAAGCCATTCATACAAACCAAGTTTTGTTTTGAAAGCCGTTTTCCATTCATCACCTATACTCATACGAATTTGATGGTAACCACTTTTAAGATCAATTTTTGAAAAGATAGTAGCACCACTCAATTCATCAAGCATGTCATCGAGCCTAGGAATAGGATGTCGATATCTAACGGTGATAGCATTGATAGGGCGACAATCCATACACATGCGGGAAGTAGAATCTTGCTTTGGAACAAGGATAACCGGCACGGCACAAGGGCTAAGGGATTCGCGAATAAAACCTTTTTCGAGTAGCTCTTGGATTTGGCGCTCAATCTCCTTAGTCTCCTCGGGATTGGTGCGGTAAGGAGCGCGGTTTAGAAGGGGCGCGCCCGGAATGAGGTCAATACGGTGCTCGATTCCTCGAAGGGGAGGAAGGCCCGGAGGGAGCTCATCGGAAAGACGTCTTCAAATTCCTGCAACAAAGGCAACAAAGAGGGAGGTAGATTTGTCATGTCGTTAGTTTCAAGTGCTTCCCCTTTGCACAATAGGACAAAGTGAAGTATGGTTGGGTCCTCTCTTAGCGCTCGCATCTCTCTTTTGGTGGCAAGTAAGGCCAAGCCTTTGGCATCACTCGTAATTTTTCCACTCATATTTGGCTTGTGGCTCTCACTCACTTTTTGGTGGATCACTCTCTCACCACTCATCTCACGAGATTTGAGCTCTTCTTGCCGACGTGCAAGAGTCTTGGCGTTGTCGGCGATCACTTGGCTAGGAGACATGGGACGAAGAACAAATGTCTTGTTGTTCCACTTGAAGCTATAGTGATTGGTACACCCATCATGGATAGCACTCTTGTCGTATTGCCAAGGTCGGCCAAGAAGAATGACACACGGTCATAGGAACAACGTCACAATCTACCGTGTCTTTATAAGGACCAATCTTGAAAGTCACGGAGACCATGTGTTGAATCTTGAAGGTGCCGGAGTCACTAAGCCATTGGACATGGTATGGGTGAGGGTGTTGCTTGTAAGGCAATTTGAGTTTGTCGCAAAGTTCTTTGCTAGCTAAGTTGTGACAACTTCCACCGTCGATGATGACCTTGATTGACTTGCCATCAATACCGGCTCTTGTTTGAAAGAGATTGCACCGTTGATCTTGCTCATCTTGAGGAGAAGAAGTGAGGACTCTTGTGACCACTAGTGATGGGTTCGTGTCCTCATCACAATACACACTTTCTTCATCATCGTTGTAGACGTCCAAAGGGTTGAGAGCAACTTGATGCAAGGCATAGTATTCGCCTTCGCTCATAGAATCACGTTCACCGTCTTGGTTGACAATCATGATCATCTTGTTGGAACATTCAAAGGACTTGTGTCCACTACCACCACACTTGAAGCAAGTAATAGTGCTTGACTTGACTTGAGGAGCACTTGAGGATGAGGTTGGAGGAGCTTGCTTCTTGAATGGTTGGGAAGACTTGTTGGGAGCACTAGAGGCTCGCGTGTTGCTCTTGGTGGTAGTTGGAGGAGAGCTTGTGTCATTGTAGTTGAGGATGATGGTCTTGAGTTGAAGAAAGCCTTTTGCTTGCTATATTTGAGATCTTCCGCAATTTGACGTTCCGCCTTAAGAGCTTGGTGGACAAGGGCCACAATGTTGTCATACGGTTGATACTCGACGATCTTCCTTATAGGATAGTTGAGGCCATTGAGGAAGCGGGCCATTGTTTGCTCTTGAGATTCTATCACATGAGCGCGGATCAAAGATGTCTCCATTTCCTTGTAGTACTCATCAACGGACTTCACACCTTGACGAAGTTCTTGAAGCTTCTTGAAGAGGTCACGCTTGTAGTGAGGAGGAACGAATCGAGCATGCATGAATTGCTTCATCTCATTCCAAGTGGCAATAGGAGCAACGCGATTGCGGACTTGTTCGGCTTGTAGACGATCCCACCATAAGAGTGCATAGCCTTCGAATTCCAAAGATGCTAGAGCAACCATTTTCTTGTCGGTGAAGTTGTGAATGCCGAAGATCTTGTCAACCTTGAGAGCCCAAGCAAGATAGTCTTCGGGATCATTCTCACCATTGAACTTGGGGACATTGAAACGAAGAGCACTCATGTTGTTGTCCTCTTGCGGACGATGGAGGCGCGCATGTTGGCGCTCATGGGGGTCTTCATCATACATGGGAGGTGAATCATCATAGGGGTCATCCTCATTGTCTTGGCGGTGGCGATCATGATGGGGAGGATGACGCCGGTGGTCATTAGGTGGTGGTGGTTGGTGGTGACAGAGCCTAGCTTCACGGCGTTCACTATCATCATGGCCATTGTGATGTTGTTGAGGACGTTCTTGTTCTTGGAGAGGTTGTTGAGGATGATCATGTTCTTGGCGGTCATTGTTGTTGGGACGCGCATGGCGCCTTGGTGGCCTTCGATGTTGACGAGCATCTTCCACGAAATCGTTGTGGCCATAGTCTTGAGCGTGGCCTTGTGGAGGTGGAGGATGATTGTGTTGTCGAAGGTCCGGGCGTTGCGGTTGTTGAAGAGGGTCACCACGGCCTTGGCGATGTCGAGGTGGTGGTGATGGCGAGCTATCCTCATACCGATTGCGTCGCGGAGGTTGTTGATGTTGTGGAGGGGGTGGTGGTGCTTGTTGAGGTTGTCCACCCTCCTCCACGTTGTGGCGATCATGGCGATCATGGCGACGAGGTTGGTGAGGATCTTGATTGCGGTGGCTTGAGCGACGAGACCTTGAGGACGATGATGAATGACGGCGATTGGCAAGATTAGCCAAGTTGATGTTGATGCGCGTCATTTGATCATTCAATCGAGCCTCTTGCTCTTGTAGTCGACGCTCATAGCGTTGCAACCCGTCCTTGACGAGTTTGCGGAGTTGAAAGTGGTCATTGTGGGTGACGAAGTTGGCGTAATCATTGTCGTTGTAGAATGGGTTGCCTTCGTCTTCCGAGCTCGGACTTGTGAATACTCCTTCCCTAGCCATCTCAAAAACACACACAAGGGTGATATTGAAGAAATGGATGCCTCACTTACCCAACGTTACCTTTCTTGGTCGTATTGAGGCTAGTGGACGAGCCTAGGTGTAGGGCGGTATGTCAAGAGCGAATCCAAAAGATCGAAAGAAACCGCAAACGGCAACACACACACTTTATATGGAAGGCAAATAGGTTAGGAAAGTGGCGAGGAAAAATCGACCAAAAGAAAAGTTTGTTGTCAATCGTGGAGAAAATTCGAAGAAAAGTTAGCACAAAAACCAAACCTATAGGATGGAAATATGGTGGAACACACACACGCAAGGGAAAAATGGGGTTAGTGCGACCAATGGACGAGCGAAGAACGAAATGGCCCTAACGGAGACTAATGCTCAATGCCACACTAACACAAGGAGGACGCTAGCTCAAACCGCAAAGTTGAAAAGGCAACAAGATTCGCACCGTGGCAATCGGTCACTCTTTCTCTTTTGCGACGCAATGCTACACGTTCCTACAATGGAAAGCAATTGGCACCGATCCTTTTGCTTCTTTTTCTTTTTTTTTTCTTTTTTTTTTTTGATTTTCTCTTTTTGATGGATTCCAAAGTGCCAATGCCTACTCGGTAGCTAATCTCTCACAAGCGCTAACTTCGCACTCTCGATGCCACAAATGCGATGCCAAGCGGTGTAAAAAGAACTAGTCCGATAGGTAAGTAACACAATGGGATGGGGTGGTGCAAGCGGAAGCAAGTTTATACCTCTTATTTGGATGATCACGGACTTGAGGCCGTGGGGAAGTCGATGTCGTGGCGATCCGATGATGTGGAAGCGTAGGTGATGTCGTGGGCGTCGCGTAGCAACTCGTTGCACTCAATTTGGATCACAAACGACAAAGAAAAACAAGTCCCAAAATCTGCCGGAGAATCGAAGAGCTGAAATTTTCTGAGTTTTTGGCTCAAATTCGAAATTCCCACAAAATCAAGAAAAATTTTGGGCGAAATTGGAAAAATTGGCTGAATGGAAAGGTGTGGAAAGGTATTTGGCAACAAATCTATGAAGAAAAACCACGAAAAACTCAACGAGTCAACAGATCGGTCAAATTCCCTTTTTGGCTATTTTGAGGATTTTCGAAATTCTTGGTGGAAAAAGAAAAATTGGTGGATGGGGAGGGGTATGGGTGTCGGATTCGTGTCAATCTAGCTCTGGATACCAGATGATGCGGAGGGTTACTCCTAGATTGTCCCGATCTTCACGAATTGACGGAGAACACGAAGAACACAAAGAACTCGATGAACACACGAGGGGGAAACGAGGGGGAAATCGAGGGCAACGCAAACAAACACAAGAATAACTAGTAAGAACCGAAGAACCCCAAATCTTCCGTCAACTAACCCCGAGGGCCGCCTACGGAACGATCGATTCAACTGAGCTCACCTTGATTGAAACCGCTTTACACCCGTAGCCGGTCCACTACGCCAATAGAACCTCAAGATAATCGAGAGGAAGATTGGTCAAGTACTTGATAGAAACCCAAAGGGAGAGATCAAGTAGTTGGATGTGCCTTGATACAATCTTCGACGATGTCGGAGGGATGGTTCCTCAAAGAGGGATACAAGAGAGCTGAGCTCCAAATGTTCTAAATTCAACTCTAACCCTAGATCTGAGAATGGGGGTGACTATATATAGTCTAGTGCCAAAGGGGGTAGGTGGGAGGATAAGAAACAAGGCCCAAGGCCCCCAAGTGTCACGCAGTCCGCACAGTAGCGGAGGCTCCGGTGGTTTCCACCGGAGGTTCCGGTGGATGGAGCGGAGGCTCCGGTGGGGTCCGGTGGTGGCTCCGTGGTCACCCACCCGAAGGGGTTCCGCGCGCAGGTAGCACCGGAGGCTCCGGTGGCGAGTCGTGGAGCGGAGGCTCCGGTGGGAATACCGGAGGTTCCGCCCGGGTTCCGGTTGTGGCTCCGGTGGTGGCTCCGGTGGTAGCTCCGCCACTTTCCACCCGAAGGGCTTTTGGGCGGAGGCCACACCGGAGGTTCCGGTGGTGAGCGGGGAGCGGAGGCTCCGGGAACACCGGAGGTTCCGCTGCCTGGAGCTTTCCGCCTTCGTCTCCTTGTGTTGGTCTTGTTCGTTCGCCTTCCGCGTCTTCTTGGGCACCCGTGGTGGGCTTGAACCTGAGCACACACAGTGTTGCGCCATGAGGTAGCGCACCATCCACCAAGTTACCGGAAGTGTGAGTCGAGAGGAGCGAATTCACCTTATCTTGGATGGCCTTTGCGCGTGATCTTGTCATCGGTGCACTTGGTGTAGTTGGGTGGGCTACATCAATTAAGAATGAAGAACTTGACAATTACGAAAGGAAATCATCAATCTAACAAATTATGAACTAATGTACCATTGATCCTCCTTTGTCATATGCTTCTATTTGCTCCAGTCGGCTGTGACGCCCCGAGATCGGGCACTATGCAGATTTCAGCATTCCCGCCAAATCCGCATAATAACCGATTCCAGGTTGTCATTTATGATAACATTACAACAGTTCACGAATATTCCACAGTTACAACAGAAACAGATAGATACAAGATGACTCACACGAGCCGGGGTTACAACTGATACAATACAAAGATCCAAATAACAGCGGAAGAAACAAACGTCCGTCTACGGACAAGATCCAAATTGGACTAAGAGTCCTGAAGATAACCGAAGGCGTCCAATCCCTGCCCAGGCCAAGCCGGAGGGATTCCCAAGCTAACGTCGTCAGACTTCAAACCTGTTGACTGCAATTTGGAATTTGCAGCCACGAAAGAGATTCGTGGGTCAGTACGGTTAAGTACTGGCAAGGGGGATAAAGCCCATACTCACAAGTTACCGGCGTAGCCAGTCATCACAAGATACAAATACTTTAGGATCAACGGAAAGGAAGGGGTTATTGCAAATAATTGACAGCAGGCTGCACTAACCAACTACAGAGAGATACTACCACTTCCAGCTAACAGAAAAAGGATAAGATCGAGGATTGTAACCAACTGAAAGATAACTTCAAACAAACCCATCCTGGATCTCGCCCCTTATCCGAAGAAGCAATCCGAGGATAACTCACACCGTGGTATTAAAGATGAGTCAAGTTATTGTGTGAATAACCTATTACTAGTCAAGTTATTAATCATTGGGTGAAACATGGTTGATCATTATGTTGAAGTTGTCCTGAGTACTTGTTAGCCAGTACTTTCACCAAGTAATCCATAACCGCGGAAAACGGCTTCTCGAGAAGATTATCCCTGCAGGGTTGCACCAATTTAGCCGTACTCATGAATAACCCGCCAGATGGAGCGGCCTCTCTCCACCAAGCGGGGCACTCAACACAATCCAACCCTTCTTCGCATCAAGCCCAAAGCACCTTGGGCACGGCTACTCGGGCCCAGAAGAAAATGGACCCTCATAGCACTCTAAGACCGTGTCCCCCTATATGCCGACTACGAAAGTTCCACCCGGGATCCAAGGGCTCGCAAGATCATGCATGCAGCAAATGGAAAACCCGAACTAAATGAGGCGATTTGGACGAGATGCGAATCGGGTCAAACTGAGGGGGAGCCCATACTCCCCAAATGCGGGTAGTGCGCTCATCATGGATCAGTAGACAAGACCCTTTTCCTATTAGGGTCGACACTAGCAGGCCTCAAAACCACAAAGGGCCTCCTGCCGGTGCCTTATCGTCAAATTATTATTAATAGTAACATTAGCATGATTGATTGATTGATTGAACATCGAGCCCCCAGAACATAACGGAGTAATAACAGAAAGTAACGGATAACAGACTCGAGCAAAACAACCCTAAGCATGCTAGATAAGAACAGGCACAAACAAAGGCTGTAGGTATGGAGGTGAGGCAATATCAAGGTTAAGGGATTCATGTGATGGGTTCGTAACAGAAACAACTACCACTAAGGCTAGCAGAAAAGAATCAACGGAAAGAATCGGTAACAAGTGATGAAAGGCAGCCATATGGCATGCAAGTGAGTATACTTGCCTGAGATCCCGCAAGGTAGCAGAACTTGTCGTTGCTCACATCATCTCAACGTCCTATCCGGGAAGAAGCAACGAACCTCGAACAAACACCGGATGCAACAATTACTACTACGGCAAAAGATCCAGCATGATCTAGATATGGATGCATGACAGGTTTAAAGATGCATCAAAGTAAACTAGTTGACAAGATAAACAAATTTAAATGGACTCATATGCAATTTGAGTTTCATATGAAAAGCCCATGAATTATGGTTGAAACAATTGTTTTCCAACTAATCAACAGGTGTAGGTGGATTAGCATGATGCATGGATGAGGAAAACAACAAAATAACAACAGATAACAAAGTTCATATTTGATAAGAACACACAATTTTAGGTGGAATACATGTTTCACTTGTTGAAAAAGGATTTCAAATTAATTATTTATGAATTAAACAAGTTTAAGCAAGAATTAGATGAATTTAATTCAAACATGAACTTATTTGAATTTTTATTTGTTCAAAACATTAAACCAAATTCATATTTCAAAAGTTTATACTTTTATGGTTGGAAAACATATTTTATATGTCCCAAAAGAATTTGTTTTGATCAAGTTATAAATTTAACAATATTAAGTGAATTAAACAAGATTTAAATCATTTAACCAATTTTAATTATTCAAAACATGAAACAAATTTTATATTTGAAAAGGTGGTTTAATTTTGCATGGAAAACATATTTCATTTGTTGAAATTGGATTTAAAATGAGCAAGTTATCATTTTGGCAATTTTAAATGCATTAAACAAGAAACAGTTGTTTTCAGCAATTTAAATTATTCAAAACAGCAAACAAAATTTATATTTGGAAAGTACATGAAAAGTTGATTGGAAAGAATATTTAGTTTGTGCAATTTGGAATTTTTATGAACAAGTTATGAATTTTGCAAGTTTAAGTGAATTTGACAAGTTTTCAAATTTTGCACCATTTTAAAATATTCAAAACAGTAAAAAAAAATTATATTTGGATAGAACATTTAATTTGGGGCAGAAAACATATTTAAAAAGTGAAAATTGGAGTTAAAATGAAATAGTTATGCAATTTACCAAATTGAGGTGCAATCTGCCATTTTTTTAGTGAACCAGGGACTTGAAAAGTATTTTTACAGGGGCTAGAATTGAACAACAGGGATCTATGTGTGATTACTGGAAGTTGCTGTGACCAAACACAGCAAAATAAAAAAGTGGGTTTTATTTGTGTGGGAGGGGAATCGAACTCGGGTCTCTCGAGTGCAAGACAAGGGCCCAGGCCATTGGGCTGATCTGCTGCTGTTGTTGATTCAGGGTGCTGACACTTTTTCACATTCAGAAACAGGTAGCGAGCGAGCCAAAAATTCAGAGCAAAAGGTGCAGCCACGGGGATCGAACCCGGGCGCAAGTCTGTCCGCGGAAGGGACCAGACCAGTGCGATGCGGTCGCTGTTGTTGACAGTACAGGGCTCGACGAAATAAGAGGGAAACGCGACGCGTTACTGAACCTCCAACCGATCCGTCCGTTCTCTCTGAACCTGACGAAACCTGCAGCAGACGCCGGCGAGTCGGGCGATGCTAGCGCTACGGAAACGTGCGAGTGCACGGTAGAGAGGGAAGGGGAGATGGAGGCGGGGTGGGGCTCACCGTGAGGGCCCGAGCCGCTGAGGTGGCGTGAAGTCGCGGGGGCGAGGGAGTGGCTGCGGTCGACGCTGTCGACGGGCAGTGGAGGCGCTGGTCCTTCTCCGGCGACGGCGAGGCCACCACGGTGCGTCCCAGCACTCGTCGAGGAGGCGAAAGGTGAGGGCGAACCACCGCGGTTCCATTCCGCGGTGGGTTTAGCTCGAGGATGGCCGGCGACGGGTTGGTGGAGGTGATTTTCACGGCGGTTGGATGGACGAGGTTCAGAGACATAAAGCTTCAGAGAGAGGGAAGGGGGGTGGAAGATGGCGGCGATGGGAAGGAGCTCTAGGGTTTTCTGCGATCGAAGGGATGAGGGGGATACTTAAGGAGGGGGGATGCCAGTACGGCAGAGAATCGGGGAGGGGGAGAAGATCATCTACGGTGGGGAACATGTTCGTACTGTGATGACGTATGGATGGAGGAAGAAGACAAGGGCTGAAGGGGGTACTGGGCCAGAGCAATGGGCCTGGGAAAAGAAATTTGGGCTGGAGAAAAAAAGAAAGGGAAGGGGGCCTGTCTCCTTTTGGGTTTTTTTTTTTTTTTTTTCTTTTCCTCCTCTTTTTTTTTTTTGCTTGTAAGGAAAGAAATAGGAGAGATAGAAAGAAAGGGAAAAGGGGGTTCTTTTATTTTACAATTAAATTTTATTAGTTGCAAAAATAGTGAGTAAAAGCAAGTTTAGTTTTGATGTCAAAGTTGGTAATATTAGTTTGAATTTAAATGGGTAGTTGGATTTCAGATATGGTTTGGGGTTGTAAATTTTATAAACAAATTTTATTAATTTGCAAAATAATGAGTAAAGCAATTGTGCACATTAATTCCGAAATTGAATTATTAATTGGATTTTTAAGTTGGTATTTGAAATTCCATTAGTTTCCTTAAAGATTGATATTTAAACAATCTATTCAATAACCCCAACAATTTAGGAGACATTATTGAATTAATGGTGTGCAATAATTTGTTTTTGTTAAACCCACAATTTGATCTTGCCCATTATGATTGAAATGATTTGAAATTTAAGTTGAATTGGAAAGTTAACATTAGGGTTTTCAACAAGAGGGAATTTTTTTTATTTAGCAGGCCATTCAAATAAATCAACTTCAAACTTGTTTTTGAAAAACCAAAGAGTGGTTTACTTGACAGGTGTGAAAGCTTTAAATTGGGTTTGAATTTTTCAGTGGTTCTGAAAACAGGATGCAAATGCATATGTGATGCAAGTGATTGCAATGCAAAAAAAAGAAACAACCAATCTACTAAGGGGTAACACCCCAGGTGTTACAGACGACACCACTAACAAGGGATTGCGCCCTCGCAATCCACCTGATAACCCGTGAGGGGAAAGAAGTTCGACTATCGATTCTTCATGCTTCCAGCTAATCTCCTCGACACCACTAACAAGGGATTCTTGCTCGGAGTGACGACGATGTTCTTCCACCAGGAATCTTCCGATGATCGAACCTATTAGGTTAAAGGCTCAGAAAACGTCCACCCACGTAGGATCCTAACACTTTGAAAGATTGAGTACGAGAGTAGACTCCAAAACAAATAAGATGGGAGGGGAAGTAGAATAGAGATAAGGAGAAAACAAGAATCCTATTGGGATGTTTTCCAAAATAGTTTAGCAGAAGTAGTGTTGACACTCTAGAAACAACGACCGTTAGCTAGGTTATCCTACAGGCTTTGCGGACCCGTTGCTTCGATAACCATTCGTATCGAAACAATCTCGGGAATCGGAACCAAGGCTCTGATACCATTTGTGACGCCCCGAGATCGGGCACTATGCAGATTTCAGCATTCCCGCCAAATCCGCATAATAACCGATTCCAGGTTGTCATTTATGATAACATTACAACAGTTCACGAATATTCCACAGTTACAACAGAAACAGATAGATACAAGATGACTCACACGAGCCGGGGTTACAACTGATACAATACAAAGATCCAAATAACAGCGGAAGAAACAAACGTCCGTCTACGGACAAGATCCAAATTGGACTAAGAGTCCTGAAGATAACCGAAGGCGTCCAATCCCTGCCCAGGCCAAGCCGGAGGGATTCCCAAGCTAACGTCGTCAGACTTCAAACCTGTTGACTGCAATTTGGAATTTGCAGCCACGAAAGAGATTCGTGGGTCAGTACGGTTAAGTACTGGCAAGGGGGATAAAGCCCATACTCACAAGTTACCGGCGTAGCCAGTCATCACAAGATACAAATACTTTAGGATCAACGGAAAGGAAGGGGTTATTGCAAATAATTGACAGCAGGCTGCACTAACCAACTACAGAGAGATACTACCACTTCCAGCTAACAGAAAAAGGATAAGATCGAGGATTGTAACCAACTGAAAGATAACTTCAAACAAACCCATCCTGGATCTCGCCCCTTATCCGAAGAAGCAATCCGAGGATAACTCACACCGTGGTATTAAAGATGAGTCAAGTTATTGTGTGAATAACCTATTACTAGTCAAGTTATTAATCATTGGGTGAACATGGTTGATCATTATGTTGAAGTTGTCCTGAGTACTTGTTAGCCAGTACTTTCACCAAGTAATCCATAACCGCGGAAAACACGGCTTCTCGAGAAGATTATCCCTGCAGGGTTGCACCAATTTAGCCGTACTCATGAATAACCCGCCAGATGGAGCGGCCTCTCCACCAAGCGGGGCACTCAACACAATCCAACCCTTCTTCGCATCAAGCCCAAAGCACCTTGGGCGCACGGCTACTCGGGCCCAGAAGAAAATGGACCCTCATAGCACTCTAAGACCGTGTCCCCCTATATGCCGACTACGAAAGTTCCACCCGGGATCCAAGGGCTCGCAAGATCATGCATGCAGCAAATGGAAACCCGAACTAAATGAGGCGATTTGGACGAGATGCGAATCGGGTCAAACTGAGGGGGAGCCCATACTCCCCAAATGCGGGTAGTGCGCTCATCATGGATCAGTAGACAAGACCCTTTTCCTATTAGGGTCGACACTAGCAGGCCTCAAAACCACAAAGGGCCTCCTGCCGGTGCCTTATCGTCAAATTATTATTAATAGTAACATTAGCATGATTGATTGATTGATTGAACATCGAGCCCCCAGAACATAACGGAGTAATAACAGAAAGTAACGGATAACAGACTCGAGCAAAACAACCCTAAGCATGCTAGATAAGAACAGGCACAAACAAAGGCTGTAGGTATGGAGGTGAGGCAATATCAAGGTTAAGGGATTCATGTGATGGGTTCGTAACAGAAACAACTACCACTAAGGCTAGCAGAAAAGAATCAACGGAAAGAATCGGTAACAAGTGATGAAAGGCAGCCATATGGCATGCAAGTGAGTATACTTGCCTGAGATCCCGCAAGGTAGCAGAACTTGTCGTTGCTCACATCATCTCAACGTCCTATCCGGAAGAAGCAACGAACCTCGAACAAACACCGGATGCAACAATTACTACTACGGCAAAAGATCCAGCATGATCTAGATATGGATGCATGACAGGTTTAAAGATGCATCAAAGTAAACTAGTTGACAAGATAAACAAATTTAAATGGACTCATATGCAATTTGAGTTTCATATGAAAAGCCCATGAATTATGGTTGAAACAATTGTTTTCCAACTAATCAACAGGTGTAGGTGGATTAGCATGATGCATGGATGAGGAAAACAACAAAATAACAACAGATAACAAAGTTCATATTTGATAAGAACACACAATTTTAGGTGGAATACATGTTTCACTTGTTGAAAAAGGATTTCAAATTAATTATTTATGAATTAAACAAGTTTAAGCAAGAATTAGATGAATTTAATTCAAACATGAACTTATTTGAATTTTTATTTGTTCAAAACATTAAACCAAATTCATATTTCAAAAGTTTTTACTTTTATGGTTGGAAAACATATTTTATATGTCCCAAAAGAATTTGTTTTGATCAAGTTATAAATTTAACAATATTAAGTGAATTAAACAAGATTTAAATCATTTAACCAATTTTAATTATTCAAAACATGAAACAAATTTTATATTTGAAAAGGTGGTTTAATTTTGCATGGAAAACATATTTCATTTGTTGAAATTGGATTTAAAATGAGCAAGTTATCATTTTGGCAATTTTAAATGCATTAAACAAGAAACAGTTGTTTTCAGCAATTTAAATTATTCAAAACAGCAAACAAAATTTATATTTGGAAAGTACATGAAAAGTTGATTGGAAAGAATATTTAGTTTGTGCAATTTGGAATTTTTATGAACAAGTTATGAATTTTGCAAGTTTAAGTGAATTTGACAAGTTTTCAAATTTTGCACCATTTTAAAATATTCAAAACAGTAAAAAAAAATTATATTTGGATAGAACATTTAATTTGGGGCAGAAACATATTAAAAAGTGAAAATTGGAGTTAAAATGAAATAGTTATGCAATTTACCAAATTGAGGTGCAATCTGCCATTTTTTTAGTGAACCAGGGACTTGAAAAGTATTTTTACAGGGGCTAGAATTGAACAACAGGGATCTATGTGTGATTACTGGAAGTTGCTGTGACCAAACACAGCAAAATAAAAAAGTGGGTTTTATTTGTGTGGGAGGGGAATCGAACTCGGGTCTCTCGAGTGCAAGACAAGGGCCCAGGCCATTGGGCTGATCTGCTGCTGTTGTTGATTCAGGGTGCTGACACTTTTTCACATTCAGAAACAGGTAGCGAGCCAAAAATTCAGAGCAAAAGGTGCAGCCACGGGGATCGAACCCGGGCGCAAGTCTGTCCGCGGAAGGGACCAGACCAGTGCGATGCGGTCGCTGTTGTTGACAGTACAGGGCTCGACGAAATAAGAGGGAACGCGACGCGTTACTGAACCTCCAACCGATCCGTCCGTTCTCTCTGAACCTGACGAAACCTGCAGCAGACGCCGGCGAGTCGGGCGATGCTAGCGCTACGGAAACGTGCGAGTGCACGGTAGAGAGGGAAGGGGAGATGGAGGCGGGGTGGGGCTCACCGTGAGGGCCCGAGCCGCTGAGGTGGCGTGAAGTCGCGGGGGCGAGGGAGTGGCTGCGGTCGACGCTGTCGACGGGCAGTGGAGGCGCTGGTCCTTCTCCGGCGACGGCGAGGCCACCACGGTGCGTCCCAGCACTCGTCGAGGAGGCGAAAGGTGAGGGCGAACCACCGCGGTTCCATTCCCGCGGTGGGTTTAGCTCGAGGATGGCCGGCGACGGGTTGGTGGAGGTGATTTTCACGGCGGTTGGGTGGACGAGGTTCAGAGACATAAAGCTTCAGAGAGAGGGAAGGGGGTGGAAGATGGCGGCGATGGGAAGGAGCTCTAGGGTTTTCTGCGATCGAAGGGATGAGGGGGATACTTAAGGAGGGGGGATGCCAGTACGGCAGAGAATCGGGGAGGGGGAGAAGATCATCTACGGTGGGGAACATGTTCGTACTGTGATGACGTATGGATGGAGGAAGAAGACAAGGGCTGAAGGGGGTACTGGGCCAGAGCAATGGGCCTGGGGAAAAGAAATTTGGGCTGGACAGAAAAAAAGAAAGGGAAGGGGGCCTGTCTCCTTTTGGGTTTTTTTTTTTTTTTTTTTTTCCTCCTCTTTTTTTTTTTGCTTGTAAGGAAAGAAATAGGAGAGATAGAAAGAAAGGGAAAAGGGGGTTCTTTATTTTACAATTAAATTTTATTAGTTGCAAAAATAGTGAGTAAAAGCAAGTTTAGTTTTGATGTCAAAGTTGGTAATATTAGTTTGAATTTAAATGGGTAGTTGGATTTCAGATATGGTTTGGGGTTGTAAATTTTATAAACAAATTTTATTAATTTGCAAAATAATGAGTAAAGCAATTGTGCACATTAATTCCGAAATTGAATTATTAATTGGATTTTTAAGTTGGTATTTGAAATTCCATTAGTTTTCCTTAAAGATTGATATTTAAACAATCTATTCAATAACCCCAACAATTTAGGAGACATTATTGAATTAATGGTGTGCAATAATTTGTTTTTGTTAAACCCACAATTTGATCTTGCCCATTATGATTGAAATGATTTGAAATTTAAGTTGAATTGGAAAGTTAACATTAGGGTTTTCAACAAGAGGGAATTTTTTTTATTTAGCAGGCCATTCAAATAAATCAACTTCAAACTTGTTTTTGAAAAACCAAAGAGTGGTTTACTTGACAGGTGTGAAAGCTTTAAATTGGGTTTGAATTTTTCAGTGGTTCTGAAAACAGGATGCAAATGCATATGTGATGCAAGTGATTGCAATGCAAAAAAAAGAAACAACCAATCTACTAAGGGGTAACACCCCAGGTGTTACATCGGCCATTCTTGCTTGTGTCACCATCAGCTGTTGCTAATGTCGCGTCTCTTTTGTCGGGACGACAGTTCATCTGGCCGTCCATTTCCAGCTGCGCCGTGACCGGCTAGCATATTGGTGGCGCTAGGACACAAAACGAAGGACGAAAACATCAGCAAAACAACATACTGAGACAGATTTGGTGCTTTCCTCACAAGTGTTAGTCGCATAGTCGTGTATTAGTATTATTAGGCCGTGTATCGAGACGAAACGGACGGCCCATTTCTTTGTTGCGGAGATGCCGGGGTGCTCGGCCATTGGGGCTAGCATAGGCTGAAGCCTTCCTGCGAAGAGTATGGGGGCGCGCATATACTGTCTGTCTCTCAAAGTAGTAAACCAAATCTGCTCCAGCGAAACCTACGTTGCGTGAGCGTGCTCCAATTTGGTTCGCTCTATGCATGGTGCAAAGATTTTTTTACTTAGTTTTACCCCATGCACCGTGGCACACCACATTCAGATAAGCTCTGCTAGCTACTGCGTGCGCGACCAGCGTCCAAAAGCATCAACGGGGAAAACTGCCGACCAAGATGACGATAGAGCATGGCGTGGTACTCTAACCCGGAGCGAGCGGAACGTATCCTCACGGTTCTCAGGTGCTGGATCACCTCGAGGAACACCAGTTGCCGATGGCAGGCGAGGGCAGCCACGCAGCTTTGTGGACATGACATGAACTATTATCAGCTAAGCCGGGAGCGTTGTCTGGCTTTAGTTTGGTCGCGATATTTGTAAAGGTGAGCATCATCGGCACCTTGGCTGGCGTCGTCTTGGCGTGGTGAAGACACCGTGAAGCCATGCGGGAGGCGACTCAAGGCGACACAGCAGTTGTCGAGCCAGCGCCAATCTATGGTGTTGAGCCGGTGAAGCAACACTGTCGTGGGATAATCACGGCAGACGTTACGGGGGTAACTTATCTTGGGGCAATTCGACTCTGGTGTTTGGGAGAGGGTTTTGCTCAGGGGAAATCATGGTGATAAACTATCTGGTAGCCGACAATCAAGTCGCCGAGTCTCCGATCTAGATTTTTATCTCAACTCTGGTATTACAAGGGATACTCGAATAGCTAGTAAAACTCGTGTCTAATCTAACCCTAGGAGCCGGCTTATAATATCCAGCCCCCCTGGCCTCCTATCCAAGGTATACTCGGAGTCCTACCTGGGCACCGCTTACAAACCCTAAGTTTCTTTATCGAAACCCACAATCCGGGTTACGAGGCCTACACTCTTGGGCCTTCTAGAAACTCCTTAAGCCGGGTCTTGCGCAGCTCCCTTTGGGCCGAATTACACCTTGACGTTAGCCTACCGGGTTATCATCCCTCCATCAGTAGTCCCCAGAATAGCTTGGGCTTCACGGGATCCTCCTTGAAGCGCATGCTATTCCCTGCAAAAATAGCAAACATACAAGTTCATAAAAGGCCGGGTTAGGTTGCTTTGATAAACAGCTGGGCCTAGCTCCATTGGTGGTCCATATAATAACCCGGCTTCCTCCGAGTCCAGTGTCACTTTCCCGGGTCATCACTCCGAGGAAAATACAGAAGACCCGGCTCACTTTGTTAGCTAGTTGATCCGGATATCGCGGAGACGATTTGCTCTGATCTTTTCCGGATATCACGCACAATCACTTAATCACTTATCCCAACAAATCCGGGCGGGTATCAATCCGAAATTTTTGGCTCCCGCTCCTTAGGCCTAGGGCTCTCCACCCGCACCTATAAATATGCGCCTAAGGGGTAGCCCTAAATCACGAGCTCCATTTCCCCCGTCCTCTTCGTCTCCTTCACCTCCAATCTCTCTCGGTGCTCCCTTGCTCGAGCTCAACACCGCGCCACGACGGATACCACGGACGCACCGCCGGAAACGAACCGCCGCCGTCTGCGTTCTTCCTCAACTCGCGCCGCGCCGCCGTTGGCCACCGCCGCCACGCCCTCGTGCAATCCACCGGGAGATCCAAAGGGCCACCGCGACTGCGCCATCTGCCGCCGCCGTGCTCTCCTCCAGACCCCGCCGGTGAGCCTTCTTCTTCCATGGATCTTACCTTTAAGCTTTTCTCGAATTAGATTAGATCTAGGTCCGCTTCATAGATGGTTTTCTTGTTCCGCAACAATTGGGTAGTCCATGTTCCATTCCTTCTCAACCAATGTGTAAACTAGATCAATAACATATCTCCATTACTTGTGGTCACCAATTTATCTGTAAATCTCTAAGTTTTAGATCCAATCTGCCAAAATTCTCCATAATTGCTCTTTGATACTCGGATAATCTATAATTTCCGGGTCTTTTAGCTGCTTACACTCTGCACATCCACTTCCTGTTTTGTAGGCTACGCACATGGCACCCAAAGTTAGTACTAAGACTAAGGGAAAATAGCCGACGAAAGCAAGGCCAACTCAGTCCATATCTGCCAACTGGGCAAGGTCCACCGTGACCAAGGCAAATTTGGACGAGCTCGCTGAGTCGAGCGTCCTTCCTTCCCAGGAGGAGATTCATTGGCGAGTCCCGGGGGATGAGACCCGGCCCACCCCTGGTCCTGATGAGGTAATTTGCTTCGTCGAGCACGTGATCCGGGGATTCCGTCCCCCGGGTCACTCCTTTTTCCGTGAATTGCTTAGCCATTACGGCCTACGAGTCTTTGACATAGGACCCAATTCTATGTTAAATATCACTCATTTTATCGTTCTCTGCGAATCATATCTATGCGTCCCCCCAAATCTTGCTCTGTTTCTCGAGTTGTTCCAATGCAAACCGTGCCACGAAAGCAGCGACGGGGCCCTCTTGGCTTGTGGTGGGGTATCCATTCAGAGGCGGAAAAACTCATTGATGCCGACTCTGAACCTCAACTCCCACGTCAAGCATTGGCAGAAGACCTACTTCTACTGCCGGGACATCTCCCCACCGGCGAAAAGAGATTGCCAGGTTTCTTCGAGGGCCTCCTTGATCTATCCGATAATTTCAATGCTTTTGCTTCTGAGTCGGATAGGGAGTCCATCCAACCCCTCTTAGCCAAACTTGCTGTCCTTTCCGCCCAGGGTCTCCTTGGCTTAATTTAGTTAAAACATGGGTGAACTTCCGAATCCAACCTAATTCCATCCGCCTAAGCTGATGTCCAAGTATTCTGGGCACGTCACGGATTCGCTCCGCTATTCTTTGAGGAACTATCCGGCTGCTGATACAAACAAGATAATCAAAAGCTTCTTGACTGAGAAAGCGGAAGTGATCCGGACCATAGCCGGCTTGGAGCCATACACCCGTGACAACCCGGCTCCAGCGGTAAGATCCGGCCTTAGTTCTTTTACCCTTATACCTTTGCCTGATGCAATCACTAATTTCTACCATTACATTTTTTTTTCAGGAAGGCAGCGCTTTCTGGAAGATCGAGACTCCCCTACCTCCGAAAACCCGGAAGAGGACGAGGAGCCGGCTGACTCGGAAGAAGGTACCATCCGGGTTTCACCCATCTTAGTTTCTGTTAACTTGCCTTCCCATACTTTCTCTTTTTCCGACTGTGTACTATGCTTCTCAGGAATGGAGATAAGGAGGACAAAGAAGATAAGGAAGACCCGGAGGAGACCGAGAGTGATGAAAGCGAGGCAGAACCGGAAGCTGAGGTTGGGGCCAAGAGGAAACCCCGAGGGGTCGTATTCAAGGTTCCATATTCCTCCATGTCCTCCAAACCGTATTCATTTGCTAATATGCACGAGCTTAATCAACAATTGTCCAACTCACCATACTTGAAGGAGCCCCTACGGTCAAGCGCAGGGTAACCCGGAATTCCCCGGGTGAGGATCCCCTCAACCCGGGTATCCCTTCGTCCCCAGCCCGCCGCGCCGGTACTTCCCAATCTCATCCTTCCAATTCACCTCGAAGATATCCTTCTCCCAATCACCCCTAGCTGGACAACTCCGAGTCTCACTTTCTCAATCTTTATCAGCCTCGTCCGGGTCTCTAGCAACGAGCTTCCAACGGACTTCGTGGTGAATACTGGGTAAGTTACATTTCTTGCTATCCGGTATACTGGCTCTTCCGATACCTTCACTCATTAATACTAACCATTTCTTTTACTTTCCTTAGTGCCCAGGTCACAATCAGTGACCCGGACAACATGGATCTGGATAACCCGGAAACAGGATCCGGTTGATGATGTCAATGCCGCGACTGGCGGCGCTGAAGAAGAAGACAGAGAAAAGACCCGCTGACAGACCCGGCCGGGCAGGAGGCCGAGTATCCCAATCCATCAGATGGACCCGGGGTGACGACGTCGAGGTTCTGGGCGTGAGGATGGGTGATCCCAATCCTGACACCCAGGCGACCCGGGTATCCCCCCCATAGCAGGAAAGGACTCCACCTCCAAGTAACCCGGCCGCCGGCTCTTCCGGTACAAAACTTGATGATTTGAACTTTGACGAGATGCTTGGCGCTCTGCGCACCCTGAGAACTGACGAAGAAGGCATTCTAGAAGCCTTGGTAGCCAAGCACCAGGTAAATTCAACTAATACTGCCTGATATTTGTCTAGTCCCCAAGTTCCGAGTGAACTTATGCATAATTTACTTGGAACTTTCATAGCATATCTGACTGATATTTCTTTTTTGTCCGACTAACATTTCCTTGTGTTTCCACGCAGGCATACGTCACCCACTCTGAGGAAGTGTTGGCTAAAACCACCAAACTCCTCGAGGTGGAGACGAAGCTGCGTGAATCAGTTGAAGCTGATGCCAAGAAACTGGGGAAAATTGTGAGAAAGTATAGAAGAGATCCCATACTGCAGAGGATGAACTAACGAAGCTCTCTGCCCAGATTGCCGATACTCACCGTGCTTTGATTGGTAATGATTCCCAACTCACTAATCGTAACCCGGATTTTTCATTCTGATAAACACTCGGAATTCCTTACTTGAACCTTTCTGTTTTTCTGCAGGGCCGGATGATGAGATTCTGGATGAAGATGATATAGCGAAGCTGAAGACCATAAA
Organism: Alopecurus myosuroides; assembly: GCA_028641055.1. Classification (NCBI taxonomy): domain Eukaryota; kingdom Viridiplantae; phylum Streptophyta; class Magnoliopsida; order Poales; family Poaceae; genus Alopecurus; species Alopecurus myosuroides. Next base: position 48,335 of record JAPCYS010000656.1, read on the forward strand.
AGCACAATCCGGCAACTCTGTGCCGGCACCAAATGGGTTCTGCAAGCTTTGAAGTGGCCGGGTACTGGACATGGTAGTTTGAGCACGCTGCTTGATGCGTGTTCCACCATCCCCGAGTGGATCGACCACTGGAAACGCTCGTCATGCCGGGTTGGAGTAACCCGGGGGCTTGCTCTGGCTAAAGCTTACTTTCCCAAGATGAGCCGGCAAAGCTTGTTGGCGGGTTTCCAGAATTCAACCATGACGGCTCCAAGTTTTCAGCCAAGAACTATAAAGCCATTCAAACAGAGGTTCGTCACTCGGCTAGTTTGATCGCCGATAGTCTGGACGTCGGTCGGATAGTTCCACCATATGATACTGAAGATAAGCCAATTAAGTCGGATCCTCCTAAGCCTTATGACATGCTGGCACGGTGGAAGGCGGAAGTTGCTCAGATGAGGGAAGAGGCCGCGAAGAAGAAGGCTGAGGTCGATACTGCACCTACAACCTCTACGCCGGTTCCTCCTCCCGCGCGCGCCGGTACTGCTGCTGACTCGGACGCTGCTGCCGCAAAGACCGTCGAAGAGCAAGTCAAAGACCCGGCTGCCCAGGACAACACTCAAGACTCGACCCAACAGGCCGAGTGAAGTTTCACCTACTGCCTCAAACACTTTATTCGGCCAATGGGCCTTTTAAACAATTATTCTTTTGATAGTGCGCCTGTGCACTTTTTGATACTACAACCTCGGTCTGTAATACGTTAAAGACCTTAATCGCTTTCGTGGCCCTTCTGGACTTTTGCATGATCTTAATATTTCCTACCTTTGGACTTTTCATTACTGGTTTTCCGACTTTTTGTTACTTTTTCCTACTGTGAGACTCGGTTTCCGGGTCTCGGGGGTTTTGACAAGTGGACCTTTTCTAAGTCCCCAAGTCCACAAGACTCGGATTTTTGGGTTTTTGAGCTGAATACACTAGTAGGGAAAGGGCTACCAGTGACGAACAAATATCAGCTACCGCTGGCGAACACTTGTTCGCCAGCGGTACAACGCCAGTGGTAGCAGGTTACCGCTGGCGAACAAGGGTTCGCCAGCGGTAGTGCAGGTTACCGCTGGCGAACAAGGCCTTGTTCGCCAGCGATATGTTCGCCAGCGGTAGTGCAGCTGTTCGCCAGCGCTACTGGTTCGCCAGCGGTAGTCAGGGTGTTCGCCAGCGGTTCAGTTCGCCAGGGGTAGGTACTGTGTTCGCCAGTGGTAAGTTTCACAGGTTTGTATTTTTTCTTTTTTTTTGTATAACAGTTTATATATTCTGATTCTGTATATATTCCCAGGTCCAAATACATTCAAATTCTATAATTTATAAACTTTCACACATATAAATCACTGATAGCACATCGATAAATCATAGATACATATGCATCCATCCATAACGAATTTAACACATCGATAACGATATTAACACATCTATACATATGCATCCATATCCAATTCTCATAAGTACAAATACAACACATTGATCTCAATAATATGTCGGAAGATTTCGAACCCAAAATATAGCCATCTAATTAGTTCAACGATTACAAAGGTATGACTACTACATATCTATGCAACGTACGCGCGATATAGAGATCAATCGCAAAGAAGACTAGCTAGATATACGGTCCGCCTCCGCTTTAGCTTCCGCCTCCGCTTGCGATCTTTCGCTAGGGCTAGCGCGCCGTCCACTTCTTCATCTCTCTGTAGACCAAGATAAAAGCATTAGACCGGCAAAGGAAATCACAAGTTCTTATTAGGAGCAATTCGTAACGAATCGAATACATACCGTCGATCATTTCTTCCTCGATGTTGTGATCTTCTGTTTCTTCTCCGGAGGGAACGGAAGAGCACCTTCTAACGAGTTGAATGGTCTCTCGTCAGTCTGCTCTAGCACATATTGTCGCAACTCTTTGTTAGATGGTGGGGTACCGTTCCAGTGGAAGCTAGATCCTGAAGTTACTACATCCTTATAGATGATTGTGCAGATCTTGCGCTGGATGCGACCAAAGTTTTGTCTGTACTCAGCATCAGACCATTCCACGATGCTGCGACCATTTGTCCACAGACATGTATTGCAGACTATGTTGGTCCTTCACGATCTCCGTCATGTGTTGGATGAGGTACCATGCCTCCATTTGGCCGCCTGGCGCCTGCTTGGGGCAGGGAAACTCTGTTCTGTGTCTGAACACATATTTTCCTTTAATTTGTTTCTTCCTGTCGCAGAATCCTTCCCCCCTGATGTAGCCATCCATAGCATCATTGAGAACAGACTTGATGAGGGTGTAGTTCTTCTCCTTCATCGTACTCCCGGAGTCGAGATATACTGCGTGCGCGTCTCTCGGGTAGAGCATGATGAGGGTGCCGTATTTGTTTCTGCGCAAAACAGGAGAGTCCATATATATAATCCTCAAAAATTGTATATGCGCGAACTTATGTAAAGATGGGAAATATAACTTACTCAGGAAAGTAGGGCACGAGGGTGATCCTCTTGTGCATATGGTTAGTGAGCAACACTTGTTCGAGGTACTTTGTCGCTTTTGCCCTACCCTTGGGGTTGTTCAAGTACATGTCGTGCATGTAGTAGGGGTCTGCTAGCCCGATGTTGCTGACATTCTCTACGGATAGCTGATGCGCCAAGCTGAGCGTAAACAGACGGACGATTGACGAGTGGAGTGCTTTCATGTGGAACATCCGGAAAATGTCGTCAAATCTAATGATGATCTTGTTTGCGTTGCCTTCAGTGACAAATCCCGCCGTAGATGGCACCTTTGCGACCAAAACCGGCAGCGTTGGATTTTTCTCTTTGAGAAGCACCTCCTCCATATATAGTACACCGTCATGGACGCTACGCATATCACCTGTCAGCAAGGCGACCAACCTCGGCGGAAGCATCGGTTTCCCCAACTCATGGATCTGATGCCAGTCGGTTATGGGTATCCTATCCAATACACGTCCTGTCTGCGGCTTAGACTTGGTCCCCTCCACCGGTTGGCTCATCGATGCAACGGCAGGAGCCTTCTTAGTTCTTTTCCGTGCATACTTGATGTTAGGCTGAGTCTTATGAAATACATCAGCTACCGCCTCTTTGAGGGCATCCTGGCTGATGACTTCTTGCTCGGGGACTGCCGGCTCTTGAGAAGAGAAAAGACGCTTTGTGCATCGATATTTATCCGCCTCCTCCGCTGGCAAGAGAAGTTGATCAAGATCATCCAGGCCGGGCGCCCCCTCGTAAGGATCGTCGACGAGGTAGTCATTCGGGTTCTCATCTTCGTCGTCGTCGTGCTGCACGGACTTTGCAGGTGAGAAATCCTTGTGTTGGCTCGGGTGCCCCGACCCCTGGACCGGTGTTGGAGTGTTGGCAGGAGTACTTTCCAAACGAATTAGTGATTTCGGCAGGTCAATGGCCAAACCAAGCATTGCTCCAGGTTCAACTCGCTGTCGGCTGCGGGTGGTTGGTTCGGAGGATCGAGAGCACCGCAACCAGGGAGCACCCGACTTAATGTCACTCTGAACACGTCCTCGGGCATACGAACGCCGTGGGATACGCGGTTCAGAGGTGTGATGATTTTTCCTTTGGCGACGTCCTTTAACTCGCCGTTCACATTAAGGAGCAATGTGCATCCCGTCTCGTCGGCCTGCGAAACGTCGCGCGATCGTTGTTAGAGACTGATGCCGTCACGAATCAAGTCATAATATATAATTAAGCAGTGCACGTTGAATTACCGTGAGGGCATTGAGCTCGGACAAGGGGGATGGACCGCTAAGTGTCGGCGGCGGCGTTGATGAGATGTGGCGGGGCGGCGACGGATCTTTGCGACCTTCCGGCTGAGGGTTGGGGGTCGGCTCGTTCCGCGCAGCAGACGCCACGACGGGGGCCGCGTTCTGCGGCGCCACGACGGGGCCGGGTTCTGCGGCGCCACGACGGGGGCCGCGTTCTGCGGCGCTGGCTGCACAATTTGGGCTACGTTTATCTGCGGGAGCGGCCCTTGTCCTCCACCTAGCATCCACGGCGCTAAGGACTGAGCGACGGTCGAACAGATGGTAGGGAGGAGCTCATTGAGCCTCTCGTTCACAAGCTCGTCGACCGTCTTCTCCGGGCCCTTGTTCCGCTCCTTGCGCTTTTCCTGGTGTCGGGGTAGTATTGCATGCCGATGACCCTTTCCGAGGCCATGCACATGGCTACGATTCGGCTTCTTGTCAAGGGCACTCCCTTCATCGCGTTAAGCGCCCTAATGAAAGGGGTGTCATACGGGTCCTTGTTCGTCGTCGCCGAGGACCCCGCGTCAGATTGAGATAGGCGTTCTTTTTCTTGTTCCTCGATATACTTATCCTCGAGCAGCTTGACCTTCTCGTTCAACTCAAGATCGCCGGGCTTTTTGGGATCTTCCCTGTAATGGGCCCTGACAAAATTTCTCACCTGCGGGTCGGTGATCTTGTCAAACGGGTTCGGCCCTTCTCTCTTCGAATCCTCCTTGGCCCATACTTTCTGCTTCCCAAGGTAACCCCGGCTTCCGAGATTGTGAGGGCCAATGTTCTTTTTTCGCTGTTCTTTCCCCCATTTAGTCAGCGCAATCCTTTCCGGTTTGAGTTCGTCGATCTTGAATTGGGCCAAGTCTTCCTCGGAAATGGAGGGCCACATCTTATGGATCTCATCAAAATCCTTACCCTTCGCAAGCATCTGCCGCAAACTGGATCTCCAAGTCGTAAACGCCTTGGCGAACTTGTTCAGTGCTAAGGAGTTGACCATATTCTTCTTCAGGTCCTGGTTGTCGTAAGGATCCGGGAATTTATACCTTGTGTGCAGCTTCTCAATCAGCAGGGCGGCATGAGCCTTGTTTTTCTTTAGCTTTCAGGTGCTCCATGTTAACGTTGCCGAAGTCTCGAGCTATGCAGCCTATCTGGTTTCCATAGCCCTTGGCATAACTCTCCGGCTCGAGTGGAGCACCGCTGGGGTCCACTTCCGTGAACTCTTCCGCATGGTGGCGAGCATGTTGTGCCGCCTCTCTTTGCGCCTAGCCGCCGCCTCGCTACCGGAGGCGGTATCCCCGGTGCCACTACCGGTTTGATCACCTTCTGCGCCCGATGTATCGTTGTGTCGCTCTAGCTCCTGGCGAACGGTTTCGTCCATCTCGTCGTCTGCATCGTCACCCTCCATCTCTAGATCCGGGTGCGGATCTACGGGTCCGCCTCCCGTGCTTAGCATGGAAAGCCACGCATCGTCGTTGTCTCCGCCGTGTCCGAGACCAGAACCACCCGCCTCGTCGTTGTGAGCCATATCTAAGGAAGGAGAGAAAACCCGAAATAAGTTCAACAAATCCTACAATTTAGACGATGTACCCCATATGAGTCCAAATTTCTCGGACACTCTAAGTTGTGATATTTTTAGCAAAGATCATGCCAAAATTCACGGAAAATTTCGGCATGACCTTTGCTAAAAAATAGCACATATGGAGTACCCAAATTTGCCGGAACGGAAATTAATCAACATTCCGGCAAACAGGGACTCACGTGGGGTACCTGCACATAAAAACCCACCCTCATATAATCCCACCCTCATATTATCATCGTCATCCACACGAAGGTGGGAACATATCAATACGACCACACCATCACCACCATCCATACACCACGCCATCCATCACCACCACCATCCATCACCACCATCCATACACACCATCCATCACCACCAACCATCACCAAAGTAATTAAATTTAAATTATGCAAACCCCAAAGGAGAATAAGTTGTACACCAACCATCCTCTGTTTGTTCCATTTTGATATATTGATAAAACCACATCCCATACTTATAATAGATGGGTTTTAACAGATCAGAAGGAATAACTAACATCAGTCATAGCAAACATGTTAGTGTGCCATCTATCTTATGCTCAGAGATTATATTTTCTGGTTCTTGCTTTTACTTGGGCTATATGTTTGGTATCCTTTCATGCTGATCTTCCTGTATGTAGCCTTATAATTAAGAGACGTACACTGACATTGGAGCTTTTATCGTCAAAATTTTTGATCGCGCTAATTTAGACATAAAAGACTGAAAAACAATTTGTGGTGCATCCACAGTTTACTCACTCACACCTGACAACATCTTGTGTGCCATCTTCTAGAAATGTGATCCAAAGCCATCAGGCAATTGGGATGCAATGCTATCATGGTGACTTATGAGATATATCCATTTGCAGGAATCATCTTAATATTATCGCTCTGTTCCCCAACGGCTTATATTGTGGAACAGAGGGGGTACTACAGCAGGAGCAACTTGGTTCGCAGCATGAACAGTCGAAGCAGCTTGGTCTTTTGCACTTGGGTAAGCACTGGCAACAGCAGCAAAACCATGAAGCACACACGCACAATTTTGATCTGCAGGAGAAACATTTCCCCCCACCAATTTAAGTTCAGTGCTGTCAGACTCATAAAAGTGACAATTTTGCCATGATTTTTTCTTCAATACTCCTACCAGACCTGGGCTGCTTAGATTAACAGATGAAAACTGCATCCTTACCATGATGACATGAAAAATTCATCTCTCTTTTCTAAAAGAGAGTTAACCATTAAGATGCATACGCAGTTGTATCAATTGTTGTAAAATGTTTCTGTACTATAGTTGACTGATGGTATGAGTCCTGGGCTTATAACTATCATGCCATATGAAAACAAGCATTCAGGATTGCAATGAATAACTCATGTGCTACTATTGGTACTGTAATGTCATTTTTCAAACAAATTCTGTGACATCAGTACCAGCAAATAGAGCCTTGGTATTTTCTCATAAAATGGTGGGAAGAAAATATAAATTAGTTGTACAAACTATAGAGGCAAAATTATGACTACTGGTTGATAGTCAAAATCAAGACTATGCGTACCAAATTGCTGTATCAATTTTCCAAAGAACCCAAGGTTGAAAATATAGCATTCTACTGGTTTGCTCATGTGGATGTGAGTGTATTATTAATTTGGATTCTCCGGTCAGAATATAGGAAGCCATAGGAAGCTCACATCACCATAGCAACAACCAAATCCACCAATACATCCACTCAAATTCATGTGAAAGTAAAGATCCACATGGGATAGACCAGACATGAACAAGATAAAGTCCTGGATCCAAAAGGGAAGAAGCTAGGAACTGAAGCAAGCAAGGAAGCCAGCAACAACAACCAGCAGCAGATCCTCAAGCACACCACATCCACAGCATCAACACAATGGCAGGTTGATCCCTACACACCATTCAGCAATAAATTGACTTACTAGAGTGGGCTGGGGTTTTTTTTCTCATTCCAGCAATAGATTGCTAATTTATGCACAAGGAGTAGGTTGGGGTATTTTTTTCCTCAGTCCAGCATAGGAGTGTTATGCTAAATTCATCCCTCAGAATTAAAAGCAAGTACAAATATGTTGTTATAAAAAGGGAGTAGGCCTTGGACAAACATACATCATAGGCCAGGGCCAATAAATCAATGGATAATCTGTTCTTATCAGTTTAAAAGGCCAAATAGGGGTAAATTCACAAATATTAAAGCACAGCAGCTGTGTTATACATGCTAGGCATGAACGAAGCCTGGGCACATCCCAACAGGGGCACCACAGGGAGGATACATGCCAAACAATCAAGCACATGGGAACAGTTTAGGATAAATTGGCTAACAAGATATACCGAGTACATGGGCACTTGCACATGAGTTGTTGGGCACAAATCCTAAATGATTTTGCACCTCCAACACAACTCACACTTCTATAATTAGCACCACCAAATCTTAGGGCTCACAGAAATAATTAGACATACAAGTATGTCCATTTACATAGATTAAATGTCAAATTATCCTTGCAGTGGCACATCCAATAGAGGGGGGAAAACAGTACCTGTTTCTTGCAGAACAGGTGTCGAACACCTTCTGTGCAAGGTTGAAGAGAGGGCAGCAGAGGCAGTAGGCCGGCGCCGCCGCGCTAGGAGGCAGTAGGGGCGGCGGAGTGGAAGAGGAGGGAGACGTAGGGGAGGTGGAGGCCGGCCGGCGTGGCGTCGATGGGAGTGGAGGAGCGGCGCGGCGTGCAGAGAGAGGGGGAGGGCCGATGGAGGGAGGGGAGGGCGCAGTGGTGGAGGGAGGGAGTGGAGGGGAGGGCGCAGTGGTGGTGGAGGGAGTGGAGGGAGGTAGGAGAGGGCCGGAACGCGCGGTGGTCGCCGGAGACAGGGCCTCGCCGGAGCTACAGACGTGCGCGCGCGGTTGGTTTTGGAAACGATGGATTGAAAAACGGCTAAGTCCCGCGGCCCCCTGTGTACCTCTCTATGGGGGCTTACCGCTGGCGAACATGGCTGCTGGTTCGCCAGCGCTATACTACCGCTGGCGAACAAAGGTTTGTTCGCCAGCGGTAGCATAGCGCTGGCGAACCAGCATCCATGTTCGCCAGCGCTACATTTTTTTATTTTTTTGAAATGATTTACTTTATTATTTTTTCTTAATTTTTCTTGAAAAACATTACTGTTTTATTTCAAACACATTACAAATAATAATGTTTTATTTTGTTTTCTTTATTTGTTTAAATTATTCAAATACATTTCATTTATAATAATTCAAACACGTTACAAATTAATTTCAAACATTACAAATAATAATGTTTTATTTTGTTTTCTTTATTTGTTTAAATTATTCAAATACATTTCATTTATAATAATTCAAACACATTACAAATTAATTTCAACACATTACAAATAATAATGTTTTATTTTGTTTTCTTTATTTGTTTAAATTATTCAGATACATTTCATTTATAATAATTCAAACACATTACAAATTAATTTCAACACACATTACAAATAATAATGTTTTATTTTGTTTTCTTTATTTGTTTAAATTATTCAAATACATTTCATTTATAATAATTCAAACACATTACAAATTAATTTCAACACACATTACAAATAATAATGTTTTATTTTGTTTTCTATTATTCCCTTTATGTTTTCAATTAATATAAGTCCACACATTTGAAATACAAAACAAGGGTACGTACATTAAATTTATAATAAGTGCACATCGATATCAGACTAGTTGATCCATGCATATACATAGTTTCGTCGCATACAATTGGCAGAAAAATATATACATAGTTTCTCATCAGTGTTTGATTTTTTTGCCTTTTTTGGTCGAAGTTGCATAATTTAACCCCACATTATGACTTCTTCTTCTGAATGGAAGACCATGCCTAGGTAGCGTAGTTCTGCTTCTTCTTGTTGTGTATGTTGCATGACTATCATCATCTTCTTGATCATCGTCAATATTTGGGTCGCCGAACGTGTCGAACTCGTCCTCGTCAACGACTCCATCCATTCCGATGATATTTCTTTTCCCTCTCCTCACGACAACACGGCTAGGCCTTGCGGGGTCTGTTATGAAGAAGCATTGTGACACATGCTTAGCCAATACCCATGGCTCATTTTGCGCTGTGACATTCGCGCTTGATGAGGTTCCGGCTTCGGGAATAACCATGGTTGTAAAGTATTGGTCTTCTTTCCTGACGGTCGACATCCTAGCCCATCTGACGCGGAACATAGGCACCTTCTCTCCAGAGTAGTTAAGCTCCCATATCTCCTCGATCCTTCCGTAGTATCTTAACTTTTTGTCACCGGTGTAGGATTCCATCGTTACCCCTGAGTTTTGATAATCGGAAGTTTTGTCTTTCTCCTCTGTGTAGAAAGTGAACCCGTTGATATCATATGCTTGAAACGTCGCTAGGTTGGAGCTGGGCCATGTGCCAAGGCGTACAAAAGTTTATTTTTCGCACAATCCCTTGGCGGTGGATTAGCGACGATCACATCTTTAAACCAACGCAAGAAAGTGGAGTTATGCTCTCTGATTATTTCTCCTTCGGTCCTCCGCTTGCCTTGTTCACTGTACTTTTTCATAATCGAGCTCTTGTGTTTTTCCACCCAAGTATCGACCATGTCAATGTGTTGGAGAGCTACTAAGTTTGCCCTGTTAAAGTCGGTGCGTCGACAAGCCCGATCCACATGCACTTCTCTACGTCCATTTTGTGACCTACTCCATCGAGCTTGCCAATGTGCTTGTTTCTGGGCAGACCAACTGGGTCCTCCACGTCCATATGATTCGTGCAGAAAGAGATGCACTCTTCGGTGAGAAAGCCCTGAACGATGCTTCCGTCCGGACGAGCTCTGTTGCGAACATATCCTTTGATGACCCCATTCATCCTTTCAAACGGCATCATGTTGTGCAGGAACAACGGCCCGAGATGGATGATATCGTCCACGATATGGACCAACAGATGAACACATATGTCAAAGAATGATGGTGGAAAGTACATCTCAAGCTCGCATAGTATCACGACAATCTCTTCCTGCAGCCTTGAGATCTGCTTCCCCGTGATCGACTTTCGAGATATAACGTCGAAGAAGTTACAGAGGCCAAACAGGGTTTCCCGGACGTGTTTGTCCATTATTCCGCGGATCGCAACCGGAAGTATCTGCGTCATCATCACGTAAACAGTCATGAGACTTCATCCCGCTAAACTTTTGTTTCTGCGCGTCGAGGAATCTGCTTATTAGCCCTGAGTAACCGCTAGGGACTTTGACTCCGAGAAGGCACATCATCAATTTTGTGATCTCGTCCGGACTAAGAGTGAAGCAGGAGGGGGGGCAGTAATAGTCATTCCTCTTAACCCTTTTGGCCTTGCGACCATCCGTCTCCTCATCACACGATTGATCGCCGTCGTCATCATCCGGGCGTCCCCCTGAAGATCTACCCTAATACCAAAATATTTCAGGTCGTTTCTTGCTTTCACCCCGTCTTTGGTCCTCTCCGGCATGTTGAGCAGCGTGCCAAACAAACTTTCAAACACATTCTTCGTGATATGCATCAGATCAAGGCAGTGAGGCGTATCGAGAAAGGGCCAGTATGGCAAGTCCCAAACACCGACCTCGTCTTCCATACATCCAGAAGCGGTTTTGGCGCCTTTTGCTTCTTTCCAGGCTCTGGGCATTCCTTCCAATCATTCAGCAAATTGTAGATTTCTTCGCCGCACCTCTTACGTGGAGGTCCACGGAGCTCATCCTCACCGTTAAAAAGGTCTCCTCGCCTTCTCCACGGGTCTTTGTTGGGTAGCCACCTTCGATGGCCAACGAAAACTGTTTTCGAAGACCCAGGATCTTTCGGAAGTTGCATAAACGTGGGGTCATCCATGCACCTCACGCAACCGTTATGTCCGTGGCACACCTGGCCCGCCACATATCCGTAGCCTAGTAGGTCGTGAACCGTACAGAGTAAGACAGCTCTCATTGGGAAATATTGTTCAGCGAAGGCGTCCCATGTGTTCACCCCTTCCTCGGCCCATAGCGTTTCCAGCTCATCTTTAAGCAGCTTCAGGTATAGATTTATGTCGTTGCCTGGTTGTTTCGGCCCTTGAATTAGCATACTCATGTGAATATACTTCCTCTTCATGCACAACCAGGGAGGGATGTTGTACATCCATACAAACACGGGCCAGGTGCTATGGGTGCTGCTCTGGTTGCCAAACGGATTGAGTCCGTCGGTGCTCACACCCAACCTGATGTTCCTTGCCTCCGCCCCGAACGTTGGATATTCACAGTCAATTGCTTTCCATTGACTTGCATCTGAAGGATGTGTCAGAATTACTTTTTCACTTCGATTTGGATCTTTCAAAACTTTATTCCTCCTTTTCGCGTGCCAGCGCATGAGCTCTGCTTCCTTGCGGTCCGCGAAATACCGTTGCAGACGGGGAATGAGCGGAAAGTACCACACAACTTTCCGAGGAGCTTTCTTCTTCCCTTTCTTGTATCGAGCGGCGCTGCAAACTGGACAAATGGTTTTGTTCGCGTCCTCTTTCCGATAAATGTAGCAATCGTTGATGCACACATGGTATTTTTCGTGAGGTAAATCAAAGGGGCACACGACTTTCTTGGCCTCGTCGCAACTTTTAGGACAAGTGTTGCCCTCTGGAAGGACATCGTGCCAGTATTGCAGGCTTGCATCGACGCTTATGTCGCTCCATTTGTATCTCGCCTTCATCTGCAGAACATCGAGGGCCACTCTCAGGCGGGACTCTCCCGGACCGCAGCCTGCATACAACGGTGTCTTCGAGTCTATCTCTAGTTGCGCCAGCTTCGATTGCTCTCTAGCAGCAGATATCGAGTTAGTCGTCTTTCTCAAGAGCAGTTCTTTCAGATGAGGGTCACGCACAACTTCCGTTAGGGGTGTCCCTGTGTCCTCGTGATCTTCTTCCACGTCTTGTTCAACATCTTCTCCATGATCATGTGCTGGGTCATAAGGCTGATCTTGGTCCTGTTGTAGTTGGTCCTGCTGTAGTTCTATTCGATCGTTGCTATTGTCCTGTTGCACATCATTTCCTACCGCCGCCGCCCCATGGACTTCATCATCTTCATCATCACTTACCCACTGACTGTTATACCCATCCATGAAACCATACCTTAGGAGGTGACTGAGCAAGTCTCCGGTAAAGGGATTGAGCAAGCCCCTAGTTTGCACTTTCGACATGGACATCGTATCTCCTTGCGGCCATTTTGTAACATGTCTTCTGTCGCGTGTCTCAAGTAACTATTCACGACACGTTCACTCTTAACGACCACCATTATATGTCGCCTGCACGAGAGCGCGCGCCGATATAATTAATATTAGAACCAAACATAATATATATATATATTGCGATATTCACGGAAAAAAATCGGCATGACCTTCCTACAAATTGGAGGTTAGAGGAGTGCCAAACTATGCCGAGACGGAAATGAATCAACATTCGGCGATAGTTGGCTACTCAATTTCATTCCACAACAAATTGCGCACACATGCATTTATCGTCTCCATCACACGACCATTGTTGAATCCGGTGAAATTTCACATATTGCATATCGCGTGTATCCGGACAAAATTTATATACAAACTCATTTAATTATATATTATCATTCATCACACCTCAAATGAATAGATGCCCACACGATGATATCCGGAGAAATTTGGAGCTTTGGAGAGAAAGGGGTTAATTCTAGATCTAGATGGCTAGGGAGGGAAAATTTGGGGTAGAAATGATGTTAGGAGGGAGATAAATATATACCAACTAAAATAAATTTAGTTGGTTCAAAATAAGGTAGGAGGGTGAAGAAATTGGCATAATTTCGAGCTAGAGAGAGAAGAGGGAACAAGGTGAAGAAGATAGAGTGGAGGGGAAAGTGGGTAGGTGGGGGTGCCACTTTGTGGCAATATCTGCGGACTACCGCTGGCGAACAGCTTTGTTCGCCAGCGCTAAGATGCGTGCTGGGCCCACATCTTAGCGCTGGCGAACAGAAGCATCTGTTCGCCAGCGGTTGTGGTAGTAGCGCTGGCGAACAATACAGGCCGTTCGCCAGCGGTAAAATAAGGCAGCGGCGCTACCATTTCAAATCGCGCGCAGGTGGGGCCCAGGCATACCGCTGGCGAACAAGGGTGGTTGTTCGCCAGCGGTAGTGCTGGCGAACAGGCATAGTTGTTCGCCAGCACTATTAGCGCTGGGCAACAGCCATTCTGGTTCGCCAGCGGTATGGTGGTGGCTATAAGCCATTCCTACTAGTGATAGCTGGAAAATTTGTTTCTTTTTTCAAATTCCCGAGTCCCCAAGGCCCGAATTTCCGAGTCTAGGGTGTTGGATTTTTTCAAAGAACAAATTGTTTCTGCTAAGGCCCAAAACCTAGAGCTGCTCACGTAGGTTTGAAGTTGTGCTTATATATCTTGAGTTTCCGCTATTAACCTTGTACTCTGCATAACTTGTGGTCTGGATGACCCTTTTGACCTTCTTTTACTATAAGCCGGCTTTCGCGTGGATGATCAATGCTGCTATAACTGTATAAAAACAGGGTCAGGCAAGTCCATTGGGCATCATGACTGATTGTAATTACACGCTAGCAAAGCATGCCACTTTTGTGCGAGTCACATCGAGCTTAAGCAAGAAAAGTCAAGAAAGTTTGGCTCTATTGTCCGGTTATAACCTTGCAGCCGTACTTATTACAAGTAATCGGCCCTCATAACCTAATGGCATCGTGGCCGGGTCTTTGAGTTTGCAACTATGCTATTCAAACAATCAGCCCCCAAGACATAGATATATGCAATTTACTAGAAAAATAATATTAAGAACAATAAATAACACTTTACCTGAAAAATAAATAGACAACAACAGGAATATAAAAACTTGAAAAAAAACACAGAGAAAGGAATATTTCGTTTAACCATGTCTTTATTGATATGAGAAAAGTTAGGTCAGCAAGCCGCCTCATTAAAACCTTCAGTCCCCTTAGGTACCCTGGATAGGAAAAGAGTGCGTCTGAAACCTGCTGCCTGTTACATCGTGTAATTCCACTTGTGAATCTAGCCTATTCTAGGTGTAGTAGGGACGCAGCTGAGCCACGTTCCATGGTCTTTCTCTTTCTTGCATAGACGAAGTGGTATGAGCGGTTGTCATTAACAGTAGCCGACTCTTCCCTTGCATCTATCAAGTAATATGATCCATTGTGAAGATTCCGGCTTATAATGAACGGTCCTTCCCATGGTGGAGATAACTTGTGTTTTCCTTCCTTTGATTGTACCAGGCGCAGAACCAGGTCTCTCCTGGAAGACCCGGGTTTTGACCCGCCGGCTATGATATCTCCTCGGATCCTGCTGGTATATGGCTGATCTCTCCAACGCTTGTTCCCTGTGTTCTTCTAGCATATCCACTGCGTCCTGCCGGGTCTTCTCGTTCTCCACCTCGACGTAAGCCGACACTCGAGGCGAATCATGAATAATATCACTCGGCAATACTGCCTCTGCACCATAAACCATGAAAAACGGCGTCATCTGAGTAGATCTGTTAGGTGTGGTGTTGATTCCCCAAACACTGATGGTAACTCCTCGACCCATGCGCCAGCAGCTCGGATGCACGGGACTCGGAGATTGCTACGTCTGATTTGGAAATCCAAATGTCTCCCAAAACTTAGAGTCTTCCTTTGGCTGTTATTCTTGGAAAAACTAAACACGATGGATCTAATGGCTAGTAAGAATTGGCGTGATAACGCTGACACGATCTGTTTCCTTTGTCCTGATGGTGCACGGGAAACTAGGGATCACCTATTCTTTGAGTGTGCTTTTGCTCCCAGATACTGGCTTCACATAGGGATCGACTGGGACCTGAGCAAACCCTGTCTAGATCGTATAATGTAGACCAATTTGTCCTTCAAGGAACCATTTTTCCTTGAGATCTTTGCATACATCACATGGAATATTTGGAAGTCTCGCAATGATTTCATCTTCCAGCACATAGAGCCATCTGGGGTCACTGGAGGACCAGACTCATATTTGATTTGGAGCTTCATCAATATAGACTCAAAACTTCAATTGTTTCTAGTTGGTTGGCTTGGATCACTAGCATTTTCCACTAACTTCCTTGTAGATGTAATTCCTCTTCTTTCCTCCTAAGACACTGTTGTACTTCACTTTTGTAACTCTTGGGTCACCCATTGGTTGACTCTATTTATCTATAAAACACCGTAGGGCCTGTCCCTACGGTTCCAAAATTCAAAAAAAAATCATCGGATCCCAGCAAACACAACACAGAGAATTACATAAGATCAATCTCGTTCATGATAGGCAGCTCACGAGATCTAAACATGGAGGCATATGAGGAGAAGACAACCAGCTAGCTACAGCTACGAAACTGTAGTCCAAGGATGAACTACTCACGCATCACTCCGGAGGCAGGCATGCTGATGAAGAGGCCTCGGGTGATGATCTCTTCTCTGGCAGGGTGCCGGAAACAGCTTCAGAACCCCCCTGATCTAGGGTTGACGGTGACGGCGGCTGCGGAACTTTTTCGGGGATTTTGATCAGGTGTCTAGGGTTTTCCATCCGGGGGCTTAAATAGGCGAAAGGGCGAAGGCAGTGGCGCTCCAGGGGGCCCACACCCCTAGCTGGCGCGGCCAGGGGGCCGCACCACCCTATGGTGTGGCCTCCCTGCTGCCCCTCTTCGGCTCCTCTTCGGTCTTTTGGATGCTTCCGGGGAAAATTGGACTTCGGGCTTCGAATTTTCCAATTCTGATAATATTTCCAGAACAAATTTTCTGAAACTGAAAAACAGCAGAAAACAGGGAACTGACTCTGTGGCATCTTGTTAAGAGGTTAGTCCAGAAAACGTATAAAAATGACATAAAGAAGAGAGAAAACATGTAGCAATTGTCAAAATATGATCATGGAGCATCAGAAATTAGGGATACGTTTATGACGTATCAGCGTGGTTTATTAAAGAGTCATTCCACAACAAAGAAGAAGGGAGCACAATTCCCTAGCTCGGTGAGCAGAAAAAACAGTCGATCTCCCCGCTCAAGGTGGTACCCGCCGCACGGAAACCCTCCGAGCCAATTGATATGGATGAAATTAGGAGGTTTGCCAGATCTTGTGGTGTCACCGTTGAGCAATTGCTAAGCGGTCACGATGGGGGCTTTCAAGTTACTGATACAGCATGAAAGTATGAGTCAGGGAAGTCTCTCATCAGAACTGACCTGCTCTGGTCCCTAACAACACATATGCGTCAACTGCATCAGTGGTACATGAAAGCCTCAACCCAAGGGTTGGATGCACTCCTGATCAAAGTTGGACAGGAGCATTTCTACCACGACGAATCAATCTCGCTTTATTTGGAAGATATTTTTTATCTCTATTATCTAGACGGCCTGGATAAATCCATCATCAGCACCTATTGCATGTAAGTGATTAATTTATTTCTGTAATTTAGTCTCTACCTTAGCTTGTTCTATCATTGCTTCTTATTATCCTCATTGTACGATATATATTATGCAGATTGAAGATTCAAGAATGTCAAGGAACTGGTGGAATTGGGTTCATTGACCCATACATCATCAATGATATAATACTACATAAATACCCCAGCGAAATGGAGAATAACATTCTTATGTTTTTGGCGAAACAATTTTACTGTAGTGAAATACTATTTCCTTACAGACACGGGTGAGTGTTACTTTCTTCCGCATATTTATATTTTGCTAACTCCATGTTAAGTGTAATTGATGAGTTATGCCTGACTGTGCATATAAATATGTGCAGTTTCCACTGGATTCTTCTCAACATTAACATTGACACCAGAGTAGTTGACCTCATGGACTCTATGAAAAAACACAAGAGGAGTACGTGTCCGTGATTTCAGTGCTCAACAACTAAGTTCAATCATTATCGCACTATATCGTAACCTTTAGTTCAATCATTATCGTACGATGACCCCTTTATTCCTTTGCTTTGCCGGACATGGCTTGGATGCAGTTCACGAAGGACCAAGTCGGACTTTCGCAAAGTAATATGCTAGTTCATACAATCGATGTAAGTAGCACTTGCTAGATTCATGCATCTATTTAATTGCGTGTGGATTATTTGATTCAATTCTATTTCTCTTACACTGCCCTCAGCAGCCAGCGGGAACAAACTTAGGTGGATTCTATGTCATGGAGAACATGAGGATCCTCGTGAATGAGCGAGGGCTAGTATAAAGAATCTAACGATTCACGAAAGGCCGAGGGAGCTCCTACCGCATGACCGCCTAGAAGTAATTCAAGAGGAATTGGCGGGATTTTTGATTAAGGATGTAATAAATCCAAATGGAGCATTTCATTATAGACAATGATCTCCATCCATTTAAATAGTCTTAGTGTATAAGTGGATCTCAACTAGTTCCATGTAATGATCTGTATATATGTTGTCAATGTGGAACTAATATAATATATATATATCATTAGCGCACCGTCCCCTCTAGATTATCCAACCGCGGCCAAAAAATAACCCAAAACGTTTCCGCGGCAGGAAAATAACCGAAATCAGCGCAAACCTTTAGCTCTGGTCCGTATTACGAACCGGGACTAAAGGTTGGCATGCCCACTCACTGAGAAGCACCCACATGGTGCCCCCATTAGCCCCAGTTCGTAACCAAACCGGGGCTAAAGGGGGTCTTTAGTCGCGGTTTTCCAGCCCCGGTTGGCCGGCCGGTGCGAAAGAGCCTCACCAACCGGGGCTATAGTCGTGTTTTCCCCTAGTGCGTAAACGGTAGGCTCAAGTCATACAATAAGACAATAGTACAAGTACAAAGGTATACAAATAAATAGACTACTCCCTGCGCCCCCTATTAGTTGTCCGTAAAATAGATGTATCTAGACGTATTTTAGTACTAGATACATCCGTTTTTGTGACAACCAATATGGAAGGAAGGAGTATCATATTGTACAAGGGTTTATATGTTCAATCGTTAAAAATACATTTGATCGCTTATTATGTTTTTTTGTTGTGTAATGGCCTACAAGGCTAGGTTTCCCATAATTGGCTAAAGTAATTTTATTTCGATACCGATACATCCACTTTCATATCCACATACTTTTAAAAATCCATAGACACATTTGTACTTATATTGGCTAAATATATCGGGATTCTTACATCAATATTCATGGTATACCGGATGTTGATGTTTACAAATCTGTTTTTGTCTTCTCAAATACAAATATTGAATGTTTGAGACTTTATTTTAGCAGCGTTGACATGGTTTGTGGTGAAATTTTTATCTTATAATGATACGTTGAACATGAAATACAAATTAACTTTAGAGCGTCTGTCATATATATGCCAAACGGGGGTATATCCGGCATTTGCCGAAGGCCGGATTAGCCGGGTGGCCCATAGGCAATGGAGCAAAGTCTATTGGGAATCCCAATAAGCCGACGCACAGGATGGCGGATTCCAGAAGAACCCGAATTACGGCTCAATACGTAGTCCTTCTTGGAGAAGAAGCAGGATGTCTTGTTTACGAAGAATAGGAATACTTTCTGTAGACTTCAAGCTTTCCTTCATGGAAGCCCTAGTCGGACTACCTATATAAAGTCGGACGGGAGCAGCCTCGGTGGCCAGATAACATCACGAGATATAAAAACCCTAGACTGATATTGTACTTTGCATACTTCAGTCTTTAGCCCTAATTTAGTGAGATTGCAGGAGTAGGGCGTCGCCTTGGTTGCGACGTACCAAACCTGGGTAAACTGTGTCTTCGCCTCCGTAAAATCCTCTATGTTTCCACCCACCCTCTACCATCAGGCTTATGGAACCCCCTGCCATGAACCTTACTAAGAACACCCAACAGTTGGCACCCACTGTGGGGCGAACGGTGCCTGGGTCATGTTCCGAGCGGGGATACTCCGTGGAATCGGCAGCACAATCACTGTCGGAAGGCTAGAATTCAACGGAAACATCAGACGCTTCATCGACAATGGATCCTATCTGTCGACTCGGAATCACCTGGTAAGTGCTTGCATCCTTCCTACAGGATCTGCTAATATTTTCATAGGTTTAACGATGGAAGAAATGGATTTCCGTGGTGGAAGTAAATTTAGCTCACCCTCCCTATGCCCAGTAGAAGACGGCTTTGGCGCCGGATTTGGAACGGATGTTCCTTATTCATACATTGGGGTAGACAAAGATCTATTATCTGCATAACGCTAAAGCGTGACTGGGTTTACTGCCTCTCAGGAGATGTCTATCCCCAGATTGCATTTTGTAGGCATGGTGCAATCGAAACCCGCTGCAAACACGGAAGGTGAAACTCCCGTGGAAAAGGTCGAAGATGACAAACCCACAGAAAAGGTGGATGACCCAGAATCTGCCAATTTGGCGACCAGCTCGGAAGCCAAATTTATTCTTGCTACGATCAAAGCAAAACTGCATTCGAAACTGGATCTACATCTAGCGACATAGACTCCAAGGATGATGGTGATCCTTTCAAGAGAAAGGTCAAATCCATGGAGGGAAGCTTTCAATAATAATCATGGCTAAACCAACAAAAATTTGGACACCGGGGAAGAAGAGGAAGCAGATCCCAAAACACCTCCACCAGGTGATAAAGAAAATAGAGAAGAAGAGGGCAAGGATAATCCGCAATACCCTGATGTTCGGAAATTGACAGAAGACGAACCTCAGAAAAAAAATACCATCCTCCAAGAACAAGAAGAAGTCCGCCAAGAAGCTCTACGCCAATGTACAGATGAAAAAACTAGATAGATTGGCAGATATAACCAACCAGAACCTGGAAGTTGATGGATGTAACGGCGTAAAAACAACGGAGAAAAACAGAAATAGGCCGACACAGTTCAAGTACCACAAATATCGGAACAAGACGAGGTTGATCTGCTACAAACCCCGGCTAGAATGCATGAGCCAGCGGAAGTGCTGGAAGCCAGAAGACAAGCTTTAATGCGGCAATAGCAACAGCTCTATCGGACTCGCGAAAACCTCGTAAAATCCCAAAATATTGTACAAAATGCAGCAGGAAGAAGTCGAGGAGTACGAAAGCTGGAATCGCTCAGCAATTAAGCCTACAAGATTGCCCGAAGTCAGAATCTCAGAAAAACAGCCAGTCAAAAGACAGTTGGACAACCCATCTTGGCAATGGAAGTTAAACAACATAAACGCTAAGGGCGAACTCATCTATAAAAATCCTACCGATAACGCAGAAGCCGTGTTTGCCACCCTCAATGACGATCTTTACTCCCCAGACGAAAAGCTTCAGGGAGTGTATGCCTTTTTCAGGAAAAACATTACAGCAGCAGCAACGAGTACAAGCGTCTTCTAGTAAGTTGTATGAAAGTTCGTCTTTATGCAAAACTGCTAGTGGCGTAGCCGCAGCCGCTGCACTTGATCCAAGAGAACTTGGAGATTCAGGAAGTTCTAAGGGGAAAACGAAGATCCCAAAAAGGACAGGAAAGATTCTCGTGACAGGGATGCAGCATCCAGAACCAGGTCTCGTCCACCTAATCGCGAGAAAACCCAAAACTCCAAATCAACAATGATCACGAAGACAGAAACCAGAAAGAAAAGGCAATAGCCCTCTCTGCCAAACGCGTGCGGAGAAAGATGAACAAGAAATGCCACCTCCGAAGAATCAAGCAGATAAAGCCAGAAGATACGAACACCCTCATTGGCGTGAGAGGTCCCGGACCTCACCAAGGAATAAGGAGCGAGCCAGAAGCAAAACTCCGCCTCACCACAAGGTTCGGGATGCTGGACGGAACAGAGACGAACCATGACGGGCGAATTAACGCAACAGTGTAGCACGGAGAAGTTGACCCCCCCTTTGGTCCACTCCGTCGGTAAGTATTCTCCGCATGCACTGGGCGCAAAAGGATGATTTATATTTTGGACCAATGTGTTTCATTGATAAAATCCGGAATATCAATCTACATGCTTGTTTTGCCAAAGTCGGGCCAACTTACCAAAGGTATACTGGAAGTACAAACCCAGATACGTTGCTCTCTGGTCACTATACAACCGTCTAGATCAAAAAAGGGATGGATTTAGAACAGTAAAATTCTAGCTTTTAATGTTGCTAGACGGAGCACGTGACTGAATTAATGGACTACCGTCAAGAACGGTGGATAGCTGGGAGGATATGGCTAGAGATTTTCTCGGCACTTCCAAAGTACATACAAGCAGCCCAAGAGTATTAACCAGCAAAACAGTTGCATCCAATACGAAACGAGTCGTATGCGACTTTATTTCAAGATAGACAACAATGAAGAACATTTGCTCCGAAGTAAGTGACGTCCAGGAAATGCATGCTTTCTCAATGGTTTTAAAACCGTCCTTGTACCATTCATGGTAGGATAAAAACGCATAAAGACCTTGGTTCTATGCTAACGACAGCCAATGAGGATGCAGCGGCTGAGGGTAAGAGGCGAAAATGTAGATACGCTTGTACAAGCTAAAAAGTGGAACTAATTTCTTGGTTGTCTTAGGTTAGTCCAAAGGAACATGCAAAACGATGGTAGGTTCCACCTCTTGGCAAGATTCCCCCGTTCCATCAGATCTGGGAGTTTTGGGCTCTAAGTAATCCTGGAACCCACGAGATAGAATCAAACGCCAGTGAAGCCATAACACAGAGAGTGAGGGAATATTGGGCATCCAAGACCCATGGCACACTCTAACACACATGGTTTGACATACCCTAGGCTTGGGTGGGGTTCAGACGCTCCGGAGTCCCTCTTCGGAGAAACTCCTGGCCCGCTCGAGAAAAAGACGGAACTGCCGGTCTGGCCCCTCTACGTGAGCCGGAAAGGGGTCGAAAAGTGGAACTAATTGCTTGGTTGTGTTATGTTAGTCCCAAGTAACACCCAAGACAATGGTAGGGCCTACCTCTTGGCAAGATTTCCCCTGTTCCGTCACATCCGGGAGTTTTGGGCTCTGAATAGTCCTTGAACCCGCTAGAGAGATTCTAACGCCGGTGAAGGGATAACACAGAGAGTGAGGGAATATTGGGCATCCAATACCCATGAAACACTCTAAAACACATGGTATGACATACCCTAGGCTTCAGTGGGATTCACACGCTCTGGATATGCCCCTCTCCAGAGAAACCCTAGGCCTGTTGGAGAAAAGGACGGAGCTGCCGATTTGGCCCCTCTATGTGAGCCGAAAGGGGGTTGCAAAGTGGAACTAATTTCTTGTTTGTGTTAGTTTATGACCAAGTAACACACAATACAATGTTAGGTCCCACCTCTTGGCAATATTCCCCCTGTTCCATCAGATCCGGGAGTTTCGTACTCTTAGTAGTCCGGGAATCCGCGAGAGAGAATGCGGCGCCGGTGAAGCCATAACAGAGAGAGTGAGGGAATCTTGGGAATCCAAGACCCATGCCACACTTTAAAACACAATTTATGTCATACCCTAGGCTTGGGTGGGATTCAAACGCTCTCGAGCCCCTCCCCGGCGAAACCCTAGGTCCGATGGAGAAAAGGACGAAACTGTCGTTCTGGCCCCTCTACGTAAGCCGGAAGGGGTTAGCAAAGTGGAACTAATTGCTTCGTTGTATTTGTTTAGGCCCAAGTAACACCCAAGAAAATGGTAGGGTCTACCCCTTAGCAAGATTTCCCCCGTTCCGTCAGATCCAAGAGTTTCGGGCTCTGAGTACTCCTAGAACCCACGAGAGAGAATCCAACGCCGGTGAAGCCATAAAATAGACAGTGAGGGAATATGGGGAATCCAAGACCCATTCCACACTCTAACACACCTGGTATAGCATACCCTAGGCTTGGGTGGGATTCGAACGCTCCGGAGCCGCCCCTCTCCGGAGAAACCCTAGGCTCGTTGGAGAAAAGGACGAAACTGCTGATTTGGCCCCTCTACGTGAGCCAAAATGGGGTTGCAAAGTGGAACTGATTTATTTGTTATTTTAGGTTAGGCCCAAGTAATACCCAAGACAATGGTAGGGCCCGCCTCTTAGCAATATCCCCCACTGTTCTGTCAGATCCGGGAGTTTCGGGCTCTGAGTAGTCCTGGATCCCACGAGAGAGGATCCGACACCGGTGAAGCCATAAAACAGGGAGTGAGGGAATCTTGGGCATACAAGACTCATTGCACACTCTAACACACTTGGTATGGCATACCCTAGGATTCGGTGGGATTCAGATGTTTCGGAGCCCCTCTCTAGAGAAACCCTCTGCCCGCTGGAGAAAAAGGACGGAACTGCTTTTCTTGACCCTCTACGTGAGCCGGAAAGGGGTAGGAAACTGGAAATAATTTCTTGGTTATGTTAGGTTCGGCCCAAGGATCACCCAAGAAAATGGTAGGGCCCACCTCTTGTCAAGATTCCACCCGTCCCGTCAGATCTGGGACTTTCGGGCTCTAAGTAGTCCTGGAACCCACGAGAGAGAATCTGACGCCGGTGAAGCCATAACACAAAGAATGAGGGAATCTTGGGCATCCAAGACCCATTCCGCAGTCTGAACACATGTTATGTCATACCCTAGGCTTGGGTGTGATTTGGACGCTCCGAAGCCCTCTCCGGAGAAACCCTATGCCTAATGGAGAAAAAGGACGGATTTGCCGTTCTGGACCCTCTACGTCGAAAAGGTGCAAAAAAGTGGAACTAATTGCTTGGTTATGTTAGTTTAGGCCGAAGGAACACACAAGACAATGGTAGGGCCCACCTTTTGGCAAGATTCCCCTGTTCCGTCAGATCCGGGAGTTTCGGGCTCTGAGTAGTCATGGAACCCACGAGAGAGAATTAGACGCTGGTGAAGCCATAACGAGAGAGTGAGGGAATCTTGGGAATTCAAGACCCATGCCACACTCTAACACATTTGTTATGGCATACCCTAGGCTTTGATGGGATTTAGACGCTCCGGAACCCCTCTTCGGAGAAATCCTAGGTCTGATGGAGAAAAAGGACGGATTTGTCGTTCTGGACCCTCTACGTGAGACGGAACTAGGTAGCAAAGTGGAACTAATTGCTCGGTTGTGTTATGTTAGGTCCAAGGAACACACAAGACAATGGTATGGCATACCCTAGGATTGGGTGGGATTAGGACGCTCAGGAGCCCCTCTCCGGAGAAACCCTATGTCCGCTAGAGAAAAGGACAGATTTGCCGTTCTAGACCCTCTACGTGAGCCGGAAAGGGTTAGCAAAGTAGAACTGATTGCTTGGTTATTTTAGGTTAGGCCCAAGGAACACCCAAGAGAATGTTAGGGCCCACATCTTGGCAATATTCCCCCCCCCCGGTTCCGTCAGATCCGGGAGTTTTGGGCTCTGAGTAGTCCTTGAACCCGTCAGAGAGAATCCGACGCCGGTGAAGACATAACAAGGAGAGTGAGGGAATACTGGGCATCCAGGACCCATGCCACACTCTAACACACATGGTATGTCATACCCTAGGCTTGGGTGGTATTTAGACGCTCCGGAGCCCCTCTCCGGAGAAACCCTGGACACGTTGGAGAAAAGGACGGAAATGTCGATCTAGCCCCTCTATGTGAGTCGGAAAGGGGTAGCAAAGTGGAACTAATTTCTTTGTTGTATTAGGTTAGGCCCAAGGAACATCCAAGCAAATGGCAGGGCCCACCTCTTGGCAAAATTCCTCTCGCTTCGCTGGAACATTGATCTGTTGACCAGAAGTCAACCTTTTGGTCTACCCCTATGACCAGCGCCGGAAGGGGTTAGACCATAGTACTATTTTGCTTGGTTGTGTTAGGTTAGACGAGAGCTACATTGATAACAAAAATCTATCTATACTTTTAACAATATTCTCTCCAGTTTTCCCGAAGGGGGTGATGGAGGGATGATAACCCGGTAGGCTAACGGCAAGGTGTAACTCAGCCCAAAGGGAGCTGCGCAAGACCCGGCTCAAGGAAAAGGAGTTTCTAGAAGGCCCAAGAGTGTAGGCCTCGTAACCCGGATTGTGGGTTTTGATAAGGAAGTTTAGGGTTTGTAAGCGGTGCCCGGGTAGGACTCCGAGTATGCCTTGGACAGGAAGCCAGGGGGTCCGGATATTATATAAGCCGACTCCTAGGGTTAGATTACACACGAGTTTTTCTAGCTATTCGAGTATCCCCTGTAATATCAGAGTTGAGATAATAAATCTAGATCGGAGACTCGGCGACTTGATTGCCGGCTACCAGATTGTTTACCACCATGATTTCCCCTGAGCAAAACCCTCTCCCAAACACCAGAGTCGAATTGCCCCAAGATAAGTTACCCCCGGTAACGTCTGCCGTGATTATCCCACGACAGTTGGCACCCACCATGGGGCATGCGTCCAAAGGTGTTTACATCACGGGAGAAGCTCGGGAGAACATGAAGAACCTCGTCGTCGGCGAGATCTATACAAACCCCGAAAGAGAGAAGATGGTGGACGATTTTGGCTGGGGGCCAGAGTCGGATCTGCTCGAATCCGGATCTGTCGTCACAATCGGCCGGGTCAATGTCTTCATCGGCATGGTACGTTCGTCCGGTTCAATCCCTGATGATTTTGGATGTGATTCTGTATCAGGAGAAGCGACCTGCGTTCAGTCGGATGGAGAAGAATCGGTCGGAACAGTAGATCCGATAGAAGAGCCCACCACGAAGAGGGAACAGCCGGAGGAGCCGACATGGACCCCGCGTGGCCTGGTCACGAGAGAAGATGATACCGAGTCTATCCTGCACCTGCTGGAGGACCGGTACGAGGAGGATAGTTGTGATGAGGAGGAATATGAGTCTTCACCAGGCATCGCGCGCCAGGTCGCGGTCTACACGGCCCCTGCAACCAATCTCAATCAGGGGGACGTGACTACGGCCGCGTTCGGAGCGGCGCGAGCGCTGGCCCAGCAGCAAAATCCGGCTGACAGAAATCCGGTTCTGACCCGGGTTGACGGAGAGTCGGCTTCGGTCACTAGCCGAGCGGCGGATAGCGAGTTGCAGGCGAATATGTTTGGGTTCATGGCGAACAGGACGCCAGGGGCGGGTCCTTCGAATCCCCAGCACCCGGCCTTGTTCAGTAATAACCTGATCCTGGATCCCACGGTGCTAGCCACGGTAATAACCCCGGAAAACGTAGCGGCACGGGCTAGAGATCTGGATGTAGCCCGCCGTGCATTGGAGCAGCAAAGGAGAGATGTGGAAGCAGAGAAGCAAGGGGTAGCCACGCGCCAACGTGAGCTGGAAGCATTGGAGAACCGGCTCCGGGTTGAGATGACTAGGATGCATCAGAGATACCAGACGAGATTACTAGCGACGGGTGGAGTTCTAAACCCGGCCACGCTGTTCATCAGACCCCAAGATCAACCAATTCCGGCTGTGAATCAGGAAACTGTACATCAGCCCGCGACCGGTGGGGGACAGCCGGCAAACGTACAAGCCGGGTTACCCACGTTGTAGACAGGGATTGCTGTTGGCAACACAGCGCCGCCACCACCACCACCACGGTTTCACACTCCGCCGGGTCACTTTAATAATCCCATGGACAACGTGTATGCAGCAACATTGGTACTGGATCGCATCCCCGTAAGAGAGTCACCCCATGCGGAGGAGACCCGGCGGGCGACAGATCTATTGCGCACGGCAGTGGCTCAGCAAGCCAATTACCCGGATAACAGGAGCGGAATGCATGGCACGCCGTATGTAAGCCGGCATAACGGAAACACCGGTAATATTCAGACAACCTCAGCACGGCGGAGGGCAGAGCAGCAGCAAATGCCGCCTCCTCCCCGTAGACCAGCAACACCTGCAGTATCAGCCGCGCAAGCTAGCGTGGACAGTTCTCGAGCCAGGCGCGCAACAACCGGGTCTGCGGCACGAGGGCCGGTAGCGGTTGCACCCCCCGCCGCACCGGTCGCCGGGTCGCATGTTTCCCAGGTAAGGCCAGTACCGGCAATTTTAGCCGGACCCAAGTGTTTATCGGACGCCATCAGAGCCGAGCCCTACCCGAATAAGTTCAAGGAACTGGGTAAAGTGGTGAACTATGAGCCGACCATGGATCCAGAAACCTGGTTGAGCAGCTATGAGATGGCCATGTCGATTCGCAACGCATCTGAAAATCTTCAAGCCAAGTTCATGTACTTAATGATGTCAGAAAGAGCAGCAAAGTTATGGTTCAACAATTTACCGGAAAAATATATCAATTCGTGGAGTGAGCTGAAAATTGCATTTGTCAAGCACTTCCATGGGACGTGCAGGAAGTTGTTCACAATCGATGATCTAGAACGATGTGTCCATAAGAACGGAGAGTCGGCGCGTAGTTGGGTGCGCCGAGTTATGGAGATACTTCACTCGTCTATAGATATTCAGCCAAAGGATGAGTTACAAGCTATGGCAAAAACATGCAAGTACATACCTTTAGTGCAAAAGCTAACACGCATGAAATATAGTCGGAATGCTTCAGAGGTTACGATGGGAGAGTTAATGGACGCGTGCAACAAGCACGCTGCTACGGATACCATAGAAGAGGACGTCGATGATAAGAAAGCGAAAGCAAACACGAGCAATAATGGAAGAGCCGGCAATGGATCTGCGCCGGGTAACAATGGGGGAAACAACGGAAACAACCAAAATAAGCGTCCGTACGAGGGAAGTTCCGAGTTTTTCGCCAACACAGAAGCCGGGTTTGCAAGACCCAGAGCAGAAAGAAATTTCAACGGAGGAAACTTTAATGGAGGAAATTACCAAGGACCGCCAAGGCCGGCTAACCATATAGAGGCCTTTAGGATGCCCTGTCCTCGCCATAGCAGGAATGGCAGGCCGGCCAATCATTCCCTGGAACAGTGCATGGATTTACAGAGATGGAAGAATGAGGAAATACAGAAAGAAATGCGAGGCGCAGGCCAGGGAGCAGGACCGGGTCCGGGTGGTAACCCGGGCAATGGCCCACCCCCGGCACGCAACCCAGGAGGTGGTAATCCGGGTAACAATCAGGGAGGAGCTGGAGGTTTCCAGGCCAACCCCAAGCAATTGGGCCAGTACCACGTTCACACCACGGGAACTTCTAACAAGGATAGAAAGATACTAAAAAAGGCACTAAACTCGGTTTCCACGGCTGTCCCGAGATACCTGAGGTGGTCGGATCAAGAGGTAACATGGAGCAGAAGGGATCACCCGGAAAGAATAGAACACCTGGGAGTCTTAGCATTGGTGGTCGCGCCATAGGTTAATGGTTATGAGCTGAAAAAGGTCTTAATGGACGGCGGAAGCAGCATCAACATCTTATATGGGGAAACTTTCTTACGCATGGGTCTCAAGGAGTCTCAGCTACAGAAAAGTTCAACAGTTTTTCACGGGATTGTGCTGGGTTACTCGGCGTGCCCTGAGGGAAAGATTACCTTGGAGGTTGCTTTTGGAGAATCAAAGGATAATTTCCGGGTGGAGTGGCTCACGTTTGAGGTGGTAAAGTTGCGCAGCCCTTATCACGCGCTATTTGGAAGGCCGGCTTACGCCAAGTTCATGGCCAGGCCGTGTTACGTATACCTACAGCTAAAAATCCCGGGTCCCAAGCAGACCATCACCATCCATGGGAGCCGGGTTATAGCGGCTGAGTGTGACGAAGGAGACGCGGCAATGGCGGAACAAGCTTGTAGAAAGGAAGAGCTCAAGTATTATCGGTCTCAAGTAGACCCGGATGACAGAACAGCGTTAAAAAGGCCGAATACGGAGGACGAGAGAGCAAAGTTCAAAGCAGCACAAGATACCAAGATGGTGGGTTTTGTTGAGGGTGATCCCTCTAAGCATTTTGCTATAGGATCTAACCTGGACAATCAGCAGGAAAAAGCACTCGTGTAGTTTATTCGTTCAAATCAAGATGTTTTTACTTGGATGCCTAGCGATATGCCGGGTATCCCTACCGAGTTAGCGGAGCACAGCTTGCACGTTGATCCCAAGTCTAGGCCCGTGAAGCAGGGCCTGAGGAAAATGAATGAGGAAAGAAGAAAAGCTATAGGAGAAGAAATTGCCCTGCTATTGGCAACTGGCTTTATCATGGAGGTATTTCACCCGGATTGGCTGGCAAACCCGGTTCTAGTATTGAAAAAGAGTAACGAGTGGAGGATGTGCATAGATTACACGAGTCTCAACAAACACTGCCCAAAGGATCCATTTGCCCTTCCAAGGGTTGATCAGATCATAGATGCAGTGGCTAGAAGTGACCTATTATGTTTCCTGGATGCATATTCCGGGTATCATCAGATCAAGCTCAAGAAGGAAGATTGGGAGAAAACATCGTTCATAACCCCCTTTGGGGCTTTCTGTTACAAAACCATGACTTTTGGGCTAAAGAATGCTGGTGCAACTTACCAGAGATGCATATAGAAGTGCTTTGAGGACCAGATTGGGCGCAACGTTCACGCCTATGTGGGTGATGTGGTGATCAATACCAGGAAAGCGGAAACATTTATTGATGATCTAAAGGAAACATTTTGAGAAGGTATCAGATGAAACTTAACCCTACAAAGTGCGTGTTTGGAGTTCCAGCAGGAAAGTTACCCGGGTTCATTGTTTCCGAGGGAGGAATCGAGGCAAACCCGGACAAAATCAAAGCTATCCAGAGTCTGAAAAAGCCGGAAAACCTAAAGCATGTTCAGAAGCTTACAGGGTGCATAGCAGCGCTGAGCCGGTTTATATCCAGACTCGGAGAGAAGGCAATACCACTGTACCGGCTCTTGAGGAAATCTGATAAGTTTGTTTGGGACCAAGAGGCAGATGGGGCATTCGAGGCACTAAAGAAGCAGTTATCTGAGGCACCAGTTTTAGCAGCCCCGGGTCCCAAAGAGCCCATGCTACTATACATTGCGGCCGGGCCCCGGGCGGTTAGTGCAGTGGTTGTCGTTGAGCGCAAAGAGGATGGGAAGGATCACCCGGTTCAAAGGCCGGTTTATTACGTCAGCGAGGTGTTATCAGAGGCAAAACAGCGCTACCCACATTGGCAGAAGTTGGTTTTCGGGGTCTTCATGGCCAGCCGGAAATTGAAACCCTATTTTCAAGAACACCCCATAACAGTGGTTAGCTCTATACCAATGTCGGATATCATCAGAAACTCAGACGCGGCGGGTAGAATAGCCAAGTGGGCCATCGAGATGGGAGATTATCACATCAACTACGAGCCCAGGTCAGCAATCAAGTCTCAAGCTTTAGTTGATTTCATTAATGATTGGACTCACACTAGCATGCCCACAATGACACCAAGTTCCGAGTCTTGGGTAATGCACTTTGATGGTTCCAAGCAATACGAGGGATCAGGAGCTGGAGTGGTACTTACATCACCTAAAGGAGATAAACTGAGCTACGTGTTGCAAATCCACTTTGATTGCTCCAACAACATGGCCGAGTATGAGGCATTATTACACGGATTGAGAATAGCCAAGGAGATGAACATCAGGCGGATACGATGCTATGGAGATTCGGATCTTGTGGTGCAGCAGGTCTCAGGAACCTGGGATAGGAAGGATGCAACTGTGGCAGCATATCGTAGGGAGGTGGACAGGGTTGCCGGGTGTTTTTCCGGGTATGAGGTGGAGCATATCGATAGGCGAAAGAACGAGGAAGCAGATGCACTCGCAAGACTCGGCTCGAGCAGAGAGCCAGTTCCACCCAATGTTTTCCTGGACGAGCTATGGCGGCCATCAGTTAAAACCGAGTCTGAGGAAGAGGTGGCTAACCAAGACCCGGATTTGGAGCTCGTGGCCACAATACGTGCTATCCCCGAGTGGACAGAGCCGTTTCTGGCTTACCTATCACGGGGCGAGTTACCACAACAGGAAGTTTTAGCAAGGAAAATTCTGAGACGAGCAAAGGGCTATTCCATCATCAATGGCGAGTTATATAAAAGGAGTGCAGCAGGAGTCTTTTTGCGCGGCGTAGCACCAGAAGAAGGCCGGCAGATTCTTAAAGAGATCCATGAAGGCGACTGTGGGCATCATGCATCCACAAGATCCCTCGTAGCCAAAGCATATCGACACGGTTTCTTCTGGCTCACAGCCTTAGCAGACACGGAACGCTTGGTGGCAAGGTGCGATGGATGTCAAAGGTACGCTCGCCAAATCCATGTGTCGGCTATGGAGTTGCAAACAATTCCTTTAACCTGGTCGTTTGCTGTTTGGGGCATGGACATGGTGGGCCCCTTCCACATGTCACCCTGCAAAAAGACCCATCTCTTGGTGGCCATTGATAAATTTACCAAGTGGGTGGAAGTTATGCCAGTTACCAATTGCGAAGCAATCACATCAGTCATGTTCTTAAAAAGAATCATCTACAGGTTCGGGTATCCTCACATCATAATAATAGATAATGGAACTAACATGTCCCTTGGTGAGATGGAGAAATTCTGTGGGAACAATGGAATCCGGCTTGACATAGCTTCAGTAGCCCATCCACAAGCTAATGGACAAGTGGAAAGGGCAAATCAGGAGTTACTTCGTGGATTAAAACCACGGCTGCGAGTCCCGTGCATCAGAGCTGCTGGCGCATGGGTTGAGGAGTTACCATCAGTGGTTTGGGGAATTAACACCACACCTAACATATCTACTCAGATGACAACGTTTTTTATGGTTTATGGCGCAGAGGCAGTATTGCCGAGTGATATCATCCATGATTCGCCTCGAGTATCAGCTTACGTCGAGGTGGAGAACAAGAAGACCCGGCAGGACGCCGTGGATATACTAGAAGAACACAGGGAACAAGCTTTAGAAAGATCAGCCATATACCAGCAGGACCTGAGGAGATATCATAGTCGGCGAGTCAAAACCCGGGTCTTCCAGGAAGTGGACCTGGTTCTGCGCCTGGTACAGTCAAAGGAAGGAAAACACAAGCTATCCCCACCATGGGAAGGACCGTTCATCATAAGCCGGAATCTGCACAATGGATCGTATTACTTGGTAGATGCAAGGGAAGAGTCAGCTACTGTCAATGACACCGCTCATACAACTTCATCTATGCAAGAAAGAGAAAGACCATGGAACGTGGCTCAGCTGCGTCCCTACTACACCTAGAATAGACTAGATTCACAAGTGGAACTACACGATATAACAGGCAGCAGGTTTCAGACGCACTCTTTTCCTATCCAGGGTACCTAAGGGGACTGGAGGGTTTTTAATGAGGCGGCTTGCTGACCTAACTTTTCTCATATCAATAAAGAGACGGTTAAGCAAAATATTCCTTTCTGTGTGTTTTTTGTCGAGTTTTTATATTCCTGTTGTTTTCTATTTCTTTTTCAGGTAAGTATTATTTATTGTTATTAATATGTTAGTTTTTCTAGTAAATTGCATATATCTAGGTCTTGGGGGCTGATTGCTTGAATAGCACAGTTGCAAACTCAAAGACCCGGCCACGATGCCATTAGGTTATAAGGGCCGATTGCTTGTAATAAGTACGGCTGCAGGCTTATAACCGGACAATAGAGCCAAATTTTCTTAACCCTTCTTGCTTAAGCTCGATGTGACTCGCACAAAAGTGGCATGCTTTGCTAGCGTGTAATTACAATCAGTCATGATTCCCAATGGGACTTGCCTGACCCTGTCTTTATACAGTTATAGCAGCATTGATCATCCACGCGAAAGCCAGCTTATAGTAAAAGAAGGTCAAAAGGGTCATTCAAACCACAAGTTATGCAGAGTACAA
This sequence comes from Alopecurus myosuroides, assembly GCA_028641055.1. Lineage (NCBI taxonomy): Eukaryota > Viridiplantae > Streptophyta > Magnoliopsida > Poales > Poaceae > Alopecurus > Alopecurus myosuroides. The sequence goes on from JAPCYS010000656.1 coordinate 81,295, forward strand.
GGTTAATAGCCGGAAACTCAAGATATATTAAGCACAACTTCAAACCTACGTGAGCAGTTCCAGGTTTTGGGCCTTAGCAGAAACAATTTGTTCTTTGGAAAAAATCCAACACCCTAGACTCGGAAATTCGGGCCTTGGGGACTTGGGAATTTGAAAAAAAGAAACAAGTTATCTAGCTATTCAGCTCAAAAACCCAAAAATCCGAGTCTTGGGGACTTGGGGACTTAGAAAAAGTCCACTTGTCAAAACCCCCCGAGACCCGGAAACCGAGTCCCACAGTAGGAAAAAGTAACGAAAAGTCGGAAAACCAGCAATAAAAAAGTCCAAAGATAGGAAATATTAAGATCATGAAAAAGGCCAGAAGGGCCACGAAAGCGATTAAGGTCTTTAACGTATTACAGACCGAGGTGGTAGTATCAAAAAGTGCACGGGCGCACTATCAGAAGAATAATTGTTTTAAAGGCCCATTGGCCGAATAAAATGTTTGAGGCAGTAGATGAAACTTCACTCGGCCTGTTGGGTCGAGTCTTGAATGTTTTCCTGGGCAGCCGGGTCTTTGACTTGCTCTTCGACGGTCTTCGCGGCAGCAGCGTCCGGGTCAGCAGCAGTACCGGCGCGCGCGGGAGGAGGAACAACCGGCGTAGAGGTTGTAGGTGCAGTATCGGCCTCAGCCTTCTTCTTCGCGGCCTCTTCCCTCATTTGAGCAGCTTCCGCCTTCCACCGTGCCAGCATGTCATAAGGCTTAGGAGGATCCGACTTAATTGGCTTATCTTCAAAGTCGTATGGTGGAACAATCCGACTAACGTCCAGACTATCGGCAATCAGACTAGCCGAGTGACGAACCTCTGTTTAGATGGCTTTATAGTTCTTGGCTGAAAACTTGGAGCCGTCATTGTTGAACTCTGGAAACCCGCCAATGAGCTTTGCCGGCTCAAGCTTGGGAAAGTACGCTTTAGCCAGAGCAAGCCCCCGGGTTACTCCAACCCGGCATGACGAGCGTTTCCAGTGCTCGATCCACTCGGGGATGGTGGAACACGCATCAAGCAGCGTGCTCAAACTACCATGCCCAGTACCCGGCCACTTCAAATCTTGCAGAACCCATTTGGTGCCGGCACAGAGTTGTCGTATTGTGCTTTTTATGGTCTTCAGCTTCGCTATATCATCTTCATCCGGAGTCTCATCATCCGGCCCTGCAGAAAAACAGAAAGGTTCAAGTAAGGAATTCCGAGTGTTTATCAGAATGAAAAATCCGGGTTACGATTAGTGAGTTGGGAATCATTACCAATCAAAGCGTGGTGAGTATCGGCAATCTGGGCAGAGAGCCTCGTCAGTTCACCTTCTGCACCATGGCATCTCTTTCTATACTTTTTCACAATTTTCCCCAGCTTCTCGGCATCAGCTTCAACTGATTCACGCAGCTTTGTCTCCACCTCGAGGAGTTTGGTGGTTTTAGCCAACACTTCCTCAGAGTGGGTTACGTATGCCTGCGTGGAAACACAAGGAAATGTTAGTCGGACAAAAAAGGAATATCAGTCGGATATGCTATGAAAGTTCCAAGTAAATTATGCATAAGTTCACTCGGAACTTGGGGACTGGACAAATATATAAGCAATATTAGTTGAATTTACCTGGTGCTTGGCTACCAAGGCTTCTAGAATACCTTCTTCGTCAGTTCTCAAAGTGCGCAGAGCGCCAAGCACCTCGTCAAAATTCAGATCATCAAGTTTTGTCCTAGAAGAGCCGGTGGCCTGGTTACTTGGAGTTGGAGTCCTTTCCTGCTTTGGGGGGGATACCTGGGTCGCCTGGGTGTTAGGATTGGGATCACCCATCCTCGCGCCCAGAACCTCGACGTCATCACCCCCGGGTCCATCTGATGGATTGGGATACTCGGCCTCCTTCCCGGCCGGGTCTGTCAGCGGGTCTCTTTCTCTGTCTTCTTCTTCAGCGCCGCCAGTCGCGACATTCACATCATCAACCGGATCCTCTGTTTCCGGGTTATCCAGATCCATGTTTTCTGGGTCACTGATTGTGACCTGGGCTCTAAGGAAAGTAAAAGAAATGGTCAATATTAATGAGTGAAGGTTATCGAAAGAGCCAGTATATTGGATAGCAAGAAATGTAACTTACCCAGTATTCACCACGAAGTCCGTTGGAAGCTCGTTGCTAGACCCGGACGAGGCTGATAAAGATTGAGAAACTGAGACCCGGAGTTGTCCAGCTAGGTGGTGATTGGGAGAAGGATATCTTCGAGGTGAATTGGAAGGATGAGATTGGGAAGTACCGGCGCGGCGGGCTGGGGACGAAGGGATACCCGGGTTAGGGGATCCTAACCCGGGGAATTCCGGGTTACCCTGCGCTTGACCGTAGGGGGATCCTTCAAGTATGGTGAGTTGGAAAATTGTTGATTAAGCTCGTGCATATTAGAAAATGAATACGGTTTGGAGGACATGGAGGAATATGGAACCTTGAATACGACCCCTCGGGGTTTCCTCTTGGCCCCAACCTCAGCTTCCGGTTCTGCCTCGCTTTCATCACTCTCGGTCTCCTCCGGGTCTTCCTTATCTTCCTTGTCCTCCTTATCCTCCATCCCTGGAAAACGTAGTGTACAGTCGGAAAAATAGAAAATGTGGGAAAGCAAGTTAACAGAAATTAAGAGGGGTGAAACCCGGATGGTACCTTCTTCCGAGTCAGCCGGCTCCTCGTCCTCCTCCGGGTTTTCGGAGGAAGGGGGGTTTCGATCTTCCAAAAAGCGCTATATGCCTGAAATAAAGGTGTGATAGGAAAGGTTAGTGATTGCATCAGGTAAGGGTACAAGGATAAAGAGTAAGGGCCGGATCTTTCCGCTGGAGCCGGATTGTCGCGAGTGTATGGCTCTAAACCGGCTATAGTCCGGATCACTTCCGCTTTCTCAGTCAAGAAACTTTTGATTATCTTGTTTGTATCAGCAGCCGGATAATTCCTCAAAGAATAGCGGAGCGAATCCGTGAAGTGCCCAGAATACTCGGACATCAGCTTGGGCCGGATGGAATTAGGTTGGATTCGGAAATTCACCCAAGTTTTAACTAAATTAAGCCCAAGGAGACCCTGGGCGGAAAGGACAGCAAGTTTGGCTAAGAGGGGTTGGATGGACTCCCTATCCGACTCAGAAGCAAAAGCATTGAAATTATCGGATAAATCAAGGAGGCCCTCGGAGAAACCCGGCAATCTCTTTTCGCCGGGTGGGGAGATGTCCCGGTAGTAGAAGTAGGTCTTCTGCCAATGCTTGACGTGGGAGTTGAGGCTCAGAGTCGGCATCAACGAGTTCTTCCGCCTCTGAATGGATACCCCACCACAAGCCAAGAGGGCCCCTACGCTGCTTTCGCGGCATGGTTTACATTGGAACAACTCGAGAAACAGAGCAAGATTTGGGGGGACACATAGATATGATTCACAGAGAACGATAAAATGGGTGATATTTAACATGGAGTTGGGTCCTATGTCAAAGACTCAGAGGCCATAGTGGCTAAGTAGCTCACAGAAAAAGGAGTGACCCGGGGGACAGAATCCCCGGATCACGTGCTCGACAAAGCAGATTACCTCACCGGTAGCTGGGGAAGGCCGGGTCTCATCCCCCGGGACTCGCCAATGAATATCCTCCTGGGAAGGAAGGACGCCCGACTCAGCGAGCTCGTCCAACTTTGCCTTGGTCACGGTGGACCTTGCCCAGTTGCCGGATATGGATTGAGTCGACCTTGCTTTCGCCGGCTGTTTTCCCTTAGTCTTAGCATTGACCTTGGGTGCCATGTGCGTAGTCTACAAAACAGGAGATAAAAAGTGCAGAGTATAAGTAATTAAGACCCGGAAATGATTGATTGTCCGGTTAACCAAAGAGCAACTAAAAGATCCGGAAATTATAGATTATCCGAGTATCAAAGAGCAATTACGGAGAATTTAGGCAGATTGGATTTAAGCTTAGAGATTTACAGAGAAATTGGTGACCACAAGTAATGGAGATATGCCATTGGTCTAATTTACACATTGGTTGAAAAGGAACTGAACATGGGCTATCCAATCGTTGCGGAACAAGAAGACCATCCGCGAAGCGGATCTAAATCTGACCTAATTCGAGCGAGCTTGAAAGTAAAATTCATGGAAGAAAGGAGGCTCACCGGCGGGGTCTGGAGAAGAGCGCGGCGGCGGCAAATGGCACAGTCGCGGTGGCCCTCGGGACCCTCCGGTGACCTGTGCGAGGGCGCGGCGGCGGTGGTTGACGGCGGCGCGGCACGGGCGGAGAATGAGCGCAGGCGGCGGCGGCTCGACTCCGGCGGTGCGCCCGTGGACTCCGTGGCGGCGTGGCGTGGAACTCGAGCAAGAGAGCACCGAGAGAGGGAGGGGATGGAGAAATGGAGTGTTAGATCTAGGTTTTCCCCTAAGGCACCTATTTATAGGTGCGGGTGGGGAAACCTAGACTAAGGAGCGCGAGCCAAAAATTTCGGGGAGGGATACCCGCCCGGATTTGTTGGGATAGGTGATTAAGTGATTGTGCGTGATATCCGGAAAGGGTCAGAGCAAATCGTCTCCGCGATATCCGGATTAACTGGCAAACAAAGTGAGCCGGGTCTTCTGTGTTTTCCTCGGAGTGTTGACCCGGGAAAACGATGTTGGGCTCGGAGAAAGCCGGGTTATTATATGGACCACCTGTGGAGTTAGGCCTAGCTGTTTATCAAGGAAACTTAACCCGGTCTTTTATGAACTTGTATGTTTGTTATTTTTGCAGGGAATAGCATGCGCTTCAAGGAGGATCCCGTGAAGCCCAAGCTATTCTGGGGACTACTGATGGAGGGATGATAACCCGGTAGTCTAACGGCAAGGTGTAACTCGGCCCAAAGGGAGTTGCACAAGACCCGGCTCAAGGAAAAGGAGTTTCTAGAAGGCCCAAGAGTGTAGGCCTCATAACCCGGATTGTGGGTTTTGATAAGGAAGTTTAGGGTTTATAAGCGGTGCCCGGGTAGGACTCCGAGTATGCCTTGGACAGGAAGCCAGGGGGTCCGGATATTATATAAGACGGCTCCTAGGGTTAGATTACACACGAGTTTTTCTAGCTATTCGAGTATCCCCTGTAATATCAGAGTTGAGATAATAAATCTAGATCGGAGACTCGGCGACTTGATTGTCGGCTACCAGATCGTTTACCACCATGATTTCCCCTGAGCAAAACCCTCTCCCAAACACCAGAGTCGAATTGCCCCAAGATAAGTTACCCCCGGTAACGTCTGCCGTGATTATCCCACGACAGGGGGAGCATCGACGATTCGACCTCTAAGTAGTGCATAACCTTCCTATGTGATCCCGGTCAAACCAGTCACACCTATGGGTAGGATATTGGCCCATCTCCACCTTGATCCCACCACACCTTTATAAGTATTCTTAGTGCTCCACCATGGTTTACATAGGATTCCGACACTTTAGAGCCCACACTTCACTAGAACATTGATATGTTGACCAGAAGTCAACCTTTTGGTCTACCCCTATGACCGCGTCAGAAGGGGGTAGACCATAATACTATTTTGCTTGGTTGTATTAGGTTAGGCCAGATCTACATTAACAACCAAAATCTAGCTATACTTTTAACAATATTCCCTCCGTTTTTCCCGAAGGGGGGATCGACGGTTTATAACTAAACCGGGTGCTCCACCATTGTTTAGTGCCCCCACCACACGTTTATAATTAGCCTTATAATTAAAACCGGAGTAGTACATATATATTAGTAATTATAGATCATTGCATTCTAATTAAAACTACGGTGGGAAATATAAATTAGGCCTAAACTATCCTAGACGCCGGTCCGGCCGTCCTCCTTGTCGTCGCTCGCTGCCATGTTGGCTTGGTCGTCGTTCGGCACCATGGACGGACCAGCCTCATCGTAGTTCGCTGCTGGATCGGGGCGGGCCACCTGTGCCTCTACGAGACAGCGCCTCCTAGCCCTGATTTGCACCCCCATCTGGTGTTACTCTGCTGTCTGCGAGGGGGCGCGCCCATGCCTATCATTGCGTGCATGCCAGCGGTTAAACATCTGTTTCAGTGCCTCCGCGTCCACTACCCAGGCGCGGTGTACCTGGAGCGCCTCTCTTCGTGCCCGTGTGGCATTGAACTCCTTGTGCGCCGCACTTTGGGCGGCCATGAATGAGGCGGACTCGTCCTCCCTCTATGCAATGAGGGTATGCTGCTTGCCGGACGCCGCGTTGGCGTTGAGCTGCTCATAAACCTGCCGCTCGGCGTCCATGTGAGCGCGAGCATGCTCCTCCCTCCGGGCGGTCTTGCTGGAAGCCTGAATGGCGGAAGCCTCGGCGGTTGCCCCCACCTCCTTGATACGTCATAAACGTATCCTTAATTTCTGATGTTCCATGTTGTTTCCTACATGTTTCCTATACACTTTATGTCATTTTGATCGATTTTATGGACTAACCTATTGACAAGATGCCACAGAGCCAGTTCCCTGTTTTCTGTTGTTTTTAGTTTCAGAAAAAGTTGTTTTGGAAATATTCTCGGAATTGGAAAATTTTAAGTCAGGAGGTCCTAGAATTCCCGAAGGTTCCACTGAGTCCCGAAGAGGCCCGGAGGGGGCCACACCATAGGGCGGCGCGCCCCTGGCTGTGCCATGGGGTTATGTGGGGGCCCCAGGCCTCCACCGCCTTTTCCCTTTCGCCTATTTATACCCCACGATACGTCAACACTAAAAATATAACACTTCGTCCCGAGAAACACTCGAGGCTGCTGTCATCTTCATACCGAGATCGGGAGGGTTCTGGAGCTCTCCCCGCACCCTGCCGGGAGGGGAATTCATCACCGGAGGGGTCTACACCACCATGCCCTCCGCCGAAGTGATGGGTGAGTAGTTCATCCCTGGACTACGGGTCCATAGCAGTAGCTACATGGTTGTCTTCTCCACTTTGTACCTCATGTTTAGATCTTGTGAGTTGCTCTACATGATCGAGATCATATTTATGTAATGCTATATGTTGTGTTTGCTGGGATCTGATGAATGTTGAATGCTATGTCTTGTGATTATCAATCTATCATGTTATCTTCATGCATATGTTATTTATGATCTTGCATTCTTTCTGTTCTTAGTAGATGCTCTAGCCAAGTAGATGCTAGTAACTCCAAGAGGGAGTATTTATGCTCGATAGTGGGTTCGTGCCTCCTTTGCATCTGTGCTCGAGTGACAGAAACGTGACGGATGGAGGATGTGTTGTTGCCATTAGGGAGAAAACAACGGTGTTTACCTAGTTTACATTGTTTACATTACACACTTTGATTACTGCGATAGTCTGTTGCTTGCAACTTAATACCCAACGTTTGTTCAAATGATATTCAGAGGGTGGATTATTAGACATAGATGCAGTTGGATGACGGTCTATGTATTTTGTTGTAATGCCCGCATGAATCATATAGTAATCTTTATGTCTTGCATATACACTATGGTGCAGCCTTCATTTCTGTCAATTGCCCAGCTGTAATTTGTTCACCACATATGTTATTTATCTTTTATGGAGAGACACTACTAGTGAAATGTGGACCCTGGTCCATTTTCTCATACTGATAATACACACACTGCTTTCATACTGTTTTTCTATTGTTTTCCACACCATATGTTTAACCTCTCTGTGTTCCGCAAAACCGGTGAGATTGATGATGCTCTTTGATAGTGTGTTGGAAACCCCAAGAGTAGGGTGTGATGAGAAAGCGGAAAGAATTTCCCTCAGTTAAGAACCAAGGTTATCAATCCAGTAGGAGGAAGAGGATCTCAGGAACGTTGATGCCACTGACGGTGGTGCTGGCGCTTCACCGGTGTCAGCAACAAAGTCAAACCTGCACACAACACAACCAAAATACTTTGTCCCAACGGTACAGTGAGGTTGTCAATCTCACCGGTCTTGCTAAAAAAGATTAGACGTATAGTGTTGAAAATGATGTATGCTTGCAGTAAGTAAAGAAAGCAGGAAAATGTTGTGTTTTGTTTAACAGTGTGAAAAAATGGACCGGGGTTCATAGGTTCACTAGTGGTGTCTCTCCATAAAAGATAGCATGCTGGGTGAACAAATTACAGCTGGGCAATTGACAAATAGAGGTTGCACTGTAGTGCACATATATGACATGATGACTACTATGATATTTAGTGCGGGCATTACAACAATATACATAGACCGAAATCCATCTGCATCTATGACTATTAATCCACCCTCAGGTTATCATCTGAACCCCTTTAGGTATTAAGTTTCAACAACAGATAACTGCATTAAACAAAGTGTGTAATGTAAGCAATGATTATGCACGTAGGCACTCTCACCGCTGTTTTCTCCCTAATGGCAACATCACATCCTCCCCCTTCATGATTCTGTCACTCGAGTAAGGTGGTGAGGAGGTATGAACCCACTATCAAGCATAAATACTCCCTCTTGGAGTCACTAGCAACTACTTGGCCAGAGCAACAACTAGCAACAGAAAGCATGCACCATCACAAATAGCATGTGGAAATAACGACTATAATCAACTTGTCATAAGTTCAATATTCACCGAATCCCAGCAAACACAGCATATAGAATTACATAAGATCAATCTCGATCAGGATAGGCAGCTCACGAGATCTAAACATGGAGGCATATGAGGAGAAGACAACCATCTAGCTATAGCTACGAACCCGTAGTCCAAGGATGAACTACTCACGCATCACTCCGGAGGCAGGCATGGTGATGTAGAAGCCTCCGTGATGATCTCCTCTCCGGCAGGGAGCCAGGAATAGCTTCAGAACCCCCTGATCTAGGGTTGACGATGACGGCGGCTGCGGAACTTTTCGGGGATTTTTTATCAGGTATCTAGGGTTTTCCATCCAGGGGGGTTAAATAGGCGAAAGGGCAAAGGCAGTGGAGCTCCAGGGTCCCCACACCCATAGCTGGTGCGGCCAGGGGGCCGCGCCACCCTATGGTCCCCCCCCCCCCGGTGGCCGTCTTCGACTCTTCTTTGGTGTTCTGGATGCTTCCGGGGAAAATAGGCACTTCGGGCTTTGTGGGGTCCAATTCCGAGAATGTTTCTAGAACAACTTTTCTAAAACCAAAAACAGCATAAAACAGGGAACTGGCACTTGGCATCTTATTAATAGGTTAGTCATGGAAAACGTATAAAAATGCTGTAAATAAGGGAGAAAACAAGTAGCAATTGACATAATATGATCATGGAGCATCAGAAATTATAGATACGTTGGAGACATATCAAGCATCCCCAAGCTTAGTTCCTACTCGTCCTCGAGTAGGTAAACGACAAAACAATAATTTCTGAGGTGACATGCTACTAACATAAACTTGATCAATCTAATGTAAAAGCATATGCACACTGAGATCATAGAACTTCAAACACAAATATGATAAATAGAACTTTAATAATAAAGCATAGCAATTACTTTGCATCATGAAGAGTATCTCAAATAAAGGATCATGAATAATAATGCAAAGAAACGTAGAAGTTTGTTTCAGGTATAGAGAAAGCATGGCAAAGTGATATTTCGCTAGTCCTTAAGAGTGGGGCAGAACATAAATGCCAGGACACCTTCAAAGTTCATGAGGAAGACTAGAACAAATAATTTAAGAACAAATAATATCACATTATGAAGTAATGATTGATGTTTATGGGATAAATGCACATAGAACTCCAAATTGAAAAAATGCTCTCTCAACTGTGCATAAAGTTAGAAGATGGAGACTCAACATAAAAGTAAAAGAAAGGCCCTTCCCAGAGGGAAGCAGCGATCACTCATGTGCTAGAGCTTTTATTTTATTAAACATAGGTATTAAAGGTTTGACACTCCTCCCATCCATCTTTCATAAACCATGGCTAACCGAATCCTTGGGTGCCTGCCAACAATCACATACCGTGGAGGAGTGTCTATATTTTGGGAGATGTATGCTAATGTCAACGAATGGTAAACAGAAAATACAGTACGTCACAAGTCAACTGGATTCACAAGAGCAACTCCCATGGTGAAGGACACAACTGGTGTAGAAGGTCATCCCTCTTTTTCTTTTGTTTACACAATTATGCTTTGACTGATAAATCAGGGGCAAAAATAGTGAAGAGAATTTGTATGCATTAATTTGGGGCTGGGCACCCCGCTGCCAGCTCTTCTATCATTTGGATAAGCGGATGAAGCCACTAGTCTAGGGTGTGAAATCTAATCAACAAGTGAGATAAAGATTCTCTATTTACGTCCTCATGAGCAAAAACAGGAACATAAAGCAGAAGTAAGTTTGAAGGTTTTAAAGGTAACACATGAGCAATTTACTTTGGAATGGCAGTTAAATACCACATGTAGGTAGGTATGGTGTACACAATGGGAAAAACTATGGTTTAAAGGGAGTTTGGATGCACGAGTAGAGCTCATACTCTGTACAGGTGGAGGCTAGCAAAATACTGGGGCGACAAATCAAGAGAGCATAAGAGCCATAATCATGCATAGCGACATAAGCTCATTAATTAAAGCATAAGGAGTATCACAAGTTGAAAAACTAAGTGGTCATGGAGGCTATTCGTGACTGTTTTTTAGTCATAAACATGGTGGGTGAGCATGCGCCAAGTCAACCAAATAAAACATTCGAAAGAGAATACCATATATTGATGCTTTACTATGACAAGAACAACTCATGAATCTTTCAAGACATATTAAACACTCTCAGCTATTTAAGGATATTCATGCTACTCAATAACCACAAGGCTTTAAAACTAAAATAACATTTAGCATGGCATGAAAAAGTTCTAGCCACCGTCTATACCAGCTTCTACTAGTATTGTTATATATTCTACTTCAAGCAACATTTTTCTTTTCCCAACAAGCACCATACAAAACATGCTTTAACAAAAATACTCTTTATGACACAGCAAGAAAACATGAGATTACTCACATAACACTACTAAAACTAACAGTTCTAATAAGATACGCAAGCAAAACAGGAGCTAAATAAATGCAGCAACTAGACAGAGATTAAGAATACAAAATATTCTCATGAAAAAGCGGAGCGTGTCACTCTCCAATAAAACAATGCTGGGGTCCAACCAAGCTTATTGAAAAAGTAAAAACAAAATGAAAGAAAAAACAAAAACAAACTGAAAAAAAAGACGCTCCAAATAAAGCACATAAGATGCGACCGAATAAAAATATAGTTTCACTAGAAGTGACCTGATAATTTGTTGATGAAGAAGGGGATAACTTGGGCATCCCCAAGCTTAGACGCTTGAGTCTTCTTGGAATTTTCTGGAATGTACCACCGGGGCATCCCCAAGCTTAGGCTTTTCCCTCTTCTTGGTCACATCATATCATCCTCTTCTCTTGACCCTTGAAAACTTCCTTCACACCAAACTTCTCACAATCTTCATTAGCAACATTAGTGCAATTGAAATAATAAATTCGGATGGCTCGGTTTCAACACAACTCTAACACTCAAAAACACATTAGCTACTGTCACAACTTCTTTTAAAACTCTTTTTCTCAAAAGAACACCAAAAGAAAGAGATTAAAATGCAAATGCAATAAATGGCAGAAATCTGTCAAAACAGATCAGCAGGTAAAGATCGATTTTTTCAAAAATCTTCTGTTTCTAAAATCAAAAAGTGGTCACCTAAGAAAAGTTGTGTATATAACTCAGCATTAGGCACAAAAAAACTCAGGTCATTTTGATTTTTCTGTGATTTTATACGGAATTAACAGTGGACAGCAGAAATCTGTTTCCTGCGCAGAAATCCGAAATATAGCCTCAACTTTCCACTAGAGGATTTACTTGGATAAAAAAAAACACAAAACAAAAGATTCAGCAGGGTTTCTAAGGAAATAGAAAACACCCTGGTGCAAAGCATACCATAGAAAACGAAATAAAACGGGTTGAAAACAGCGAAATAAAACGGGTTGTCTCCCGGTATCGCTTTTCTTTAACGCCTTTCAGCTAGGCATAAAAGGGAAACTCAAGTATTTTAAAGTGAAGAGGCATCCTCTATAACTTCCTATAAACCATTATTTGCAGAAATAGGCACTCTAGATGTTTTTGAAGATTCAACATGGAGTTCACTCTTAGTTTCATTAATTGTTTTAGCAATTTTTAGCACATATTGAGATTTGGGTTTAGTTATCTTGGGAACATACATGAATCTTTGCTCCTTTCCCACAAAGGATTTCTCCTTTTTGAATTTAAGAGATGAAAAGGTTGAGCTTAAAGTTCCCATAGCATCCTCTAGTTTGCCAATCCTAAATTTTTTATTATCATTAGTGTTGCTAGCTTCTAGAGGAGTGATTCTTTTATCAAGGAAAATTGGTAAGTTCATTTCCAAAGAGTTTAGTTTATCAGTAACATCCTCCAAAGTAATCTCAGTTTTAAAAGTTGTAATGGGGGGTGCTCGTACTAAACTTTCAATCAAATTGCAGGCTTCCAAAGCAGGAGTTCCTAGAAAATTTCCACCCGTAAGAGTATCTAACACATGCCTATACCAGCCAGAAATACCAACATAAAAGTTCCTCAGGAGTATCAAGGTAGAATATTTTTTTTGTAAATTTATTATGAGCATCATTTATTCTATACCAAGCATCTTTTAAACTCTCTCCCCCTTTTTGCCTAAAATAACGATCCTCAACTTAAGGAATACTCATTCTAGTGAAATAAAACCAAGCAAATAAATAACAGCTACGAAGTAAACTAATTTTTTGTGTTTTTAACATAGAAAAGAAAAACAAGACAATAAACAAAATAAAGAGGTTGAGAGTGAGAGACTCCCCTTGCCATAAGACTTCTTCCTCCCCGACTACGGCGCTAGAAATTCTTGATGCTCTTTGATAGTGTGTTGGAAACCCCAAGAGGATGGTGTGATGAGCAAGCGGCAAGAATTTCCCTCAGTTAAGAACCAAGGTTATCAATCCAGTAGGAGGAAGAGGATCTCAGGAAGGTTGATGCCACTGACGGTGGTGCTGGCGCTTCACCGGTGTTAGCAACATAGTGGAACCTTCACACAACACAACCAAAATACTTTGTCCCAACGGTACAGTGAGGTTGTCAATCTCACCGGTCTTGCTAAAAACAAAGATTAGATGTATAGTGTGGTAAATGATGTATGCTTGCGGTAAGTAAAGAAAGCAGGAAAATGTTGTGGTTTGTTTAACAGTGTGAAAAAATGGACCGAGGTTCATAGGTTCACTAGTGGTATCTCTCCATAAAAGATAGCATGATGGGTGAACAAATTACAGATGGGCAATTGACAAATAGAGGTTGCACCGCAATGCACATATATGACATGATGACTACTATGATATTTAGTGCGGGCATTACAACAATATACATAGACCGAAATCCATCTGCATCTATGACTAATAATCCACCCTCAAGTTATCATCCAAACCCCTTTAGGTATTAAGTTGCAAGCAACAGATAACTACATTAAACAAAGTGTGTAATGTAAGCCATGATTATGCACGTGGGCACTCTCACCGCTGTTTTCTCCCTAATCGCAACAGCACATCCTCCCCTTCACGTTTCTGTCACTCCAGCAAGGTGGTGAGGAGGCATGAACCCACTATCAAGCATAAATACTCCCTCTTGGAGTCACTAGCAACTACTTGGCTAGAGCAACCACTAGCAACGGAAAGCATGCAAGATCACAAATAGCATATGCAAATAAAGACTATAATCAACTTGGCATAAGTTCAATATTCATTGGATCCCAGCAAACACAACATATAGAATTACATAAGATCAATCTCGATCATGATAGGCAGCTCACGAGATCTAAACATGGAGGCATATGAGGAGAAGACAACCATCTAGCTACAGCTACAAACCCGTAGTCCAAGGATGAACTACTCACGCATCAGTCCGGAGGCAGGCATGGTGATGTAGAAGCCTCCGATGATGATCTCCTCTTCGGCAGGGTGCCAGAAACAGCTTCAGAACCCCCTGATCTAGGGTTGACGGTGACGGCGGCTGTGGAACTTTTCGGGAATTTTTTATCAGGTATCTAGGCTTTTCCATCCGGGGGATTAAATAGGCGAAAGGGCAAAGGCGGTGGAGCTCCACGGGCCCCACACCCATAGCTGGCGCGGCTAGGGGGCCGCGCCACCCTATGGTGTGGCCCCCTGGTGCCCATCTTCGACTCTTCTTCGGTGTTCTGGGTGCTTCCGAGAAAAATAGGCACTTCGGTCTTTGTGGGGTCCAATTCCGAGAATGTTTCCAGAACAATTTTCTGAAACCAAAAACAGTAAAAAAACAGGGAACTGGCACTTGGCATCTTGTTAATAGGTTAGTCCCGGAAAACGTATAAAAATGCTATAAATAAGGGAGAAAACAAGTAGCAATTGACATAATACGATCATGGAGCATCAGAAATTATAGATACGTTGGAGACGTATCAATTGACAACCTCACTGCTTCGTTGGGGAAAAGGGATTTGATTGTGTTGTGTAGGTTCCAGGTTGTTTCTGAACTGGTAGTGCGCCCTGCCATCTCAGCTGCTTCAACCTTGTGAAGTTACTCCTTCCTCCTACTGGTCGATTAAACCTGGGTTTCTTAGTGAAGGAAAACTGTTGATGTGCTCATCATACCCTCCTCTTGGGGTCTCCCAACGAGTGCAAGATCCACACCATCAAGCTAATTTCTGGCACCATTGCCGGGGAGGAAGAGAATTTTTTCAAGGGGGTCTCTCACTTCCAATCTCTTTTCTTTGTTTTGTTTTGCTTAGTTTATTTTATTTTGTCTTGTTTGCTTCTCTTTACCAAAAATAAAAAAAATAGTTCTTATTCTAGTTGTTACTTTTGTTACCTCGTTGTTATTTTTCATCATGTTGTTCCCTAAGTTTACCCTGAAAGATCTGCCAGTAGGAAGAGGTTCTATACTTGGAAAGGATACCATTAAAGAATTCTTTGATCATTTTAGTAAGCATGATAATGTTGAGGGAAAATCCATAGTAGAACTTGCTCCAAATTATGAAACTGCTGCAACCTCTTTAATTCACATGTTAGAAGCTAGGTTTGTTAACCTTCATCCCATACTGCAGCATATGTTCCTCAACTTGAATAACTTTGAAGACATTGAGAAAAGGAACTTTATCTTAGAAACCATGCTTAAAGATTTGGAGATGTTGCTATGGAATCTAGAGAAGTCTTTGATCGTTTCAATATGCTAGGCTCATGTGTAGACATTGTTGGTGCTCTCGAAAAATCTGAATCTAAAAATGAAAAGGAGGATAAACTACCAATTCCCTTTAAATTAGTAGCACTGCATGAAGCCCAAGAAAGGAATTTTGATTGGATTTTCCTTAGAATTTATTTGATGAGAATAGTAAGCCTAAGAGTTCTAAAAGAGGAGCTTCTGAAACTCACTTAGATAAAATACAATGCATTATTCAGGAATTGCCAAATGTTGATTTGAATGCTTCTTCACTTGAAAACACTTGATTCCACTTTAAAGAAAAGCACTTCTTGGGAAATAACCCATGGTTTTATTTTTTTCTCTGTTTTCTTTGAGTCAAGGGGTTGTATACTTCTGTATCAACTCCTTTGTATCTTTCTTTTCATGTTTTAGTTGTTCCAAGTGAAGTTTCTGACGAGAGTCGGAGTTGGTTTTTAGATTTCTGCGCAAGATACAGATTTATGTTGTCCACCATAGAAAATCATATAATTCACAGAAAAATCAGAATGACCTGAAATTTCTTATGCTTATTCCTCGGCTAATTTCGCAACTTTTCTGTTCTTTAAGTTTTTCGATCTGAGAAACGTAAGTTCCACAAAAAAATTTCTTATTTCCAGACTGTTCTGGTTTTGATAGATTCTGCCATTTTTCTTGCATTTGCTCTTTTACGATGTCAAGTGGATTTCTTTGCTTCATGAAATATCAGTAGCTATATCTAATGTTTAAAAGTATCAATAGAAATTTTGCCCATACAAAACCCATGATTTTTTTATTTTTGCACTAACCCTCTAATGTGAATTACTCTTTAAGTGTGGTGTGAAGGAAGTTTTCAAGGGTCAAGAGAAGAGGGTGATATATGTGATCAAGCAGAGTGCAAGATCAAAGCTTGGGGATGCCCCCGTGGTTCATCCAAGAATATTTTAAGAAGACTCAAGCATCTGAGCTTGGGGATGCCCAAGGCATCCCCTTCTTCATCAACAATCTATCAGGTTACTTCTAGTGAAACTATATTTTTATTCGGTCACATCGTATGAAGTTTACTTTGAACGTATGTTTGTTTTTCTTTTGTTTTCCTTGCTTCAATAATATAGTTGTACCCTAGAATTCCTTGTTTGGGAGAGATATTCTCCGCTTTTTCATTTGAATACTTGATATGCTAGTATTCTTAGTTTTTCTTATAGCTGTTGCGAAAATTTCTGATTAGCTCTTGTTTTCATTGGATCTCTTGTTCAGAGTTATTAGTTTTAGAAGTGTTGTGTGAGTACTCTCATGTTTGCTTGCTGTAGCATTTAGAGAGTTTTTTTTGTTAAAGCATGTTTTGTATTGTACTTGTTGGGAAAAGAAACTGCTGCTTGTAGTAGAATTTATAACGGTGCAAGTAGAAGCTTGTATAGACTTTGGCTAGACTTTTCATATCATGCTAGATGTTATTTTAATTATAAATACTAGTGGTTATTTAGTAGCATGATTAGCCTCAAATAGCTGAGAGTGTTTAATGTGTCATTGAAAGAATCATGAGTTGTTCTTGTCATATTGAAGCATAAATTTGTGGTGTTCTCCTTTGAATGTTTTATTTGGTTGACTTGGCGGATGCTCACACCATGTTTATGACTATGAACCAGTAACTTATATCCTCTATGATCATTTAGTTTTTGAACTTGTGGTACCACTTATGCTTTTATTTATGATTTTTATGTCGCTATGCATGATTATGGCTCTTATGCTCTCTTGATTTGTCGCTCCCGGTCTTTTGCTAGCCTCCACCTGTACTGAGTATGAGATCTACTCATGCATACAACTCCCAAAAACAAAAGTTTGCCAAATGTGTCCACCATACCTACCTACATGTGGTATTTAACCGCCACTCCAAAGTAAATTGCTCATGTGTTATTTTTCAAACTTTCAAAATTACACATGTTTTGTGCTCCTGTTTTAGCTCATGAGAACGTAAATAGAGAATCTTTATCGCACTTTTTGATTCGACTTTCACACCCTGTACTACTGGCTTCATCCGCTTATCCAATGATAGAAGAGCCGGTAGCGGGGTGCCCAGCCCCAAATTGATAACAAAAATTTCTCTTCACTATTTTTGCCCCTAATTTATCAGCCAAAGCATAATTGTGTAAACAAAAGAGAAAGAGGCATGACCTTCTACCCAGAGGCGTCCTTCTATGGGAGCCGCTCTTGTGAAGTCTAGTTGGCTTGTGACGTACTGTATTTTCTGTTTACCATTCGTTAACATAAGCATACGCCTCTCTAAAAAAATAGACACTCCTCCACGGTATGTGATTGTTGGCAGGCACCCGAGGATTCGGTTAGCCATGGTTTGTGTAAGACGTATGGGAGGAGTGTCAAACATTTTATACCTCTGTTTAATAAAATAAAAGCTCTAGCACATGAGTTGATCCCTGCTTCCCTCTGCGAAGGTCTTTTCTTTTTCTTTTATGTCGAGTCTCCATCTTCTGACTTTATGCACAGTTGAGAGAGCATAGTTGCCATTCTGAGTTTTATGTGCCTTTGGTCCCAGAAACATTATTAATTGATTCATGATGTGTTATTGCTTGTTCTCTAATTATTTGTTCTAGTCTTCCTCATGAAATTTGAAGGTGTCCTAGCATTTATGTTTTGCCCCACTCTTAAGGACTAGCGAAATATCACGTTGCCATGTTTTCTCTATACTTATAACAAACATATATCTTTCATTGCATTGTTATTCATGATCTTTTATTTGTATTACTTCTAATGATGCAAGGAGATTGCTATGCTTTATTGTTAAAATTCTATTTATCATGTTTGTGTTGAAGTTCTATGATCTCAGCTTACTTATGATTTTACATTATTGATGATCAAGTTTATGTTGGTAGCATGTAACCTCAGAAATTATGTGTTTTTTATTGTTTACCTACTCGAGGACGAGTAGGAACTAAGCTTGGGGATGTTGATACGTCATAAACATATCCTTAATTTCTTATATTCCATGTTGTTTTCATGTTTTTTCCTACATGTTTTCTATACACTTTATGTCATTTTTATCGATTTTCCGGACTAACCTATTGACAAGATGGCATAGAGCCAGTTCCCTTTTTTCTGCTGTTTTTATTTTCAGAAAAGTTGTTCTGGAAATATTCTTGGAATTGGAAAATTCAAAGTCCGGAGGTCCTAGAATTCCCGAAGGTTCCACGGAGTCCCGAAGAGGCCCGGAGGGGGGCCACACCATAGGGCGGCGCACCCCCTGGCCATGCCATGAGGTGGTGTGTGGCCCCCAGGCCTCCACCGCCTTTGCCCTTTCACCTATTTATACCCCCCGATACGTCAACCCTAAAAATATACTACTTCGTCCCGAGAAATACCCGAGGCCGCCGTCATCGTCATCCCGAGATCGGGAGGGTTCTAGAGCTCTCTCCGGCACCCTGCCGGGAGAGGAATTCATCACCGGAGGGGTCTACACCACCATGCCCTCCTCCGAAGTGATGCATGAGTAGTTCATCCCTGGACTACGGGTCAATAGAAGTAGCTAGATGGTTGTATTCTCCACTTTGTACCTCATGTTTAGATCTCGTGAGCTGTCCTACATGATCGAGATCATCTTTATGTACTTCTACATATTCTGCTTGATGGGATCTGATGAATGTTGAATGTTATGTCTTCTTGTTATCAATCTATCATGTTATCTTAATGCATATGCTGTTTATAATCTTGTATGCTCTCCGTTATTAAAAGATGATCTGGCCAAGTAAATTCTAGTAACTCCAAGAGGGAGTATTTATGCTCGATAGTGGGTTCATGCCTCCTTTGCATCTGTGCTCGAGTGACAGAAACGTGATAGATGGAGGATGTGTTGTTGCCATTAGGAAGAAAACAACGGTGTTTACCTAGTTTACATTTTTTTACATTACACACTTTGCTTACTGTGATAATCTGTTGCTTGCAACTTAATACCCAACGTTTGTTCGGATGATATTCGGAGGGTGGATTATTTGACATTGATGAAGTTGGATGACGGTCTATGTATTTTGTTGTAATGCCCGCATGAATCACATAGTAATCTTTATATATTGCATATGCACTACGGTGCAGCCTTCATTTCTGTCAATTGGCCAGCTGTAATTTGTTCACCACACATATTATTTATCTTTCACGAAGAGACACCACTAGTCAACTGTGGACTCCGGTCCATTTTCTCATACTGATAATACACACACTGCTTTCATACTGCTTTCTTACTGTTTTCCTATTGTTTTGCACACCATACGTTTAAACTGTCTGTGTTCAGCAAAACCGGTGAGATTGACAACATCACTGCTTCGTTGGGGAAAAGTGATTTGATTGTGTTGTGTAGGTTCCACGTTGCTTCTCAACCGGTAGTGCGCCCTGCCATCTCAGCTCCTTCAACCTTTTGAAGTTACTCCTTCCTCCTACTGGTCGATTAAACCTTGGTTTCTTACTGAGGGCAAATTCCGGCTGTGCTCATCATACCTTCGTCTTGGGGTCTCCCAGCGAGTGCAAGATCTGCACCATCACTCCTCGAACCCCGATCGGACCCGGCAAAACGCCTCCTCGTTGCGCCATGTGGCAAACGAGTTTTATGACACCACCTGGTCAGGCCACAACAGAGGGCGCTGCTCTAGTTCCTGCGCCGCCTCCTGCTGCGGCAGCTCCGACTCCTCCTCCCCATCCGTCTCCTCGTTGTACCCCCAATTGAAGGGGTCGTCGCCACTCCCGTCGTTGTCTGACGGCGCGGGTCTAGCCCACGACGCGCCGCCGGCTGGGTGAACGTCACCCACGAAGTATGGAGGCGGCGCGACATGGTATCGTCGATAGAGGGAAGCCCTGGAGATGGGGGAGATTGCAAAAGCGGTGGGAGGGCGAGGACGCGTCAGCAGTGGCAGAGCCAGGACTCAAACTCTATGTAGTCGATGCAAAATTGTGTAGTCAAATACACCTATTTATATTATTTTTAAAATATGTGTTGCACGCATGATCTATGCTTGTACTATTGAGAAAAACTGTGTAGTCAATTGACCCAGCTCTTGTGTGGCTTCGCCACGGCGTCGGTACACACGCCCCGTCAGAGTAAATGGCGGCGACACGTCCCGGCATAGGTGACGTGGGGATGACTCCTGGACCTATCGGGTGAGCCTACCCGCACTAGTAGGAAAATGCCTTTCTATGGAAGGATTTCTGTGGCGCACCAGAGAATGGTGCGCCATAGAATTTAAATTTTATGGTGCACGAAAAAACATGCGCCACAGAAATGTTGTATTATGTGGCGCACAGGAGAAGGGTGCGCCACAGAAACTGGGTGGGGCCCGGCCCAATCATTGCAGGCAAACAATTCTGTGGCGCACGTGATCTGGTGCGCCACAGAAATGTTGTATTCTGTGGCGCACGGGCATTGGTGCGCCACATAATATGACGTTTCTGTGGCGCACCAACCACACATGCACCACATATTTTTTTTTTCACTCCACCCCCCCCCCCCCCGGGTACGCCTTTTCTAGTTTTTGACGGGAGAGTTGCCGGTCTAAAAAGTATCAAAAAATTAATCCCTTATAAATGCACGGAGAGTTTAAGGTCTAGTTTTTTATCAATTTTTGAAATATGAATTTCGACTTTCTGAGCAAAAGTTCGGTTAAAAAAAGTAAAATGGGCAAACTTTTGCATACGATGTCGAAAAAAAATGATCAAGATATTAAAAAAAACTAGAGAGAAAAAGGAACCCAACCTCACTGGCCTTCGGCCTGTGAGCTTTTTTTAGAATCGCCAATTTCCAAAAGGAAAAAAGTTATGGCCGTTTGAAGATTTTTTCCTACAAAATAAAAAAAATCAAAAAAAAAATTCTGTGGTGCACCCCTACAATGGTGCGCCATAGAATTGTTGGGCAGGATTCGAAATTTGAATCCTGCCCACCAATCTTCTTTTCCACTTCTCATCTCCACCTCCTACTTCTCCCCTCTACCTCTCCACTTCTCTACTCCACCTCCTACTCAAACACCACCTCTCCTTCTTCTCCTCCTCCTCCACCACCTCTCCTCCTCCTCCTCCTCCACCACCACCACCACCACCACCTCCAGCGAGCTCCTCCTTCTCCTCCTTCTCCACCACCACCACCTCCATCGAGCTTCTCCTCCTCCACCGCCACCTCCGGCGAGCTCCTCCTCCTCCTCCTCCACCACCACCTCCGGTGAGCTTCTCCTCCTCCACCAACTCCGGTGACCTCCCCCACCACGACCTCCGGCGAGCTCCTCCTCCTCCACGATCACCTCCGGTGAGCTTCTCCTCCTCCACCAACTCTGGTGACCCCCTTCCTCCACCCACCAACGACCAAGCCACCTAAGGCCACGGTCACAACGGCATGTAGATCTAGATCTGGCCGCCTTTTTTTGAAATTCAAAAAAAAATCTGTGGCGCACCCCTACTTGGTGCGCCATAGAATTGCAAATTTCTGTGGAGCACGGCTGAGGTGCGCCATAGAATTGACATTTCTGTGGTGCACGGCCAGGGTGCGCCACAGAAAAAAATTCTGTGGCGCACCCCTTTGGTCCCTAGGTGCGCCACAGAATTAAAAAATGGTGCGCCATAGAAGAGCATTTCTGTAATAGTGCCGGTCCAAAGGCCCAAAACCTAGGCCCAAAGAGAGGTGTTATCCTGTGCTACTAGAAGGCCCAACGAAGCCCCACCCGCAAGACTTGCGGGTCAAGACAAGAACTCCTATTCATAGTCTACTAGGATTCGTGTAACCCCCTCCTGGCTGCATATATCAAGCTAGGAGGGAGGAGAGAAACAGGGGGAGAGACAAGAGAAGAGGAAGATACAAGCCACAACTAGACTAGACAATACACGGGATACCCCGTACACACCACCACGACATCGCCATTGTAACAGCTCGACTATCTCGGCATAATACAGATCAGACAAGCAGGAGTAAGGGTTTTACCTCTATGAGGGCCCCGAACCTGGGTAAATCTTGCCTCCTCGTTAGCCGTCGAGATCAGCAGCGCGTACATCGTTCCTCTACTCGAAACCCTACCGGATCACCCGAGGGATTTGTCGACATGACTCTTCAACAATTGGCGCCGTCTGTGGGAACGACACGCGTTGGATCTACGGTCTCGCCGGCCTCATCTACATCAAGCTTCGGGTCCTCGACCCCATGAATTCTATCTACTTTCGGGACCTTCAACTTCATCGATCACTCGCCGGCATCACGCACGGTCTTCATCTTCTGTATCGACATCGTTCTTCACGTGCAGCACTCCGTCTTTATTGAGCCAATTCCAACGGTTAGATCTCCGTCAGCGGCTCGTGCACCGCGGCACGTTTTGGATCTCTGCGAGTTCGCGAATTCGAATCGCGGATCCGGATCCTATTTCGTTAATTTGCGAGTCGACACAAAGACAAACAACGTCAACAAAACATGACGACTCGCCATACTGGTGTCCGGGGGCTCGACATCAACATTTCCCTCCGTGTGCACACAACAAACATCGTGACTCTGCCGCGTCGACTCAGTCCGCTGTGTCGAGTCCTTCGGGAAGCATCGCGACTCCGCCGCGTCGACTCGGTCCGCCGCGTCGAGTCCCTCGGGAAAACACCGCGACTCCGCCGTGTCGACTCGGTCCGCCTCGTCGAGTCCTTCGGGAAAACATCGCGACTCCGTCCAGAAGACATCTTAATTCCGCCGCGTTGACTCGGTCCGCCGCGTCGAGTCCTTCGGGCAAACATCACGACTCCGCCACGTCGACTCGGTCTGCCGCGTCAAGTCCTTCGGACAAACATCGCGACTCCGCCTCGTCGACTCGGTCCGCTGCGTCGAGTCCTTCGGGAAGCATCGCGACTCCGCCGTGTCGACTCGGTCCACCGCGTCGAGTCCTTCGGGCAAACACCGCGACTCCTCCGTGTCGACTCGGTCCGCCTCGTCGAGTCCTTCGGGAAAACTTCGCGACTCCGTCCAGAAGACATCGCAACTCCGCCGCGTTGAGTCCTTCGGACAAACATCGCGACTCCGCCGCGTCGACTCGGACGGCCTCGTCGATTCCTTCCGGAAAACATCGCGACTCCGTCCAGAAGACATCGCAACTCCTCCGCACAACTCTGTTGCATCGAATCCTCTCGACTAAGCATCTCGGGGCTGTCCTTCGCCGCAGCCACACTCGTTGCTCGGGGCTGTGCTACAAAGTAGATGCACTCGAGAATTCGCCGCAGCCGCACTCGACACTCGGGGCTGAGGCGCGAAACAGCCGCACTCGACACACGAGTCCGGTTCATCAATTCCGGCGATATTTGTCGACTCCGTCACTCGGCACCGCCTCGTCGACTACGGTAGTGTCATATAAAGATAAGTTCCTCTCATACGAGTCGACAAAATTATCTTTTTATGTTTATAATCTGCTGTGAAGCTACACCTGACAATCGGGGGCTGCGCCCCGCAAACTACATGAGTACTCGAGACCCGTCATGCTGCGCGTTACACTACCGCATTTACACGCTACAATCCGAGTAGCTAATACCGCCTGACGTCGACGCTTGACCCTGACCCGGTTTGCAGGAGCAATTGACAGGTCGGTAAGGAGCATTGACAATGGCTGTCAGGCTAACGAAAGGGCACAACGTACGATGCAAAAGTGTCGCGTAGGGTCAAATCATTGCCTACCAACAGGCCATTCTTGACTCTACGAATCGACAGATTGTTGGTTCACAACCAAGATTAACCCGAGCAACAATTTGTTCTGTACATTTTGCTAGACACAACACTACTGTTACATTATTTAACCACATACGATTATATGGCTGCAACTATAACACATGAACCACAACGTTGGCTGCAACTTCGACAGTCGACACATATCCTCCGCTCGGAGTCGACACAATCCTCCGCTCGGAGTCGACACATATCCTCCGCACGGAGTCGACAATCGACACATATCCTCCGCTCGGAGTTGACACATATCCTCCGCGAGCCAACAGAAGACAAGCACACGAAGTTAGCTTCAGAACATATTTGACACATATCCTCTGCGAGTCAAACATAGCCTCGGGGGCTACTCCCATCGGGAGCATTGCCGTGCACCCGATAAATCGAAGAAGCGATGTTAGAAGATATTTGAGTCTATGTCCGATTACAAATAATCGCATATAGACTCGGGGGCTACTCTCATCGGGAGCGCTAGCCACGCACCCAATGAGCGCTAGTCGCGCAACTGACGAGTGCTACACGCGCACTCGACGTACTACCGCGTCGGAAGCATCTAACACGCTGGCCGCGTACCTGAGGAGCTCTGTCAGAATTTTTCGTCCAGGTCCTTATTGTGGTCGTACAAACCGCATATTAATTCGGATGAAGAAAAGAAAAATATAAAACTTGTCCGTCTCGACGAGACGCATACGACAACATGGGCCAATTCGCGAAATCAGAACATCTTGAAGAATTTCGGGTCCATCTTCTTGTGTGGACTCGGTGGCTGAGCGTCTGCGTCAACTACACGACTTCCACGTCATCGTGTGACTCCTCCACGTACGCGTCAAGTACACGATCTCCACCGCATCGACTCCGTCCGTCGTGTCGAGTACATCTCCACCGCGTCGATGCCGTCCGCCTCGTCAACTACACGACTTTCGCGTCGACTCCGTCCGCTGTGTCGAGTACATCTCCACCGCGTCGACGCCGTCCACCTCGTTGACTACACGACTTTCGCGTCGACTCCGTCCTCCATGTCGAGTACATCTCCACCACATCGACTCCATCCGCCGTGTCGAGTACATCTCCACCGCGTCGACGCCGTCCGCCTCGTCAACTACACGACTTCCGCGTCGACTCCGTCCGCCGTGTCGAGTACACCTCCACCTCGACGACTCCGTTGACCGTGTCAAGTACACCTCTACCGCGTCGACTCCGACACGTCTAGGCTCTGACACTTCTCGCTGCGTCCCATCGGGAGGTAGAACAAGTGCTCAGTGCACCACGACATCACGCGAGCATCAGTCAGCAGGCGTATTTTTCTTCGGAATCTTCAAACAAAAGGGCACTCGCTACAATCATCGCCGAAAACAACGCGGCTCCACTACACAAAAAGGCACTCGCCACGCAGCAAGGAAAAGATTGTGAGTATGCGGCTCCCGCAAAAACCACGACTCCGCATTACGATGTACATACACATCATTCGAAACAAAAGACAACACTTGTTGCGCATCCTCACAACATGAAATCTCTTTCGTATAAGCCTCAAGACGCGAAAATTCTTCCGCATGAGCACCCTTACACGAAATCTCTTTCGTATGGGCACATCAAGACGCGAAATTTCATTCGCATGGACACCCTGACAAGAAATCTCTTTCATATGGGCACATCAAGACGTGAAATTTGTTTCGCATGGACACCCTGACACGCAATCTCTTTCGTATGGGCACATCAAGACACGGAATTTCTTTCGCATAAACACACTTGACACGAAATCTCTTTCATATGGGAACATCAAGACGCGGAATTTCTTTCGCATAAACACACTTGACACGAAACTTATTTCGTATAAACTTCATAACGCGAAATATCATTCGCACAAGATTAAGAAAAAGGAAGATTTCTTCACCCGAAAGATCGCAGAAATGCGACCAAGGTAAAATTGCGAGTTTGCGGCTCCCGCAACTCTACCTTACGATGTACTTACACATATTTCTTAGCACATCTGGATGCCGTATTCTTTCAAGTACGAAGGTAAGACCCAAGGATCTCTCCTGTGGGCATGGAATCGCACTCAAGCTGCGTCCTCGAGTAAACTTTCCGTGTCAACAACACGAAGAAAAATACTAGCGGACGCGCCGGGTACCCCTTTAGGTTAAGTTCGACTCGGTAAGACCTCCATGGCCCAGTCGCAACGATCACCTCGCCGTATTTGAGTCGGAGGTCTCGAATTCGTGTGGGCCAGAACCGTTTTTGCCCTAGAAGCAATTAATTGGCACTGATCTTTCGGGAGAGCCAAGCGACTGAGCCACATCCTTCTGCGAAAATATCCAAAGGCACATTTATCACTCGATGCTCGAGTACATGAGCGCTTCGCGCATAGGGTATACACCCTCGGAATCAAGCGATTGAATGAACAATCGAAGAAATCAAGAACGAGCTTTGAGTGCTTCCTCGACTATTTTCAATCGAACAAACACTCGGGGGCTACTGACATGGGGATGACTCCTGGACCTATCCAGTGAGCCTACCCAGTCCAAGGCCCAAGACCTAGGCCCAAAGAGAGGTGTTATCCTGCGCTACTAGAAGGCCCAACGAAGGCCCACCCGCAATACTTGCGGGTCAAGCAAGAACTCCTATCGGTAGTCTACTAGGACTCGTGTAACCCCCTCCTGGCTGCATATATAAAGCCATGAGGGAGGAGAGAAAGAGGGGGGAGAGACAAGAGAAGAGGAAGATACAAGCCACAACTAGACTAGACAATACATGGATACCCCGTACACACCACCACGGCATCGCCATTGTAACAGCTTGACTATCTCGGCATAATACAGATCAGACAAGCAGGAGTAAGGGTTTTACCTCTACGAGGGTCCCGAACCTGGGTAAATCTTGCCTCCTTCTTAGCCGTCGAGATCACCAGCGCGTACATCGTTCCTCTACTCAAAACCCTAATGGATCACCCGAGGGATTTGTCGACATGACTCTTCAACAATAGGAAAACCGCACTGGCCCTGGCGCAGCTTGGGGAGCCGGGAAGGCCGCATACCGCGTTAATGCTAGGCGTCCGGCGGAGGCGAACCACCATCACGCCGCCCGGTGCAGGTCGCGTCCCATCATCGCTATTATGCGGGGATAAACCACCATCTGCGCGACGCCGTGTGCATGACCAAGGTGTGTGAATGCAGAGAGGTGTTGGCACGTACACACATGTTCGTCACCTTGGCTGCATACACATGATAGTTGTGTTGGAACGTACCATTCAAAACTCTCCATTATCTCTTGTGAACTTGGCAAAGATTGGTACCACGTTTCGCAAGCAAACACGTGCCATATTGTTTTGTACGCGTACACGTATAAAATTGTTTCCTCTTTTCTACACGTACACGTACGATAGAGCCTTTGATATTCGCTGACTTAGTGGGGTGAGCTTTGTGGTAAATTTGAGTCACTGATTGGTGACCCAGCAGCGTCCCGGGCCCCACTTGCCGGTGACTAAATGTCACATCATTCTATGTTGACAAAGTCAGTCGGCGCGTTCCCACCATGCATGCGCACACGTCAGTGCGACCAGTCATAACGGCACTCAGTATATAAAGCTTCGGTCGCATCGCCTCTCTCCCCCATCCATTCTCCCCTCATTTCTAGCAAAAAACGCAACTCCACCATGACCGCATCGCCTCCCAGCCCTCCTTCTCTCCCAACTGCCGAGCGCACAACCGCGAGGCGGTTCCGCAGAATGGAAGGTTCGAAGCAGGAGAAGGACGCCGTCGTCCCTTTTGTTGTCGTCGCCGCAGGATCCTCCCATGGCGGTTCAAGTTCGTCACTTTATCCGACGCAGCCGCAGAATGTCGTCGCGGCCACTGAAGTCGTCGCCGCAGGTTCGTCGCCTGGCCATGGCGCTTCGAGTGCACCGCTTGCTCCTGTCGCGGTGGAGGGGCCTGCAGTTTTCCTCTCTTGGAGGATCTGGGTGATCCCTATGGGGATCCCCGGTGTTCAACGAGGTCGTCGACAATGAGTACCCTGAGGTATCTATATCCAGGTCGTATTAGTTTATTGTCAAAGATCCAGGGTTTAAGCATGCAAGTTCGGGCTTCTGGTGTTTTTTGGGTTTTTTTTGTATATACTAATTTGGGATTCTGGTGTTTGTAGTTGCATCTGTACTTAGGGGTTCGAAGTTTTTATATTCGGGATTAAAAGGTTTGTAGTTGCATCTGTACGTAGGGGCTCGGGGGTTTTTTGTACACGCAAGTTCGAGATTCAGAGTCTTGTAGTTGCATCTGGACTTAGGGGTTCGCAGATTTTTTGTATTTGGGATTCTAAGGTTTGTAGTTGTATCTGTACTTAGGGGTTCACATGTTTTGTATTCGGGATTCAGAGGTTTTTAATTGCATCTGTATTTAGGGGTTCGCGGGTTTTTTGTATTCGGGATTCAAAGATTTGTAGTTGCATCTGTTCGTATGGATTCTAGTTTTTTTGTGCATGTGAGCATGCATGTGAGTTATAGATTCTAGGTTTTTTGGAAGCATTTTCAATTTGTGTAGTTATTTTTGCCTCGCGGATACTCTTGACACATTATTAATATGTTGCAAAATCACATATTGTACCCCCGTGCACAATAATTACTTGATCCATTCTATGCATATAATTAAAGAATGATTCTTGTATGGTATTTGTGATCTGGTAAGGGGTAATAAATGTCCTGATTAGAATATTAATCTGTTGCATGTTATCTTAGATCACCAATGAATTCCTGATGTGTTATTATCTGTTTTTGTGCATTAGTTCACCAAATATATATAGTGGAAACTATGATGTTGTATAAAATTCGACTCATTTTTCTCAACATCGATGTCCTCTTTAGGGTGCATCTGCTAAATAAGTTACTTGATGAAGTGTATGCAAATAAATGAAGAACTATTTATGTATGTTCTTTCTGATCTGGTTAGGTATATTACTTTTTTGCCAATTAGATTGTGTTGCTAACTTTTGTTTTATTGCAAATTTGCAGGAACAAGATCAGGAAGTCGACTCGGGTGAGGACTCTATGGATGCGAATAGCAGACATATCCTAAGGGCGCTGCAGGTGGGCACCATTTGGTACCGTCGTTACGGCAACTTGTTCTACCCTTGTTGTGGCAGAAAAATAGCCAACGATTGCCACATCTTGATCCGACATGCCGTCGGTATGGTAAATGGCTCTGAGAATCACGCGCCCCATGTTAGGGCCAGGCACGCTGCCTACGGCGTGTTCCTGAAGAACCTGCTTGCGCAGGATATCTGCTTAGGTCTCGTGCACCCTCCTCCTCGTCCGAACTCCAACTAGGCAAGGATGGCCAGGAAGGCTTGGAACCGGCAATACGTGATGTAGCTGCTACTAGTGTGCTCATTGTTGCATCTTGTATGTTCTGTTTGTACTATCTCTTACTTTTGGTATTGTAAGAACTTAATGAGTAGTGTCGTCTCGTGTGCGCGTAGTAAAAACTCTTTAAGAACATCTACCATGTTGGTATGTAAGAACCCAATTAGTATGTCGAAAATTAAGTAGTATATGGTATCTATATTATATTAGTATGTTTCTTAACCCGATCATGTTTTAAGGATGCAAAAAAAACTTATTAGGCATGAGTTAGTAATAACTGGATGCGACAACTCATTGATCCGGTCGATCAATGAATTGTCACATCCATTTACTAATGGATCGTGTCCAGTAAGCCAATAGTTGGTGCAACATCACAAATGTGAGTAACAAGACTCGAAATTTGGTGTGTGGAAATGTATCAGCCCGTCCCCACCACTAGGCACTATCTTAGTTTGAAATTATTTGCGAACTAAAATAAAGAATAATCCGAAGAAGTAGAATTAAAATGCGATCAGATTCTAAAACTCCTTTCCTTTTGGTTCTTTTTTATTTTTTAATTTCAATCTGAAAAACAAGAATAAATTCCATTAGAGTAATATGTAATTTTCAAATTAATTACTCCATCCCTCTGAGTTTATTAGTCACAATTAGGGTTTCTCTGCGACCTAGGTGAACGATCATAGGGCGAAGGAGATAGACGGAGGGATTGTTTTGTGCCTAATTTTGCTTGATATCCATAGAGGAATTTAATGCAGAATCCCAAAGATACGTGCCAGCCCACTGATACGTCCATTTTGCATCACTATTTGATATTGTTATTTTCTGTTATCCATCGATATATTTCATGTTACGATGCATCAGTTATGTTATGTTATCTTATTTTGCATGTTTTATAATTTTGGGGAATAAACACTGGGACTAGAAATCTGATAAAAAAGCACCCTCGAGATACCCTTTTTCAGAAGATCATAAGAAGAGGGGGAATAATGGAGGAGTCTTAGAAGTCCCGAGGAGGAAGTCAGCCATAAGGGCACCCGGAGGGGGGCCGCTTGGGCCCACACCACTAGGTGGCGCCCCCCTTCTGGCCGCGCCTGGGGGTGATCTGCCCCCCTGGCCCACTGCTGGGTGCCCCCTTTCGCGTACTTGATGCTGAGAGAACCCTAAGCCCCAGAACATCATCGAAGAATTATTTCGCCGCCGCCTCGGGGCGGAAAACAACAGAGAGAGAAAACCTCTCCGGCAAGGAGAAATATGTGGATGAAATTCCTCCCCAGAGAGGGGGAATCATTGCCATCGTCACCGTCATCGCTCCGGGCATCATCAAGATCGTCATCGTCATCATCATCACCACCGGCACCATCACCTTCATCCTGATGGAACAATTAGGGGTCTTTACTGTTGTTCTTCATTAGATCTCTCTATCGGTGTGGATTACTTGTTAGTAGTTTATGCTTGTGAGATTTATCGGAGTTTACACTATATGACCAGATTGTTATTATCCATTATATCACCTCTGATTATGATCCATATGATTTCTTGTGAGTAGTTCATTTAGTTTTTGAGGACACGGGAGAAGTCATGATGTTAGTAGTTGAATTATGTTGAAGTAATATATCGTGGTTCGGTATTTAAGTTGTGGTGCTATTCTTCTAGTGGTTCCATGTGAACGTCGACTACATGATACTTCACCTTTATGGGCCTAGGAGGATGCATTGTGTATTTGTCTACTAATTGTGGGGTTGCCGAAGTGGCAGAAACCTAAACCCCCATTAGGAAACCAATGCACGAGGGAGTGTAGGATCCCGGAGTTTTAAGGCTGTGGTTAGATTTCAAAGTGGTATTCAAACAGATAAAAGTTTTTGTATAAACAAGGACGAATAACGAACATGATTGAGTAAATCAACTTATAGCTGGATGAATCACAACAACTCAAATGCTTTCTTAAGACAAAAATAAGTAGGTTTACTGACTCAACATAAATGTAAAAGATAGGCCCTTCGTAGAGGCAAGCATGGATCACTCATGTGCTAGAGCTTTTATTTTGTAAAACAGAGGTATAGAATGGTTGACACTCCTCCCAACCTTTCTTACACAAACTATGGCTAACCGAATCCTCGGGTGCCTGCCAACAATCACAATCCATGGAGGCGTGTCTAATTTTGAGAGTTGTATATTTATGTCAACGAATGGCAAACACAAAATATAGTACGTCACAAGCCAATTAGACTTCACAAGAGCGGCTCCCATTGAAGGACACAACTGGTATAGAAGGTCATCCCTCTTTCTCTTTTATTTACACAATCATGCTTTTACTGATAAATCAGGGGCAAAAATACTGAAGAGAAT
This sequence comes from Alopecurus myosuroides, assembly GCA_028641055.1. Lineage (NCBI taxonomy): Eukaryota > Viridiplantae > Streptophyta > Magnoliopsida > Poales > Poaceae > Alopecurus > Alopecurus myosuroides. Next base: position 112,871 of record JAPCYS010000656.1, read on the forward strand.
TTGTATTATTATTTGGTGCTGGGAACCCCGCTGCCAGGTCTTCTACATTTGGATATGTGGATGAAGCCAGTAGTCCAGGGTGTGAAATCCAATCAACAAGTGAGATAAAGATTCTCTATTTGCGTCCTCATGAGCTAAAACAGGGGCACAAAACAGGTGTAATTGTTTTGAAGGTTTAAAGGTAGCACACAAGCAATTTACTTGGAGTGGCGGTGGAATACCACATATAGGTAGGTATGGTGGACACAAATGTCAAGGTTTTGGGCTCAAGGTTTGTATGAACGAGAAGCATTCCCTTTCAGTACAGGTTTTTGGCTAGCAAGATTGGGTAGCAAGCATAAAATTGAGGTAAAACAAAAAAATATGATAAAGCCAATCATGCAATCTTCCTTGAAGGTACAAACAAACTTATTTGAGAATACTAAGCTTATGGGCTAACAAGAAAGAGAGATCATAGAATAATATATCTACATGCAACTCTCTCTCTTTTCTACTTAACTCTCAATGAACTGTTGCTACTGACCAATGCTAAGTTTGCCAAAACCAACTAGATTAACTTGAAGCTAAAATATTGATACCAATACTAATAAAAAAATCAATCAAATAACAAAAATTGCAAACTAAAATAAAGTAGAGCAAGTAGATGATGAAACTTCTCATTAATATTTCATTACGACAACTCAAACCAAGGGATACAACGATAACCAACTAGAGAGCGGTACTTCCATACTACAAACCATACTAATATGATATTTCCTCTACTCACGATATGACTCTACTAAAAAGTAAAAAGGGTGAAAGATAAAGGTATGATATCGCGACACTCCCCATGCTTGGAACAAGCCAAGAGGATGCCAATACCAATGACGAATCAATTCTTCGGTAGTGGTGGTGAATCCTTCTCATCATCAGAATTCCAAGGTAAAGGCTCTCCATCCACAAATGATGTCTTGGTCTCCAATATCCTGAAACTAGCAGCGGAGCTTATACGTTTAAACTTGTTCTCATACTCACAGTTCTGATTCTGCACATCGTAGAGTTGTGCTTGCAATTTTTTGGTGATCTCGGTGAGTGAGAAATTTCCTCCGAAAGCTTTAAAGTCTCCTTCTTGTACTCAGCGATCTGTTCTTTCTTTATCTTGTGGATGTTGTCAACTTCACGCTCTGCCGTCTTCTTGTACCTAAAGACTTCTTGCTCCAGCTCTTCCATCCTAGCTTCCAGACTGCCTTCTCCTTTACGGCCCCGAACATCTTCAATTTGCACCTCCCCGTCCTTGAGCAGCAACTCTTTGGGATGCGTCTTGAACTCGTTCATGTACGGGTTGACGATGTTCTCAAAGAAACTGTCTTTGGGAGATCTGGAAGAGGACAATGTGGCTCTAGATCTGAAGATGTAACCTGGCAGAAACAGCTCGAAACAGAAACACGTCGAGAAAACGATATACGGACCTTGGGGGTCCGGGGGGTTAAATATGAGAAACATACATAATGAAAGGAAAGTCCAGATTGAAAACGAGTCAGAGAGGGGCTCCAAGGCTCCCACACAATAGGGTGGCGCGGCCAGGGGTGGGCCCGCGCCCCCAGGTGGTATGGTGCCTCCAAGCACCTTCTCCAACTCCTCTTCGGCTCGGTATTTTGCATATTTTCAAAAAACCAATAAATTATAACTTGGAAGGTAATCCGCGAACTTGTTCTTAATAGAACTGTTACCTATTCCAAAACAGACTCTGCAGATTCTGGAATCTTCCCTCTAATGAACTTCTCCGGAGTCATTACTTGAATAACATAAACATCTTTATCATAGGAATCCCTAGAAATATAATGTTTGAGTCTTTGCCCATTTACCACTTGTGTAGTGTTATCTTTTAGGGAAGCAATTTTGATTGCACCCGAACGATACACTTCTTCAATAATATAAGGTCCTTCCCATCTGGAGAGTAATTTTCCTGCAAAAAATCTGAGATGAGACCGATACAATAGAACTTTCTCACCAACATGAAACTCTCTTTTAAGGATTCTTTTATCATGCCATTTTTTAACTTTCTCTTTAAAGAGCTTGGCATTTTCATAAGCTTCACATCTCCATTCATATAGATGATTCAAATCAACCATTCTTTTCTTACCAGCAAGTTTAAAATCTTTATTTAATTCTTTCACTGCCCAATAAGATTTGTGTTCTAATTCTAAAGGCAAGTGACAAGCTTTTCCATAAACCATATTATAGGGAGACATACCCATAGGATTTTTATAAGCAGTTCTATAAGCCCATAAATCATCATTCAACTTATCAGCCAATTCTTCCTAGATTTATTAACAGTCTTTTGCAAGATAGATTTAATTTCTCTATTTTTTAATTCTATTTGCCCGCTGGTTTGAGGATGATAAGCTGACGCAATTGTATGATTAACATCATATTTAGCAAGGGTTTTTCTAAAACCACCATGAATAAAATGAGAACCTCCATCAGTCATAAGATATCTAGGCACCCAAACCTAGGGAAAATAACATCTTTAAGCATTTTTAAAGAGGTCTCACCATCAACACTTTTAGTAGGTATAGCTTCTACCCACTTAGTAACATAATCAACAGCAACAAGAATATTAGTGTAACCATTCGAAGGAGGAAAAGGACCCATAAAGTCAAATCCCCAACAATCAAAAGGTTCAATAACAAGAGAATAACTCATAGGTATTTCATTACGTCTAGAAATATTTCCTACTCTTTGACATTCATCACAAGATAAAATAAATTTACGTGCATATTTAAAGAGAGTAGGCCTATAGAAACCTGGTTTAAGAACCTTCTGTGTGGTTCTATCTCCAGTGTGATGTCCTCCATAAGCACTACTATGGCACTTCTTCAATATTTCACGTTGTTCATGATCTGGAACACATCTTCTCATAATACCATCTACTCCTTCTTGATATAAGTGTGGGCCATCCCAAAAATAATGCCTCAAATCATAGAAGAATTTTCTTCTTTGCCGAGCTGTAAATGTTGGAGGAAAATACTTTGAAACAATAAAGTTAGCATAATCAGCATACCATGGGCTATCTTAGGATTTTACCTTTATTGCAGCCAACTGTTCATTTGGAAAACTATCATTAACAGGAATAGGATCAAAGTAATGTTTTTCAATCTAGACAAGTTATCAGCAACAGGATTTTCAGCACCCTTCCTATCCACAATATGCAAATCAAACTCTTGTAAAAGAAACACCCACCTAATAAGCCTAGTCTTAGCATCTTTCTTTTCCATAAGATATCTAACAGCTAGGGATGGCAATGGGGAGGGTGTGGGTGGGTTGATCTAATCCAAATCCATGCCCATATCCATCAGCTTATTAGTTGCCCACCCACAAAAGTATCCATGGGTCAAGGATGCTACCCATGCCCATACCTGTTGGATATCCAACTATTCGTGGATATCTAGATCCATGAAGAGATAAAAAAACCTTCCATTAAAAAGTGGACATTGCAACATCAAAGATCAAAACAAAAGGTCACAAAACACAAAACACCATCCATAATAATGCATTAGTCCTTATTAGGTATATAATTTGGCAAATGGGACATGTACATTTGCTTTTTTAATTAATTAGACTTAGTATTTAATTTATACTATATTAAATGTGTCACATACAAGTGGGCCATACTTTTTAGATGGATATCCAACAGGTATCCATGGATCTAGTTTTGGATCCATGCCCAACCCGTAAGTTCGTGCATATCCACCCGCGAAAATCAATGGGTAGAAGATGCCCTCCAAACCCTTACCCAGTGGGTTTGATATCCGTGGATATCCATATCCATGGATAATATTGCCATCCCTACTAACAGCAGCATGATGAATATAACCATTTATAATTATCAATGCATAACACTAAACTTATCACATGCAAAAACTACAGCTAAGAACTCTTTTTCAGTAGTAGCATAATTCTTTTGAGCAACATCAAGAGTCTTACTAGCATAATGAATAACATTCAACTTCTTATCTATGCAAACAGTCTGAGAACAAGACCTACAGCAAAATCACTAGCATCACACATAATTTCAAAAGGTAAATTCCAATCAGGTGGTTGAACAATGGGAGCAGTAGTTTTGTCTTCTTTAAAGTTTCAAAAGATTCCTTACAATCATCATCAAAAACAAATGGTACGTCTTTTTGAAGAATATTAGTAAGAGGCTCTTATATTGTAGAGAAATCTTTAATAAACCTCCTATAAAAACCAACATGACCAAGAACACTATGAATACCTTTACATCTCTAGGACAAGGCATTTTCTCTATGGCTTTCACTTTAGCTCTGTCAACTTCAATACCTCTTTTAGAAATTTTATGTCCAAGAACAATTCCTTCATTTACCATAAAGTGGCATTTCTCCCAGTTAAGAACAAGATTAGTTTCCTCACATCTCTGCAAAACTTTATCAAGGTTCTGCAAACAATTATCAAAAGAAGTGCCATAGACTGAAAAATTCTCCATGAATACTTCAACAATCTCCTCACAAAAACCATGGAAAATAGCAGACATGCATCTTTCAAACATAGCAGGAGCATTACACAAACCAAAAGTCATAAGTATATAAGCATAAGTACCATAAGGACAAGTAAAGGTTGTTTTCTCTTGATCTTCCTTCCTAAAAACAATTTGAGAAAACCCGGAATAACCATCAAGAAAGCAAAAATGAGTTTTCTTAGACAACCTATCTAACATTTGATCAATGAAGGGTAAAGGATAATAGTCTTTCGTAGTAACTTTATTAACCTTTCTAAAATCAATGCACATTCTATAACCAACTACTACTCTTTGTGGAATGAGCTCATTTTTTTCATTAGGCACAACAGTTATTCCTCCCTTCTTAGGGACACAATGCACAGGGCTCACCCATCTACTATCAGCAATAGGAAAAATAATACCAGCATCAAGGAGTTTTAATACCTCATTTCTTACCACTTCCTTCATCTTAGGAATTAAACGGCGTTGATGTTCTACTACTGGCTTTGCATCAGGTTCAATATTAATAGCATGCTGACATAGAGTAGGAGAAATCCCCTTCAAATCATCTAGAGTATATCCAATAGCTCCACGATGTTTCTATAAAATTCCCAATAATCTTTCATCTTCTTCACCTGAAAGTTTAGCACCAGTAATAACAGGATATAATTTCTTATCATCAATATAAGCATATTTAATATCATCAGGCAAAGGTTTTTAATCAAAATCAGGATCCTCCTTGGGTGGCAATGTGGTACCCAAGTCTTCCACAGGTAAATTATGTTTCAGTATCACCGTTTGGCGAAGAAGAATATCGTCAATCTCATTTCTCTCTTCCATAAAGACCTCACTCTCGTCGTCCTCCATATATTGCTACAAAGCATTGTTAGGAGCAAGAGCAATAGAAGAAATTTTTTCAACTTTAAAATTCTCATCAGGCAATTTAGATTCATAAGGTGCTCTAGCAAATTTGGAGAAATTGAACTCATAAGGTTTTCCATCAAATTTAGTCAATATCTTCTCCCTCTTCAATCTATAATAGCACCAAAAGTGTTCAAGAAAGGTCTACCAAAAATAATAGGATAATTTTTACTAGCATCCTTACAAAGTACTAGAAAATTAGTGGGATATTTAGTTTTACCACATAAAACTTCCACATCTGTAACAATACCAATCGAAAAAACAATTTCTCTATTAGCCAGCTGAATAACCACATCAATTTCTCTATAAAGCTCATAAGGTATAGCACAAGAACTTGCACCAATGTCACACAAACCATAATAGCAATGATCACCAATCTTAACAGAAAGCACAAGAACACTAGGTTTCTTAGGTCTATGAGGATGGGAAACAATATTAGAAGCATCCTCACAGAAGACAATGTGTTCATCCTCTACATTTCCACAAACACGATCTTTTACTATTGCTACTGCAGGTTCAACAATTATTTTTTCATTAGGTTCAATAGATTTCTTATTACTCTTATTGACCACACTAGCCACAATAAAGTGTTCTTTCACCTTAGCAGGGAAAGGCATTTTTTCAACATAAGGCTCAGGAACAGCAGGATTAACAGCATGCACTTCTATATTACTAGCAGGAACAATATGTTTATAAGGTGCATGGTACTTGTGATAATCCTTTTTAGGAATATCAAGATAGGTGGCAAAAGCTTTAAGACAGTTTGCAAATATTTGATAATCAAGACCACAAACATCACTAACATTATAGAAATCACTGGTTCCCATAAAAGATTTAATGCATTCATAATCATAATTTATACCGTACTTTCTACCTTTGTCGTTCTCCCATCGTTCAGTGTTATCTTGAATACGGTCAAGAAGATCCCATTTAGCTTCTTCCTTCATATGTGTGAATGATCCAGAACAAGAAGCATCCAATAAATCCTTATCATGAAGAGAAAGCCTTGCATAAAAATTATTGATAACAATATTACTCGGGAGTTCATGAACGGGACATTTGAGCATTAATAACTTCATTCTCCCCCACTGTTGGGCAATACTCTCTCCATCATGAGGCATGAAATTGTAGATTTGATTACGGTCTTTATGAATCTCACTAGGAGGATAAAATTTAGAATAACAGAGAGGAACAATTTCCTCCCATCCAATGGATTCACCATTCTTCAGTAATTTGAACCATTCAGCGGCTCTTCCTTTCAGCGATAAAGAAAATAATTTCCTTTTAACTTGATCCATCGTAATACCTGCACATAATTCATGTATAAAGAGCAAATGATCACCGGGATGGACAGTTCCATCACCATAATAGCAGTTATCCATAACATGTCCAACATTTTTCATAGGTATTTTATAAGGATCTAATTCTACAGATAACGGGTTACCTGCTACCCTAGTAGTAACGGTAGAAGTACCCCTAAACAGAGAACCAAAAGTATTCTCCATAATGAAATAAAGTAGCAGACAGAAATAAAAACAGCACTCAGAGTAAAATATTCTCTTACCAATTCCACTTACTAATAGCTCCTCACTCCTCCGCAACGGCGCCAGAAAATAGTCTTGATGACCCACAAGTATAGGGGGTGTATCGTAGTACTTTCGATAAATAAGATTATCGAACCCAACGAGGAACAGAAGGTGTTGACAAGCAGGTTGGATAGAGGATTCACTGTAAACACTAGCAAACGGATTTTTGGAGGTTTTTGATATAGCAGATAAATAAAGTGCGAGTAAATAAAGTTCAGTAAATAATATTACAGTGAATGGCCCAATCCTTTTGAGAGCAAAGGACAAGACGATTGTTCTAGTTATGACTACCAAACGTTCTCGAAGACACATGGGAATTTCGTCAAGTTCTTTCGCTTCGTTACGGTTAACTAATATCCATTGGTTCGTGAAGTGTTGTGTGGGTGAACCTATGCTAATGCACCGCCCAACTAGGACTAATACATAATTGTGATTATACCCCTCGTAAGCATCCGCCAATACAAGAAAGTAATTAAGATAAATCTAACCACAGCCTTAAAACTCCGAGATTCTACGCTCCCTCGTGCATTGGTTTCCTAACGGGGTTTTAGGTTTCTGTCACTCCGGCAACCCCACAATTAGTAGCCAAATACACAATGCATCCTCCTAGGGCCATAAAGGTGAAGTATCATGTAGTCGATGTTCACATGACACCACTAGAAGAATAGCACCACAACTTATGTCGGATATATACCAATTAGGGGTATATCAGATGGTGTCCTAAAGTGCCGGATTACCAGGGTGGCCTGAATGGTAATGGGCTACGGTCCATTAGGCGGCCCAGTAAGCTGACGCACAGAAGCCGGATTCTAGAAGAACCCGGACCACGGCCCATGTGGTACGGCTTGGAGTAGAAGGCGGATTCTTGCCTTCCAAGTTAGGACTTACCATAGTCTTCTAGGTTTCCTTTTCTGTAAGCCCTAACCTGGCTATTATATAAAGCCGGACGGGAGATAAGAAATATATAGATAATAAGCTAGAAGCTAACTCGCCGAGAGGTTGATCCTCGTCAAGTAGCTAAACCTAACTCACATTGTACTTTGTATACTTCAGGCTTCAGCCCTGATTTAGTGAGATTGCAGGAGTAGGAATGCCGCCTAGTTGCGACGTACCGAACCTGGGTAAAACCATGGTGTCATTGTTTGTCATACAACCACGTCCCCCCACAATCTCTACCGGTAGTCTCATGGCACCCCGTCTATGAATTCTACTACGATGTCTCGACAGTTGGCGCCCACCGTGCAGCCAGCAACGTCAGGCGTTATGTTTCGACCGGGGATACTCGGCGGAATTGGCAGTACCATAACTGTCGGAAGTCTGGAATTCAACAACGACGTCGGGCGCTTCCTCGACAACGGATCGTACATGCCAGCACGGAATCATCTGGTAAGTGCCTGCGTTTTACCGATTGGATCTGCAAACATCTTTATCGGATTAACTGCAGAGGCAATGGGATTCTTTGGTGGAAGCAAATTAATCCCACCCGCCCTATACCCAGTCGAAGAAGACTATGACGCCGGATTTTGCTCAGATCACCGATACTCTGCTGAATCGCACTTTATCGGTATGGTGCAATCCAAGATCGCCGAAAACACGGATGAAAACAATCCCGTGGAAGAGGTAGAAAACAATAATCCCACAATAGAGGTGGAAGACCCGACATCCGTCAATCTGACGACGAACTCGGAAGCTGACTCTGTGTTAGCCGCCATTGAGGCGAGATTAGAGTCGGAACCCGGATCGGACCAGTTCGATTCCGAAGACGAAGATGTAGACGCTTTCGAAAGAAAGGTCAAATCCTTTCAAGAGGGATTCCACGAAGTACTGATGGAAAAACCGGTTGAAAACACGGATGCCGAAAGTCAGGAAAGCCCTAGAACACCTCCGCCAGATGAGGAAAGAGAGGATGGGGAAGCCAATCCAACATACCCGGATGTCAAGGAATTGACAGGGGAAGAAAATGGTAAAAAACCTCCCTCTTCCAAGAAAAAACACAAAGCTTCCAAGAAACTCGAGTACAAGCTCCGGAAGAAAAAATTGGCTGATCCAGCCAACGAAAACCTGGAAGCAGGAGGAGGAAGTGGAGTTAAGCCTGCGGAGAAGAAAGCGAAGGAAATCACTGTTCTGCCAATGTTAGAGCAGGACGATCAGTATCTACTTCAAACACCAGTGGGACCCCACGAACCCCCTGAAGTGCTGGAAGCCAGGAGACAAGCTCTCCAAAGACAACAACAACATCTATTCCGAACTCGGGAACATCTCCAAAAAACCCAAGCTGACATTAAGTTAAAGCAGGAAGAAATCAAGGAGTACGAAAGTAGGAATAGATCTGGCATTAAACCTACACGGTTACCCGGAATCGCAAGACCGGAAGTACTGCCACCAAAGGAACGGTTTTAAAACCCATCCCGGCAAAAGCAAGTAAACGGCACAGTTGCCAGGGGCGAACCTATATATAGAACCACAAAAGAAAACGTGGAAGCCGCGTTCGCCATCCTCAACAATGACATGTACTCCAATGGCGAAAAACTTCAAGGGGTGTATGCATTTTTAGGAAAGGCATTGCAACAGCAACAGCGAGGCCAAGCAAGATCAGGGAAGTTGCATGACAACTCAGCCCTATGCAAAACAGCTACTTGTGCCGCTGGAGCACCTGGACCTGAAGAACCCGGAGATTCAAGTAATTTGAAAGAGAAGAAAGAAGATCCGAGAAAGGACAAGAAAAAACCCGATAACAAGGATGCAGCGTCCAGAATCGGATCCCATCTGCCGAAAGATGGAATTAATCCCGCCTCCGAGACGGAAGGACGAAACCGGAAGGACGGAAAAGCAATGCCGCCTCCGACACGCCCTGCTGAAAAAGCCGGAAGACAAGATATTCCTCACAGGCGTGAGAGATCCCGTACACCACCTAGGAATAAGGAAAGACACAGGAGTAGAACTCCACCTTATCCCAAAGGGCACGCTAATGGAGGAAATAGAGACAATCCCGGAAGAGCGCGTTCGCGCAACAATGGAAAAGAAAGTAGCAGATCCCCTTCTATCCATTCAGCCGGTAGATACTCCGCACACATTGACAGAGCGGAAAGAGATGATATATACTTCGGACCTAAGTGTTTCACTGACAGAATCCGTAGAATAACTCTACATTCTGGCTTTGCCAAAGTTGGTCCAACATATCAAAAATACACCGGCAGCACAAACCCGGATACCTGGCTCTCAGACTATTACACAGTCGTCCATATTAACAATGGGACAGACCTAGAGGCAGTAAAATTCCTCCCCCTTATGTTCCTGGATGGAGCCAGAGATTGGATCAACGGGCTTCCGTCAAGATCTATCGCTAGCTGGGATGATATGGCTAGAGTATTTACTCAGCATTTTCGGGGAACTTACAAACGCCCCAACACATCAAATAGTTAAACCGCTGCACCCAGTTTGAAGATGAGCCATACATGGACTTTATCTCAAGGTGGACTGCAATGAAAACAGCTGCTCTGGAGTAACTGACGTACAAGCAATGCATGCTTTCGTCAATGGCTTAAAACCCGGACTCGTACCGTTCATGATCGGTTCCAAAAAGCACAAAGATCTCGGATCTATGCTTACAACCGCAAATGAGCACATAGTGGCCAAAGATGACATCAGAGCGAGAGGTGGCAATATCGACATTTTGATTCAAGCCAAAAAGACCCCTCGTCCTGAGAAAAAAGCAATTCGAGAAGCACAGCAAAAGCCCAAAGAAGTTAACATAGCCTTTGGAAGAGAAAATGGGAGCAAATGGAAAGGACGAAGCACAGAACCGATCAACTACACAAAAGAAGAGCGGGAAAGGATAAAGTCGGAAAACTGTGTCCACCATTCGCAATTTGGGAAACCCACCCATACGAACGCACAATGTCGGCTTAATAAGCATATGAGAGGCGGTGCATGATCCGGAAGCAAGGGGAAAAATTCCAAGAGGAAATTCTCCAAGCAAAAGCCAGAAGCTGAAAAAGAAGACAGTGAATCGGACACTGACGAAAAAATCCAGGAACAACAGCGAAAAGGCGAGCCTAAGTTTCCGAGAGTTGAAGGAGAATGCAACCTAACTTTCCTGGCAACTCCATCAGCAAAGGTGGCAAAGAGAACACTTCGAGAAATAAACGCGGTTGTCCCACCAACCCCAAAACTTTTGAAGTACTCTAATACACCAATTACCTCGGATCAGTCTGATCATCCCAGAAATATCCCAGAACCCGGCACACAAGCTCTAGTTGTAAGTCCTATGGTTCAAAACACTAGGCTAAAAAGAGTGTTGATGGATGGAGGATCCAGCATTAACATAATGTACTTGGATACATTGAAGCATCTACGAATCTCCGAGACCCAGCTCAATCATAGCAACATACGTTTTCACGGCATCGTCCCTGGCAGGCAAGCACGATCCCTAGGAGAAATTTCCCTAGATGTAACCTTCGGAGAGAAAGAACATTTCCGACAAGAAAAAGTATCCTTCGAGGTTGTGTCGTTCGAAAGCGTGTATCACGCAATACTCGGACGTTCAGCTTTCGCCAAATTCATGGCAAGATCATGTTATATCTATAACAAGCTGAAGATGCCAGGGCCAAAAGGAGGAGTAATCACCATAAACAGAGACTTCAAATTGGCAAACAAGCTAGAAAAAGAAAACGCCCTTTGCTCCGAAGAAGTGATAGCAAAGGAGGAACTGAAGGAGCTGGCAAAAGAAGTATCGCCGACAGAAATACCGGCATGAAAAGAAAACCGGAAGCCGACAGACGGCTTCAAAGCTTCCGAGAATACAAGACAGGTTATCCTAGATCCTAAAGATCCGACAAAAATTGTCGTAGTGGGAACTAGCGTGACCGACAAATAGGAAAGCGAGCTCATCAAGTTCCTCCGTGAGAACTGGGATATTTTTAAATGGCGTCCAGCGGACATGCCAGGCGTACCCAGGGAACTTTCTGAGCACCAACTCAAGGTAATTCCAGGATCTAAACCCGTCAAACAAGGTCTCCGTCGATTTGACGGAAGAAGACGGAAGGCTATTGGCAAGGAAATTATCCGGCTATTGGCAGCTGATTTTATGCGGGAAGTTATACATACTGAATGGTCTGCAAACCCAGTATTAGTCCCGAAGAAAGATAGTACTGCTCTTAGGATGTGTATAGATTACACCGGCCTGAACAAATTGTGTCCAAAAGATAGGTTTGCGTTACCGCGAATCGATCAAATAATAGATGCCACTGCTGGCTCTGAGCTTTTATGCTTTTTTGACGCTTATTCCGGGTATCATCAAATACGTATGAAGGAAGAGGACCAAATTAAAACCTCCTTCATAACTCCATATGGAACATACTACTACATAACCATGCCTTTTGGCCCGAAGAACGCAGGTGCCACCTACCAGCATTGCATGCAACGATGTTTGCACAGTCAGATTGGCAAAAATGTTCACGTTTATGTGGACGACATTGCCGTTGTTTCGAAAAAAAAGGACACGCTCCTTGAAGATTTGCGAGAAACCTTCGAAAATTTACGCACTTACAAAATGAAGTTAAATCCATTAAAGTGCGTATTCAGGGTTCCCACGGGAAAACTTCTAGGTTTCATCGCTTCTCACAGGGGAATAGAGGTAAACCCGGAAAAGATCAAGGCAATCCTAAACATCTCAAGGCCTACGTGCTTAAACAATGTACAAAGATTGACGGGTTCTGCAGCTGCCGTCAGCAGGTTTATAAGCTGGCTAGGAGACAAAGCTCTACCATTATACAAATTGTTGAAGAAATCCAACAAATTTGAATGGACAGAAGAGGTGGACAAAGCATTAACCCAGTTAAAAGAAACCTTGATGAAAGCTCCGATTTTGGCGTCGCCAAAAGACGAAGAACCCATGTTACTGTACCTCACAGCAACAAACAGGGTTATCAGCGTGGTGATAGTTGTGGAAAGACGGAAAGACGAGCAAACCATACCAGATCAACATCCGGTGTATTATGTAAGTGAAGTTTTTCTGAGTCCAAGCAAAGATACCCGCACTATCAAAAACTGGCATATGGCGTATTTTTCGCATCTCGAAAACTCCGTCATTACTTCCAAGGAAATTCCATAACAGTGGTATGCAAAGCACCACTAGGGGATATTATCAACAATGCGGACGCAACAGGCCGAGTAGCCAAATGGGGCATCGAATTGGCTGCATTCGACATTAAGTACCAACCCCGGACGGCAATAAAATCCCAGGTGTTGGCAGATTTCGTTGCTGATTGGATAGAAGCAATGGAAAACACACCAATGCCGGAGTCAGAATACCAGGTTATGCACTTTGACGGATCCAAGATGAAGGAAGGCGCTGGAGCTGGTGTAGTCCTAAAATCCCCAAAGGGAGATACAATGGAGTATGTATTACAAATACATTTCAACGCCAGCAATAATGTGGCAGCATACGAGGCTTTGCTTCATGGCTTGCACATTGCAAAAGAAATAGGTGTAAAACGCATCTTATGCTATGGTGACTCAGATTTGGTACAACATCAGCTCAACCAAACATGGGACGCCAAAAGTCCCATCATGACCGAATATCGGAGAACGGTGGATGAGTTTGCAATTTGCTTCCTGGGATTTGAAGTACTTCATGTCAAAAGGGAAGAGAATTGGAACGCGGACGCTTTAGCCCGCATGGGCTCGGAAAGAGTGAAAGCCCTGCCACCAGGTGTGTTTGTCCAACATTTGCACGAACCATCCATAAAAGGTGGAGATGTCGACTATCCTCTGGTTTCCGAGTCAATTGAAGTCCTGCTTGTTAACCCAGATTGGACAATTCCATATCTAAACTTCTTAGTAGATCAGAAGTGTCCGGATGGAGTAGACGAGGTCTTGCAAAGACAAATAAAACATCGATGCAAAGGATACACGGTAATCAATGGTGGCCTGTATAAACGTAGTACTACCGGAATTTTTCTGCGATTTATTTCGCCAGAAAAAGGCCGAGAAATTCTGCAAGAAATCCATGCTGGAGATTACGGACATCATGCTCAATCAAAAAGCATAGTTAAGAAAGCATTCCGTGCAGGGTTTTTCTGGCTAACAGCCAAGACAGATGTCGAACACATAGTCAATACATGTGTCAGATGTCAGTATTATGCCAAGCAGACGAATATGCCAGGCCAAGCAATCAAAACTATCCCTATTACATGGCCATTTGCGGTCTGGGGGCTAGATATGATGGGACCATTCAAAACTGCAAGAGGCGGACTTACACATCTACTGGTTGCGGTGGATAAGTATACCAAGTGGGTGGAGGCAAAACCCATCAAAAAGCTTGATGGTGTAACAGCCAGAAATTTCATCATTGATGTAGTCATGAGATACAGCGTTCCACACAGCATAATAACCGACAACGGGACAAATTTCTCTATTGGAGAGTTGGCAAAAATATTGCTGACAAACGGGAATACGCCTAGATCTTGCATCTGTGGCACACCCACAATCCAATGGACAGGTTGAAAGAATGAACAGTTCAATCCTGCAAGGAATACGCCCAAGACTCGAATCTCCTCTTCATAGAGCAGCTGGAGCATGGGTGGAAGAGTTACCTTCTGTGCTTTGGAGTATTCGAACGACACCAAACAGGTCAACAGGGCAAACCCCGTTTTTCCTAGTTTACGGCGCGGAAGCAGACCTTCCAGCTGAAATGATCCATGATAGCCCAAGAGTGCAGGCTTTCGATGACTCGGATGCCACCGATCTCTTAGAGGAAGAACGAGAACTTGTGCTTCAAAGATCTGCCATTTATCAGCAAGGTTTACGATGTTACCATAGTCGAAAAATCAGGCATCGTTCTTTTAAAGAAGGTGACCTAGTGCTAAGATTGGTACAACAAAGAAAGCACAAATTGGCTCCAGTTTGGGAAGGACCATTCGTCATCAGCAAACCTATGAAAAATGGATCATACTATCTTGTAGATATTCGAGACACGGAAGATGATCCCAAAAGGCCGAATCGCAAAAGAAAGAGAAATATAGATGACGAACTAGGGGAGACCAAAAGACCCAGGAGCATCCAGCAGTTACGTCACTTCTATACTTAGTTCAATTTCGATGTAAACATCTTTGAGATCATGAAATAAAGTTGTCGGAATTCATACATCTGTGTTTTTTACATGTTTATTATAGTTTAAAACAGAATTCCTTCTTATCTATTTCCCAATGATCTTTCAAAATACTCAATGTTAACCCAAATTGTGCCTGCATGCTCGGTGTTAAAAAACTGAATGATTTTCAGCCTAAAAATGGCTTAAGGAAACCCAGATTGTGCCTGCGTGCCTGAGTTTCATTCAAAAAATTCCTTACGGTTCTCTAAGTATTATCTGATTGTTTTTATGCTGGGTCTCTAGAGCTAGTAAGTAAAAAATGACTTTAGTATGATCCATGTTTCCGAGTTTCACATCATTGGTTATACCCAGTCACTTGGCATGAAGATTAAAATACTATCGAGCCATTTCAAACACTAAGGACAGTTAAAGCATATAAACCAGAGAACTTAGAAGATAAAGGAATATAAACCTGGAAAACTTGCAAAAGACTTAAAAAATATTGCTGCAAAAGCGGAGTACTTGTTTATACAAAAGAATAGAAAGAATTACAATAAGTTTACATTGTAAGATCAAAACTGCTTTTATTTCCTATCTTCTACCCAGGACAAGGCATTTCCCTTCAGGCATCCGAGTCGTCTTCACTGCTGGATTCCTCGGGAATATCTGGAATGGTTTCCTCCGGGTAGAAGGTGGAGATGTTGACCATGGTGGCGATCTTGGTGGCGTGACCCTTGATGGCTTCAAAAATGTTGGCCCGCTGCGCCTCCGTGTATCCTTGCGGGATGTCGGACGCCACGCGCCAAGATTTGGCGTCAGGGTAGTGCATGCGCATGAGCCTTAGAGCCATGCGTGCACCACCACGCGCCGCGGAGCGCAGGATGGACTCCCTGGACTCCGCCACCTCCACCATAGCTTCCGAAAGTTTTGCAACTTCCGAGAACTCCCTAGTCCTGGCGGGAAGGCATTTGCTGACCAGCAACATCCCCGCAGCCTCGATTGCGGTGAACACCTTCCCAAAAGCTCGGATTTTCTCAATCCGAGTAAGCTGGGGGCTGTCTCCTGTTTCAGTAAGACACAAAAAGTGTTAGCAAAAACAGAGAAAGATGTAAACATGAAAAACCCGGTAAAAGATAAAAAACTTACCGAGAATTTTGTCCATCTCTGCGCTTTCCTCCAAGCGTTGGTTCAAGGCATTCTCCAAGTCTTGGATGGTGTCCTTGTCCTTGGCTGCTTGGCTGGAGGCATTGGACTCGGCAATACCAACGGCCAATTGGCTGGCCTCCAGGTCCTGATGTAACTTCATATTGAGCTTATGAAGATCCAGGTTTTCCCGGCGCAGGTTCTCGGCATTGCAGGCATCTTCAGCAATTTGTTTGGCTTTCGCCAAAGAAGCTGAAAATCAAGTAAAAGAGATGAGTTAGAGAACTCAGAAAAATACTTAGAAAAATTATACAACTGGAAGCAAAGAAATTTCTTACCTGCTGTCTTCTTCAGCTGCTGCTGAGTGGATGCCAGTTCTGTTTCCTTACCCTCAAGAATCGAAAGAAGGGATTTCACGTCCTTGTTCTTGATGGTATGCTTGTTGAAAACTTCCATGTTGATGTTTTCAGTGGTTTGCTGAAACGCGGAAAAGAGACAAAAAAATGCTTAATTTAAAAACAAGCATAAAAGTGAAAAAGCATTAAGGCAAAAGCATGCATTTGACTTATTGCTTGGGGGCTAGAGGTATTACCTGGCTCATTCGCTGCAAACCTGACCAGGTTTCATTGAACTCTTTTGCAAACTCTGCAAAAAGAGTTCTGGCGTTGCCAAGGCCTTCATGAATGACCTTGAAATCCTTATCAAAAGTGGGAATGGGATCTTCCTCAGCTGACTGAGAAGGACCTCCCATTTCCGGGGCCGCCCTTTCCCTCGTGTCCGTTTCCGGCACAATGGGATGGCTGGTCTGCTGGGTATCTGGGGCAACATGTTCTTCTGTATCTGCAACTGGAGTATCTGGGGCAGTTTCAGGATAAGGATGTGGACCTCTTTTGGCCATAACCTTAAACCTTTTAAGCTTTTTAGGGTTCAAGGTTGAAGGAGGCAAGCTAAAAAGAGAAGTACCGGAGAATTAAAAATCCGAGACAAGGTAAGAAAAATTCCGACAAAAATAGAAAACCCGGATGTCAAACCTGGAGGTAACGACGGGGACACCGTCAAGGTCGATTACTTCCTGGGAGGTGGAAATTTTCTTGCGTTTCCGTCCTGCGAAGTTGGCACGTAATGCGTCCAGCTCAGCATCGGTTGCAAGGTCCGACTCAGGAAGATCGAAGATCTGTCAACAAAGACAAAGTCCGGGTTAAGACAATTATCCGAGAAAGAAAATAACGTGAAACCCAAAATGTAAAAGACGTACCTTTGGACCCGGGATAGTTGCCGTGTACATTGGCCAACTTTCTTCATATTGGTCGCGTGCTGCGACCAACTGATTCACGCGCTTTCGCAAATCCTTCGCCCTCAAGAATTTTTCCGTCGTCCGCATGGCGTCTGTGGTTCCCGTGTAGTCGCATAAGAGTCGGGGACCGTGGTCAGCCAAAGGCTGAATTCGCCTCTCTAACCAGCATAGAACTGTAACCATGCCGGTGAGAGGTGCATCGGAAGTGACGAGTTTGGCGATGCGCCGCTTGATTTTGAGAAGATCTCGCGGCAGGGTTTGCACTGCTTCAGTCGCCCAGTTTTCTTGGGGAGTGGCGGCAGTGTTGGCGAAAGGTGGAATTCCCGTTGTTTTTCTAGGAAAAGGGACGTCTAGATGATAAAAGAAGGAACCCGTCCAGAATTTGACGGATTGCGATGTTTTTATTTTCGGGAACCAATCTTCCCTGAATCTACGCAGGGTGAAAGATATGGGTCCACAGGTTGGAAGAGCGCCCTCTGAGGGGTTCCGCTTAATTCCAAAGCAATATTGCCAGAAATCTAATCTAGGCGCTATTCCTAAATACCCTTCAAAAAGGGCCTGGAAGCCGGCTAGATAGAGAATAGAATTTGGTGGAAGGTTGTGGGGTTGGATATTGTAATGGCTAAGGATTTCGAGGAAAAAGGCGGAAGGCGGGATTCCCATACCTCTAGCAATATGCGAGGTAAGAAGGACTCGTTCCCTGGCTCTAGGCGAAGGCTCGGACTCTTCTTCCTCATGCCGCCATTTTCCCTTCGCGATCAACCCTGCCTTCTCCATTGTCGGAAGGAGGGAGGAGGGAATGCTACTCCGGCTCCAATTGTCAGAAGATTCGCCATCGTCCTCGGCTCTCGCGGCGGCGGCCGCAGCGGCCACGGCGGCGAGCTCCTCTCCGACGAGAGTGAGCTTTTCCTCCGCCGTTTCGGGAGCCGGAGGTGGAGGCGGTGCAGAGGAAGACCCGGCCTGGATATCGGCCGCTAGATGCAGATCCTCGCGGGCCTGACCGCAGGAAGTTTTCTCCGGAGCATCGACGGTGGCGCGGATCAGCGAATCCACCAATGGGTCCATTGTGTTGATGATGTCATCGATTTTCGGAGCGACGGAGTGTTCCTGGGACGCGCGGCGTGAGTCCATTTTTCGGCAGCGCGACGAGGTCCTCGAGCTCCCGACGAGAAGTCCGAGAACGGTGCTGCGCGGGCACGGGCTCTGCTCTGTTTTGCTCTCACTAACAGTGGCTCGGGGGCTATGGCGCTTGAGCTGGAGGTGAGAGGAGAGCTGAAGGTTTACCGGAGGGGTGAATGGGATATTTATAGCCGGAAATCCTTTACGATGCGCGCTAACGACATTTTTGACCGTTGGATGATCAATGCGTGTCATTCGCCAGAAAATCCAGGAAATGAATCGACAGGTGAAAATGGCTATTTCCTCGTTTTCCGTGAGAATCTGTCAAAGATACGTTTCAGGGTTTCACACGCGAAAACCCAAACGTCCCTGGCGTTAGCACGATTTCATTGCTGACGTAGGAAGTTCCTTCTCCATGAAGGCTCATGGAAGAAAAAGCCGGATTTCCCGAAATCCGAGTTTCGTGTTAAAACATGATTTGAAGGAAAAGAACAATCAAGACGAAGAGCCGACATTTCTCGAAAAGAATGCCATTTGACAGAAGTCGGCGATTCCGAGTCTTAATCCTTCTTGGGAGCTACTGTCGGATATATACCAATTAGGGGTATATCAGATGGTGTCCTAAAGTGTCGGATTACCAGGGTGGCATGAATGGTAATGGGCTACGGTCCATTAGGCGGCCCAGTAAGCTGACGCACATAAGCCGGATTCTAGAAGAACCCGGACCACGGTCCATGTGGTACGGCTTGGAGTAGAAGGCGGATTCTTGCCTTCCAAGTCAGGACTTACCGTAGTCTTCTAGGTTTCCTTTTCTGTAAGCCCTAACCTGGCTATTATATAAAGCCGGACGGGACATAAGAAATATATAGAAAATAAGCTAGAAGCTAACTCGCCGAGAGGTTGATCCTCGTCAAGTAGCTAAACCTAACTCACATTGTACTTTGTATACTTCAGGCTTCAGCCCTGATTTAGTGAGATTGCAGGAGTAGGAACGCCGCCTAGTTGCGACGTACCGAACCTGGGTAAAACCCTGGTGTCATTGTTTGTCATTAAATCATGTCCCCCCACAATCTCTACCGGTAGTCTCATGGCACTCCCGTCTATGAATTCTACTATGATGTCTCGACAACTTAAATACTGAACCACGAGATATTACTTCAACATAACTTCACTACTAACATCATGACTTCTCCCATGTCCTCAAGAACTAAACAAACTACTCACAAGACATCACATGGATCATAACCAGAGGTGATATAATTGACGATAACAATCTGGTCATAAAGTGCTAACACCGATAAATCTCACAAGCATCAACTACTAACAAGTAATCCACACCAGGAGAGATATCTAATGTAAAACAACAATAGAGACCCCTAATTGTTACAGCGGGATGAAGGTGGATGATGAGGGTGATGGTACTGGTGGTGATGATGATGACGGTGACGATCTTGATGATGCCCGGAGCGATGACGGTGATGATGGAGAGGAATTTCCCTGGCAGATTTCTCCCTTCCAGGGAGCCTTTCTCTCTCAGATGTTTTCCGACCCGAGGCAGCGGCGGAATAATTCTTCGATGACAGTCTGGGGCTTAGGGTTCCCTGGGGGTCAAGTACGTGAAAGGGATCGACTAGAGGTGGGCCAGGGTGGCCACACCACCTGGCGGCGCGGCCAAGGGGGGGGCGCCACCACATGGTGTGGGCCCCTGGTGGCCCCCCTCTGGCTACCCTTTTGGCTAGCCTCCTCCTCTAAACTTCTAAGACATCTCGAGTGTCCCCCTCTTCTTCTGATCCTCTAAAATATGGTATCTCGATGGTGCTTTTTTCCATCAGATTTGTGGTTCCGGTGCTTATTCTCCAAAAATTATGAAACATTTAAAATAAGATAAAAATAACATATGTGATGCATCATAACATGAAATATATCGATGAATAACAGAAAATAAAAATATAAAACAATGATTCAAAAAGGACATATCAATGCACTTGGTTGCTTTATCTCTAAGTAGTTTTTACTTTCAGTTGTAAGTTGTTTTCAATCTTCGTTTGGATAGGGAATGTGAATTATAAAAAAGTTAGTTGTACTTGTTATCTAAAAACATTTTTTAAAAAACAGGGTGATTGGAAAAAGGTGCAATGGTTAAGTGGGGGTCGACCTTGAACACTTGTGTTCATGCCTATCAAACCAAAGAAAAAAATTCCATGCAAGATTCTCAGCTAAAAACATGTATGTATTGTAAATATTGTGTATATACCTCTGTACATAAAAAATAAAGTGCTAATATAAGTCTCTAGTTACTTGAAAGTGCAAAAGTTTGGTTTACTCCGCAGAAACAGATTTGTTGTGCTTCACCGTATAACCTGTTTAAAATCACCAGAACTATATTTGGATCTGAAATTTTTTGTGCATAAACCTGAGCTTAGTATCTAACTTTCATTAGTTTTGACTTTTCTAATTTGAGTTACGTAGCTATTTCGAAAAAATCAATTTTCACTGACTAATAAGGTTTTGGCAGATTTCTTGTGTTTCAGTGTAAAAAATCGTGATAAATCTCAGAATAGTTGAAAAAATTTGTGCATAAACCTGAGATTATGATCTATCTTTCATTAGTTTTAAGTTTTTTGTTTTGAGCTACGTAACAATCTCATTGGGTGGCATCTTTATAGACTGTTCTGTTTTCGCAGATTTCTTTGTTTATTCAATATTGTACTTAGTGTCCATAGTTTCCTTAGTTTCGATGGACAACGGAAATTTTAGAAGAAACCTCGGTATATACAGTGGCTAATATTTAATAAATATCATGAAACTTTCCAATACTTTAACATGAGTGAATTTTATTTAATGAGTACTAACCCTACTAATGAATTTTGTGAAGTTTTATGTGGATATAGCTTATAATATCTAATCAATATGGTGATATGAGATGAAAAAAAAGACGCAAGATCTCAAGATTGAGGATGTTTATACGCATCCCAAGAACATATTAAAGAAGATACAATCATCTAAGCTTGGGATTCCCAAGTCATCCCCCTATCCATCAACAAAAATGAGGTTGTCTCGTTAATGATCTATATTACTCTTTTCACATGATATGTATTGTCTTAACATGTATTTTAATTTGCTTTCATTTATTTTTGGGTTTTTTTGTTGTTAGTATGAATTTTAGTTATTGTTTAGCCTCTGTTATTTTAGTTTCTAAAAAAGATAAAGTACCAACTGATTCTGTATCATCTAATCCTCTGCATGCACAAAAATTAGCAAAAATTTCTGACATGTTTAAGTGCACCTAATAAATACGTTTTCCAGCTGTTGTTTTTATGGACAGATTCTGACTTTTGTTGTAAGAGTGGCCTCTTTACATTTTCATTTGATTCTTTTTGGGTATTACCTTTCATTTATAAGTTCTCCACTTAAGCAACCTTTCTGTAATTCAAAAAAAATTTGGTTTAATAGCAGCACTTTGGGAATATTATCTATTGCACTAATGTCTAACCGTAGGAAAGAATGGGAAAGTTTTTTTGTTGAAGTTTTTTCATAGAGAATGAAGGAACACCAAACAAGAATGGACAAAGCCATAACCTTGGGGATGTCTCCGCATCCCTCTTCACCAATAATCCCTCGGTTTGCAAACCATTAAACTTTGTTTTTCGAGCAACATAAAAACTTGAACAAACTTGGAGAGTCTGCATCTTATTATTTGTTTATCTTAGCATCAAACCCTGATTACATTAATAAGTTGAGTGCCTAGCTGAAAGGCGTTAAAGAAAAGCACTCTTGGGAGCTAACCCATGTTTTATTTCTGCAATTTTCCTTTTGTTTTCCTTGAGTCAAGGTGTTGTTTACTTCTGTAACAACTCCTTTGTATCTTTATTTTTTTGAATTTTTGTGCCAAGAGTCTCTAGTGGAAACTTGATGCTAGATTTGGATTTCTGTGCAGGAACAAATTTTTTCTGTTCATTTTTTAATTCATATACATTTCCATAAAACTCTAAACATCCTGAAAAGTTTTATGCATGACCCTCAGCTATTTACGCAACTTTTTCTAGTTATGAGTTTTCTAATTTGACCAACGTAGTTGCCCCGAAAAAATTCGTCCTGATAGACTGTTCTGGTTTTGACAGATTCTGCCTTCTTACTTTGCATTCTCTCTTTTACCATGTTTATTAGATTTCTTTGCTCCACAAAACATCAGTGGTTGTAGCTAATGTTTAGAAAGTATTGATAATGCTTGTTTCCATGCAGAACATGTGAGTTTTTGATTGAGCACTAACCCTCTAATAAGAATTACTTCGAGTTTGGTGTGAAGCAAGTTCTCAAGGGTCAAGAAAAGAGGATGATATAATGTGATCAAGAAGAGTGAAAAGCCTAAGCTTGGGGATACCCCCATGGTTCATCCCAACAAATTCCAAGAAGACTCAAGCATCTAAGCTTGGGGATGCCCAAGGCACCCCTTCTTCATCAGCAACTTACCAGGTCAGTTCTAGTGAAACTATATTTTTATTCGGTCACATCATATGTACTTTACTTGGAGCGTCTGTTTTCTTTTATTTTATTTTCTTTGCTGCAATAAATTTGGTTCGATTCTAGCATTCTTGTGTGGGAGAGAGACACGCCCCGATTTTTCATATGAATACTCGTATTCTTAATTTTTTTCTAGCTACTTCAACTCCTTTTAGCTCATGTTTTTCATGCATCTCTTATTCAGAGTCGTTAGTTCTTGTAGAGTAGTAGTACTATCTTGTTTCATTGATATATTATATGGAGAGTTTTTGTTGAAATAAAGTGTTGGTGTTGGAAAGCAATAAAATATTTACTGCTTATAACGGTGCAAAGAGAAACTTGTTTAGACTGTGGCTTAGACTTTATCATGTCATGCTAGATATTATTTTAATGCTTAGTAGTTATTGATGTAACATGACTTGTCTCAAATATATGAGAGTGCTTAATGTGCCATTGAAAGAAATCATGAGTTGTTTTTATCATATCAAAGCCTAGTCCAGGTGTGTAAATTCCAATCAACAAGTGAGATAAAGATCGTCTACCTACGTCTCCTTCGAATGCTTTATTTGGTTGACTTGGCGCATGCTTACACCATGTTATGACTACAAACCAGTCACTTCTAGCCTCTATGATCATTTAGTTTTTGACTTGTAATATCATTTATGCTTTGATTAATATGGTTTTGTCGCTGTGCATGATTATGGCCATTATTGCTCTCTTAGCTCCCAGTCTTTTCCTAGCATCCACCTATACTAAGTATGAGCTCTACTTGTGCATCCAACTCCCAAAAACCCAAAAGTTTGCCAAATGTGTCCACCATAACTACCTATATGTGGTATTTAACCGCCATTCCAAAGTAAATTTCTCATGTACTACCTTTAAAACCTTCAAAATACATGTTTTGTGCCCCTGTTTAAGCTCATTAGGACGTAGGTAGACGATCTTTATCTCACTTGTTGATTGGAATTTACACACCCGGACTAGTGGCACATCCTCTTATCCAAATTGATAGAAGAGCTAGCAAACGGGATGCCCATCCCCAAACCTGGTTACTATAAATTCTCTTCACTCTTTTTTCTATGATTTATCAGTTAAGCGAAGTTCATAAGTGTGTAAACAAAAGAGAAGAGGGATGATCTACTGACCCCAGTAGAAAGAACGTCCTTCAATGTGATCCGCTCTTGTAAAGTCAGGTTAACTTGTGAAGTAATGTATTGTCTATTTTCTACTCGTTGACATAGACATACACCTCTCTAAAAATTTGTTTAATACCCTTGTTTTAATAAAATAAAAATCTCTGGCACATGAGTTAATCCCTGCTTCCCTCTACGAAGGGCCTTTCATTTACTTTAATGTTGAGTCTTCATATTCAACTTTATGCACCAATTAAGAGATCATAGTTGTCATTCTGAGTATAATGTGCATCGGCCCCAAAATTTATTATTGATTGATTCATGATATGTTATTACTTGTTCTCAAATTACTTGTTTCTAGTCACCACTTGAACTTTGAAGGTGTCGTGGCATTTATGTTTTGCTATCCTTTTAAGGACATTCGGAATACCACTTTGCTATGTTTTTTATGCTCTAAACAAATGTATATCTTTCAATGAATCATTATTCATGATCTTTTGTTTGTGTTACTTTTCATGTTGCAACATGGTTGCTAAGTTACATTGTTGAAATTATATCTATCATGTCTATGTTTAGAGAACTTTGATCTCAGCTAGCAATGGTTTTACAAATAATTATGATCAAGATTGTGGTCGTAGCATGTCACCTAAAAAATTATCTTGCTATCGTTTTATCTACTCGAGGATGAGTAAGAACTAAGCTTGGGGATGTTGATACGTCCAAAATGTATCTGTAATTTTTTATGGTTTCATGCTACTTTTATGCTTTTGATAGTTGTTTTTATATTAAGCTTATGATTTATTTGGACTAATCTACTAATAGTTCCAAAAGTGCACAATGTTCTTGTTTTACACTTTGATGTGTAGGAATTATAAAAAATACAAGAGAAAACCTTGTTGGAGTTGAATTGGGTCTTTCCCGAAATCTATCTGAAAACTCTTTTTGAAGATTTTCACGTACCGGACAGAAGACGACGTCAAATGGAAAAAAACCCTTTGCGAAAGTTATGGGGAATTTTGTGAGGAAAGTTCTAGAAAATAAATTCGGCCCAATCTGAGTCCGGACGGTCGAGAAAAGCCCGATTTACTGCAGCCCTAGATGGGGTGACAAATATCTGTGAGGCTATATAAAGGGAGGAACTCTGGGTCGTGAAAGACATCCCATACCATGAATTTCTAGCCACCAAAGCCATGTTTTTTCCTCCCCCATGGATCCCATCTCCATGGGAGTGGATACCATGAATCCATTAAGGAAGAGGGCTAAGGGGCGGCGCTCCCCCATGATGCCGGCGACGCATGGAAGGAGTCCCTGCGCCACCGCCGGCGCCGCCCTGTGCCCCGCGCTATCCTCTCCGCCATCTTCACCTTCATCTCTATCGCCATTTACTCCTTGTATACAGTGGTTCATCCTCCCACACACCTCTGTACCGCCCTATGTAAACATGGTGTTTGACGTCATAAATTATTTGCAAATGATCTATTGCATCTATGTCATGTTTGTGTAGTTCCCTTTTGTCATATGATTGGTTGTTGAATCTCTATGGATGGTTTGAGCTATATATTGAATCTTTACAGTCCTATGGTGCCCATCATATGTTTATGCACGCATGGATCACATCATAGGGTTTGTAGTATGTGGAGAAATCTAGAGGGTGGGCCGCTTGAGTGACGGAAACATGAGCCCCAATCTAGTTATAAGGATATGGGATAAGGAGGATCTTTTGATCTTAATGTTATGGTTGGGTATTTTTACCTTAATGTATCTTCTAATAGTTACGGATGTTTGCTAGAGTTCCAATCATAAGTACTTGCAATCATTGGATAGTGGGAGCTTGTTAGCTTTGCCTCTCCCACTAAAAGAGGAATATCAACCTTGTATTTCACTATTTGATCATTGAAAAATACATCACAATTACCACCACTTTTCCACACTCATGGTACTGTTAGTTTATGGTTACTTAGTATATTTTATTGTTGCAGCACTAACATTCATTTTTTTTGTATTTATTATCTTGCAAAGCTATCTCTCATACTCGTATTATTGCTCCAGTATTATTTCCTAGATAAAATAAACGTTTAGTGTGCGTAGAGTTGTATCAGTGGTTGATAGAACTTCAGAGAACATTTATCCTACCTTTAGCTCCTCGTTGGGTTCGACACTCTTACTTATCGAAAAGGCTATACACAATCCCCTATACTTGTGGGTATCAATTATTATTCATGATCCTTTGTTTGTGTTACTTTTCATGTTGCAACATGGTTGCTAAGTTTTATTGTTAGAATTATATATATCATGTCTATGTTTAGAGTACAACTATCTCAGCTTACATGCTTTTAGAATAATGATGACCATGATTGTGTTGCTCGCATGTCGCCTTAGAAATTATTTTATTTTTATCATTTTACCTACTCGAGGACGAGTAGAACTAAGAATGGGGATGCTTGATACGTCTCCGATGTATCTATAATTTCGGATGTTCCATGTTGTTATTATGCCAATTGCTATCTATACACTTTATATCATTTTTATGGATTTCCTGAGACTAACCTATTAACAAGATGCCACAGCGCTAGTTCCTATTTTCTGCTATTTTTGGATTCAGAAAAGGTATTCTAGAAATATTCTCGTAATTGGTCGAAAAAAAATCCCAGGGTCCTATTTTTTGTCACTTATCCGGAGTCCGGAGGGGGGCTCCGAGGCGGACACACCATAGGATGGTGCCTCCTGGCTGCGCCACCACATGGTGTGGGCCCTTCGGGCACCCACCGATATCGCCCTTTCATCTTTCGCCTATTTATACTCTTCCTCGGTAAAACCCTAAATACCCGAGCCTCCATCCAAGAAAAGTTCCGTGCCCGCTATCGTCATCAACCCTAGTTCAGGAGGGTTCTGAAGTTCTCCCCGGCACGCTGCCGAGAGGGGAAATCATCACCGAAGAGCTCTACATCACCATGCCTACCTCCGGAGTGATGCGTGAGTAGTTCATCCTTGGACTACGGGTCCATAGAAGTAGCTAGATGGTTGTCTTCTCCTCCTTTTGTGCCATCATGTTTAGATCTTGTGAGCTGCCTAACATGATCAAGATCATCTTATTGTAATGCTACATGTTATGTTTGTTGGGATCCGATGAATACTGAATGTTTTGTCAAGTTTATAATAGATCTATCATGTTTATGTTATTTATGTTCTTGCATTCTCTCTATTACTAGTAGATGCTCTGGCCAAGTTGATGCTTGTTACTCCAAGAGGGATTATTTATGCTCGATAGTGGGTTCATGCCTCCAGTTATCTGGGAGAGTGACAATGACTTCTAAGATTGTGGATGTGATGTTGCCACTAGTGATAAAACAACAATGCTTTATCTAAGGATAACTATATTGTTTACATTATGCACTTTACTTAATGCAATAATCTGTTGCTTGCAACTTAATACCCAAAGTTTGCTCGGATGACGTCCTGAGGGTGGATTATTAGTCATAGATGCAGTTGGATTACGGTCTATGTATCATGTTGTAATGCCCAAATAAATCTCATAGTAATCATCATGTCATGCATATGCACTATGGTGCAGCCTCTATCTCTGTGAATTGCCTAGCTGTAATTTGTTCACCTAACATGCTATTTATCTATTTCGGAGAGACACCACTAGTGAACTGTGGACCCCGGTCTATTCTTTTACACTGATAATATAACCTACTGCAAGCACTATTCTCTTTTACAGCAAGCATTGTTCTCTTTTACTGCAAACATTGTTCTCCTTTTATTCACTTCAAACAAGCACCATTTTCCACACTATACGTCTAATCCTTTGTTTTTAGCAAAACCGGTGAGATTGACAACCTCACTGTTTCGTTGGGGAAAAGTATCTTGGTTGTGTTGTGTGCAGATTCCACGTTGTTGCTGAGCCTGGTAGTGCGCCCTACCAACATCAGATGTCATCAATCTTCAGAAGTGATTTCTTTCTCCTACTGGTCCGATTAAACCTTGGTTTCTTTCTGAGGAAAACTCGTTGTTGTACTCTTCATACCTCCTCTTGGAGTCTCCCAACGAACGTGTGTTCACATGCCATCACATATGCATATGCCGACTTGTTCGTGCTCTGACCACCGAGTTATGCGTGGTGACATGGGCTGCCACTACCACCCCTTGATCAAGCGACCGATATAGAGTGCAGAGGCCCAACTAGCGCGGCGCATGGGCCGTGACGTAAGAGGCCGTGTCTTGGGAGAAGGACAGCGTCAATGCACGAGCTAAAGCAAATTCGTTGATGTTTCTGGAATGACCTAGAGAAACGTCGGCGTTGTAGCTGCGAATCCTGCTTTTTTGGGCCGTCGGATGGTGTTCAATCGATGGTAGAAGATGCATTATGATGATTGGACTCAAACTTTCAAAATTGGTACACTATATAGGAGTATAGATATAAATGATAAGGTCATATATGCAAATGTGTAATAGAAATGTGGGTGTCTTTTTGTAAAATTGCCATAGAATGTTTCCTACCGTTAGATATAAATCGAGCGATCGTGAATTAAAGATGGCGGGCACACCATCATCACCAACTGTGGTTTTTATAGGAATAGAGATAGCGAGGGCTAAAAGTGCTCAGTTAATTTTGAGCATATGTTTGCGAACAATACAATTAGCATTAAAGGGTATAAGTTTTCATATTCTAGTTTTGTTTATCAGTTCATTATTTGAACTATGTGTGGTATTTTAGAAAAGATGTAGGATGATCCGTGATAAACGTATTCTTAGTTGAAACACCAATGACTCACCTAAAATAGCCTATTGTACAGTTGATCATATGATCAAGGGGTATTATGAAAGATAGAATTTATTCAAAATACATATGGTTCATACAACCTCAAAATGGGTTGATGAGAAATGTCTCTAACAATGTGTTTGCTTGAGTGTTCACTTACATCCTCTTGATGTTTGATGGACTTATACAAACCGATTATTGCCAATTGTGCAAGTGGGAGACCGTAGGATGTATGCCCAAAAGGCAATAATATTTATACATATTTTCATAATTATGATTCATATTACTATGTTATAACTGACGTGGCTCCTGGATATGATATTCGGAGGAAAAACTCACACTCAGGTGTAGTAACATGAAAAAAGTATCGAACCCTAGTCTTGCCTTTTACGACTAATTCATTGGATGTCTGATGACTATGTTTTACTGGTCATGGACATTGTTTGTGTCAGTATCAATGAATATCATATTGTTGGAAGGGAAAAATATGGCTAGGTACACCCTAGTAATTGATATGCTAAGAGATTCCACTAAGACATCTTTGCCCCTAAATTCATGTCACGGTACAATTATATTACAATGCATCCTTTGACCATGAGCTTATTGGAGTAATATATTCTAGAGGTTTTACTTTGGTACTATCAAGAATCACACCGTAAACTAGGTGAACATAGAGGTAGCCACTGGGTAATTCCAAAGGATTATATTTCCTCGTTGTTCTAAGATGGGAATTACTCCTCCGTAAAAGGAGAGATACAAACCTAGGCTGACTCGGTATTCTTGATATCCATAAGTTCTGCAGACAATGCTTTATGATGATACATAATATGGGATATCATAATATAGTATCTAGAAAGAGGAAACTTACCCATTAACTGGACAAGACAAAGGTATAGTGGAAACAGATATTGTTCCACGGCAATACTGGAATCCATAGTCTCGGATAAGTTCGGTATTGTGAATACTGGGAGAATTGTATAGTGACCAACAGGTTCAACAGTTTATTCGTTTAGTATGTGGGAGTCAATATGGGCGTCCATGGCCCCGCTATTGATTATTGGAAAGGAAATAGTTTCCAGTTTCATGTCTACACACTATCGAACCTGTAGGGGAAACACACTTTAGTTATGGCTGGTTTATGTGTATATCAGTAGGTTCGGATCAACAAGGAGTACCATCGAAATGTTGTTTTTGCATTATATATATACATATATGCATATATCTATATATATATATATATATATATATATATATATATGAAAATGGTTCTGTACACCCAGGCGTACGTACTCCCACATTCAATATGCCATATACCATAATCGCTTATACATATTTATCATTTTTAATATACTTCAATATTAAATACTAGATACCTCAAAATGAAATTTACGAAAAAATCCAACTGAATCTACATATTTAATATTATTTACTTATATACCGCTTTTCTGTACGTAAAAATTGTATATTGAAAAAACTAAGGAGTTCCGGGATTTATTGAAAAAATTGTATATTGAAAAATATATATATTGAGGTCATTGGATACCCCATATTAATAGAAATCATTTCTATAAATACCGTAATTTATTCTAGAGTTGTTCTGAGAGAGAAATTGAGGTTGCGCGCTTTACAGAGTAAGTGCAGGGGCATGAGATGTCCCGGGATGTCGAAAATATATTTTTGACATTTTTAGATAATATCGATGATTTTATCGAAAGGGGACACGGGGTTCCAGAAGAGTTTCGGGAAAAAATTAAGAAGGGGTTGTCGGAGGGGGGCAGGAATGCCCCTCATGGCCGCACCTATTTTATAGGGCCTGCCAGGTGGGCCCCAGGGCACCACAACTTGTCATCCTCGTATTTTCCCTAGATTTATTGGAAATAGAAAGGACAAAAGAAAAGGGAGAGAAAGGAAAAAGGGAAGAGAGAGAGGTGGGATTGGACTCTTCGTGGTCCAATCCGAGCTGGGCTAGGTCAAGGGGGTGCGGCCACCTCTATGGTGCGACTAAGCCCCTCCTAGCTCAACTAGGACTCCCTCTCCCCTTTGTCAAGTCTCCCCCTCCCTCCATCTATATAAAGGACCCAAGGCTCAAGGCAAACCACACAATTGGCTCTCAAGCCCCCCTCTCTCTCTAATAGAATTAGAGGGTCTAATTAGATCTTCTAATTAGAAACCCTCTAATTAAATTAGAGCTTCTTCTAATTGGATTTTTAGGTGTTCTCTCCCAATTATATCTAGCTTCTAATTAATCTCTCCTTCTCATGTGTTGAGAACTCCACCTTTATATATACATACATTGTCTAGTCCTGGACGGCGAAATGTTGTAGAATTGGCTCCGATGTATGTGTGCATACTATCAGAGGGGTAACACGTGAGCCCCTCACTCTGCAAAATCAAGGTGATGGATACGGTGAGTCCGCAACATCTTCACCCACAGGCTTTTGCATGAGGATCTTCTACAGGCTTCGACATCGTCATCAACACCTCTTCCGCTTGGTGTTTCGTACACGATTACAAGTACTAGATCTTCTAATTATTATTCACTTGTATCTGCATAGTTAGATCTTGGCAGTTGCGTAGTATGCATGCAAAAAAAAACTAAATTTCCGCTGCGCGACCCAGCAGGCGGCACTACTCCTTCCTCGACGAGCACTTCCGTGTGGGGGCTACGTTGGCGCGTTTCTGACCATGGATCTATGCTCCCAGTCTGTTTATGCGGTCTTTCGACGGGGAAATAGGGTGATGTCGGCGGTAGCCCCAGGGGCTCTAGGGTTACGCCGAACTTGCTGGTCTGTTAGGTCGTAGGCATAGTGCAACAATCACATCGACTCCCGCCATAGCTTCCAACGTGATCATCTCGCAAGAGGTGATATTGCTCGCACTTATGTGAGACTTCTTTTTTCGAATGAAGCATACTGGCATTGAACTTTTGGATGAGGCCCGTTTTGTTGAGTTGAGAGATAAACTAGGTATTCTTGATCCTAAAAACCGGGATTGGTTTACCTGCACTAGTTCTTTTAGTAGCCATATTATCTTCTTATAAGCTGAGCGGCACATGTACGGGATAACATCTTACAATGTATTACAATGTATTGACATGATACATACCTATTTCTGATACATCATAAATATCTAATGTTATTTGGACCCAAGAAAGTCTCTTCGCGGTACCTATGACATTTGTGCTCAATCATCGGGGAGAAATTCCTCCCCTACCCCCCCCCCCCCCACCACACACACACAAAAACACACCTCGCGCGCGTACACGGCGGTGGGACACAGGTAACACCGCCGGCATTTAGCTCATCAAAGAGCAGCCTGCCCGAAAAGCGACATCCAAGACCACGGCCTGACGTCCAAATCCCGGGCTAGTAGCACTACATGGCAAAATCCTCGTCGCCGCTTTCATGGTCGGACGGGCGGCTAGCCGACAACCTTCTCAGGCAACAGCAAGGGGAAGAGAAGGGGAGGAGGGGTGGCAGCGGGCTATTTTTTTAAATAATACATTTTTATTACTGTTTCGAAAAATAATACATGAAACCTACTTTTTGCAGAAATAATACATAGTCGTAGTCGGGGACTGCGACGGTCACTAATCGTAGTGCCGCACTGCGACTACACCCCTATCGCAGTGTCGTACTGCGACTGGGTGAAATTTGCTGCATGACCTTAATTAAACAGCTCTTAATTGCTCTTAATTAGTAATACTTAATTAATTAAGCATGACTTAGCAAGCATGCATGCGTCTTTATTAGCAAAGATGGCCTGTCCGGCATGCATGCATGTGCGCAACCGTAGTCGCACACTGCGACAAGTCCAGTCGCAGTCGCAGAACGCGATTAGTCCCAGTCGCATACCCCGACTACGACTATGTATTATTTCTGTAAAAAGTAAAATTCTTGTATTATTTTGGGAAATTGTAATAAAAAATGTTATAAAAAAAAACTGGCGGCGGCTAGGATCCCTAGATCCCTCTGCCACACACCCACAAAAAGGTGAGAAACACCCCAAGAAGTATATAATTATGTTACACTCAATTTGAACCGAACAGCTGGCTGTAGCAAACGCGTACGTGTCCCCGCTGATCAGCGGTAGAGCCTACATCGATCGCTGCCATGGAAGACGACAAGCCAGACACACCGTGACGACGCAAGAAAACAGCGCGGCGGATATGCGGTCTTCTCCGACTTGGATTGGATGGTTGCTTTAGCCTACACGTACCAACATTTATAGTGACCGCATTTACTGTGGTAATTACGTGTCTACCGACCAGTGATGTTACACTGCCGTCTCAACTGCGGAATGATCTCCACCATGCCTTCGGGCAGGAAAGAAGTAAACGGAAACATCGATGAGCACATTGCGCGTTCGTATGTTATTAGGGCATGTTCAGTGGTTTAGACACCAATGTCTGTAAAATTTGTCTACATAGTATATAGTCGACGGTGTAGACACCTGCTACAGTGGAATGTATTTTACCGCTGTCTGTAGTCTCTAACTGCATCACGTATGTTCTCTTGGCCCATGATTAAAATAAATTTATTTTTGGGCCATGAACTCACAACTACCGACTAGTACAATGGGAATAGACCAGTCGTTAGGGAGCGGAATTCACTCTATTCGACCATCTGTATATTTACAGACGAGTACATTCTCTCTCCTCTTTATTTTTCTTTCAACTCACCGAAAATCTAACGTTCTGTATGTTACAGACGGCTGACTGTACACCACTGTACATGCCCTTACTCTCTCACGCAGGATGTTAATAACTGTAATAACAAAATATAACTGAAAGCAGGCTAGCTACATTTCATAAAAAAAAAAAAGAGTAACGACATGCGGACGACAGTTTGATCTCCGTGGACGACAGATTGGCGTCAGTAGCGTGCAAGCACGACGGATCGGTTCCGTTCCCCGTAGCTAACTAGGCGGGGGACTCACTGGACGTCCTTGGAGAACAACGAGCCCCAACCCCGCGGCGCTGTCGGTCAAAGGGGAAATTGGTTTCCGCCCGGCTCTGTGAGAGATCCCGGGAGCACCTACGTTGCCTGCCTTGAACACCACTGGCGAGACGTCCTGTGTTTTTGTCCGTTCCCTGTTGGCACCGAGCGAGAGAGTCAAGGAGTAGGACTGCATGTGTACGGTGTAGTACTACTAGGAGAGGGATGGATCGACGTAGATCGCTAGGCTGATAGTACAGGATAAAACATGTTTTGCAACAAACTACACATTTTGGTATAATTGTTGCATCTAGCCCAAATAAACTAGTTAATCCTATTTAGGGTCATTTGTTTGCATCTAACTTTGTGTGATAGTTAGAGCATCTCCAGCAGCCGAACCATCGCGCGCGCCCGCCGGGAAAACAGCCGCTTTCGTGCCCGCGGACCAGCGCGGGAAGCTCCAGCAGACGCAGTAAAACGGCGCGCGCGGGAAAAATCATCGCCCGCGTGCGTTCGCGCGTGGCCGCCAGCGCGCGGTACAAAATGTCGCGCGGCGCCGCGCGCAGTTGCCACATTCTCGCCACCGTCTGCGTCTTCTCCTCTCCCTCTCTCTCTTCCACGTGCTCGCGCCTTCTCCCCTCCCTCTCTCTTCCGGGAGAGACTCGGGCGGCCGTGCGCCGGAATGGACTTTCGCGACGTCTGGACGCGGCAGCAGGCGCAAGACCTAGCGCCACCGCCGCGTGTCGTCACGGAGGAGGACAACCGGCGCAACAGGCTCACTCAGCGCCGCCTCGCCATCGCGGAGCAAGACGAGCGGGCGATGGCGTTGTGGGCCGAGCGCTTCTCGGAAGACGTCGCCGCCGAGCGCGCCTTCTACACGCACCGCCGGGCGGAGCATGCGACGCGACGGGCAGCTAAGCACGCCAGGCACGCTGCAGCCGTGGCGGAGCTCGAAGCCGGCACAGGCGAGGACTGGGCGTCCTACGACTCCCGGTGGGACCACATCTGGACGTCCTCCGATGTTAAGACGTCGGACTCCAGTGGCGGCAGCTTCTCCGACTGAACGGCGGCGGCCTTTTAAGTTTTTAAATTTCCGTTTTTAGTTTAAATTCTGTACTCCGGCGAACTCGTCTATGTTTGCGGCGCGTTAGTTTGGCTAATTTGAGAGTCCTTCGTGCCTTGTAACCACCCATGGGGCAGAGGAGTTTAGAAGAGGACATCAGTGGCGCCACCCAAGTCGCCCGCGGGAAAGACACATGGGCTATTAACAATTTTTGCAACATAAAAGTTGTTTATATCAGAACGGCGGAATCCGTCGCTCTCCTCGGCGGTGCAAACAATTTTAATTAAGCTAACTAATTAGACAAAACTCTATTATCAGCGGCAAAAAAAGTTTTCTTTTTATGTTTGCTGTAACCACCACCATAAAACCATGTGTTAGTTGTATCTACTCCCTCCGTCCAGGATTACTGGGCTCGTAGTGAAAAAATATTTGTCCAGCAATTAGCCCCCCACAAGGCCCCTAAGAATTAATTCTCCTAAAAACCTGTAGCCTAATTATTGCTTAATCCCACCCGCAGCCCCACTTTACTCTCTCTTTCTTTTAACTGCCCAATGCGTGCTAACATGCGTACGGTTTGCCTGGCAACATTGATTAGACTTTAATTGAAAATTTTGCAACTCTCGCTTTGATTGGCTCCTGTAAAACCAGTAGCTGCATGCCTTGGTCGCGATACAAGACACTACAAGCCCAGTAATCCCGGACGGAGGGAGTAGTAAGTAGGCAAATCAACACTAACTTATTCATTTGG
Source organism: Alopecurus myosuroides (assembly GCA_028641055.1). Lineage (NCBI taxonomy): Eukaryota > Viridiplantae > Streptophyta > Magnoliopsida > Poales > Poaceae > Alopecurus > Alopecurus myosuroides. The sequence goes on from JAPCYS010000656.1 coordinate 148,667, forward strand.
GCTAGGTGCAACAAAATAGACGAAAATATGTGGTTTGCTGCAAAAGATGTTTTGTTATGCAACAATTGCCCCAAAGAGTAGTGTTCGGTGCAATTTTCTCATAGTACAGGGTGGCGACGCGTTTCCGCAAAGATCGAGATCTCGCGGTCACGGCGTGGCGAATCCGAGGATCTGGAGTAATGGCGGGGAGCTGATACCGCGACAGCCATCGCTACCGGACGGGAAGTTCCAAGCCGGCCACCGGTCCGCGTCATGGCGGCGACGGCGTCACGCTTGTGGACTGCGGAAACTTCCGCAGGCCAAGTTCCAACTCACGTGCAAGTGGGCAATCTGCCGGACGCGCGACAGCGGATCCGCCCGGTGTGTACTTTCATGTTTCATCGACGCAGATGAATCATCGTCCCCGTAGAGAAAGCCTCATCAATCAGCGTTTGTCGAGGCGCTAGGCCAAAACGGCAACACATGCTCCCTGCAGACGTGCGTGGTGTGTGGCCGCCTTTTCTATAAGAAAAAAAAAGAGCGTGAGCTGCCTGTATTTCCCTTGAATTTTCCCCGTTCCCAAAGCGAAGAGAACAGCATAAAACTATCACTTTCCAATCTAGATTTGTTGTTTGATACCACTTTGTCAATAGAATACATCAATCTACTAGATTTTGAATTCTTTTTTCCGGAAGAGACTGATCGCGAATTGGCACTCGAACTGGCGCGAGAGAATAATGCTAGTTTTGTTCTATTCTCTCTCGTCAGTTCAAGTGTCAACTCGCGATCAAAGAGCAATTAATCTTTTCCGCGAAATAAAATTTGAAATCTGGTAGATTTATGTATCCTATTGGCAAATTAACATCAAACAACAAATTTAGATTACAAAGTGGTACAGTAGTTTTATGCTATTCTTTCCCAAACGTCGCCTCTCAGGATGTACCATGAATCATGTAATATGTCCTCTAGCTAGTTACGAACAGTTGATCAACGCTTACTTTCTTCTGAATCAATTGGGACTTTCTTGTGTGCGCTACTCGCGAGATTAGATTAACCAAAAGCTTAGCCAGAACGAGCTGCCCCAATGGCATATGCTTCTCTGTATCACTGTCTTAAATTGCTAAATTGCCGGCAGGAGTTTGCTCGGACTTTGTAGTGTTTGCCTTTTCTTTGACGTGTGTTGTTTGCTATCTTTTCACGTCTCTCCCTCGCTGGTAGCACAGGTCATAGAGTGGAGGTTTCCACAACGTGACGACGATCCATAGGATGTACTTATGCCTATACTATTATCTTGGAGATAGATCGCTCCAGTTGGTCTACCCTAGTCTCTTTGCTATTGTCTCGGATCCGACTATTTCAGTTGCTGAAGCCGCACCAAATGGTATTTGGAACATCTCGTTCCGAAGGACATTTGGTCCGGTTGAGGCAGCTGTTTGGGCCGAGCTCATTGCAACTTTGCCGGGCTCTTTAGACGGAGCTCCGGACCGAGTTACCTGGAGCCTAGCGCCGTCAGGCTCCTTCTCGGTTAAATCGGCGTACCGCAGCTTGTTCCACGGTGTGGGCCAACCGTGGTCCGCCAAACTGTGGAAGACCCCTTTACCGTTGAAAATAAAGATTTTTGTATGGCAACTTTTGCGTGACCACCTTCCCTCGGGAGTGGAGGTTAGGAAACGTCAGGGGCCGGGAATGGCATGTGCCCGCTTTGTGGGATTCCGGGGACGGAAACCCATATCTTGTTCACATGCCCCGCGGCTCGGTTCTTGTGGAACTTCGTCTTTGAAGCTCTAGGACCTGACTGGCAGGCCCTGGAATTTGGCGAATTCTTGGAACTCCAGGCGAGGGGGAGCGGGAGGAGGCGTCGCCTCTTCTGGGTTATCTTTACTGGGATGACTTGGACTCTTTGGACCATTAGGAATAAGATGGTCATTGAATGGATTTTTCTTAGACGCGCTTCTGACTCGATGTTCAAATGTCTCGCCTTTCTGCAGCAGTGGCACCCGTTGTGCAGACAGCGGGACAGGGGTCAGCTGGATGACATGCTGGATCGTTTGGTGCTGGTGGCGCGGCGCATCTCTTCTTCTCCTCCACCCTCGAGTTGAGCCCAGTTGGGGGGTGGGATTCTTCCACCCCGCGCGTTTCTCCGCCATCATGTCGTTCCCTTCCTCTCCTAGTTGCTACATTCCGTACTATTTGTGCTTACTTGTGCTGTTGCCCCAGCGTGTTATCCTCTTTCTTCTCTCATTTTCTAATAACTTGTATGGTTTGTTGAACTGGATTGGTGGTTGCTTTATTTATAAAGCGGGGCGTAAAGCCTTTTTCGGCGAGTAAACAGGATTCAAACGTGCACACCAATTCATTAACCACCTTCTTATGACCTGCATTCTCATTGGTTCGACAAGACAAGACTACAGTTTGCCACACGTTTGCCCTGCACCTCCTTTAACGACTCCCTCTCCATCCGCAAGAGTAAACTTAGGACATGTTTGGTACCCCGGTTGGGCTCAGAAAATCTCACCTCGCCCCACTATTCTATGTTTGGTAGCCCGGCTTGATGCTCTGGGCACTGTCCGAGTCAGCCGGAAAAGGCTCCTCAGGCAGACTAAGGAGAGAAGTCATGATCGAGCTTTGCACCTCAGCCCGGCTGGCTTCGCCCGAGGACCCACGCGCGCACCCCCGACCATGACCCCACGTCTCATTACTTCTCATCCTCTCCTCTCTATCTTTCTCTCCCTTCACGAGCTTCTCCTTCCACCCGACGCCGCCCTCCTGCCTTCTCCCGACGCCGTGTCGCGCTCTAGAGGCAGCTACGGACCGGCGCATAGTACCGCGCATCACCGCGCCGCCGACGCCGCGCATCAACGCGCCCAACGCTCACCCAAACTCTATGCTAGGGGAGAAAGTGTGAGACCATGGGCCCAACGCTCACCCATGAACGAGTCTTGGTCTTGATGCTTTCCAGCAAAACGCCAATTGAGAGTGTGCGTTGTCGAAGGCAATTGCGTTCTAATGCTTTCAAATCCACCACGCCGTGAGCATAACAACCGACGAGATTCCCGTACGCAACTAACGGGGGTGGACTTGAGCACCAGAATCCACCAATCCACAAAATCGTCATCCACAACACGCAGATTGGCCGTTGATCGAATCCAAGAGCGCCTCATGCCAAATAGTCCGCGAGAACTAGAACCCTGTAAGAATGTGTGACATCATTTCCGTCTCCTAATCGCACAACGGGTAACTCTCCTGGTGAGGTAAGCCGCACTGTGTTGGTCTCTCCCATGTCTAGCATCATTCCATGCAAGCCAGCGAGATGAAGAATTTTATTCGTGGTGGCGCCGAGGACTTTTAATTGATCTTCCAAGATCTTCACACGGTCTCCCCGTGAAACAGCGCATCTGAAAGATCATTTATTAATCCCTTGTTTGATTTTGTGTGCTAGTTAACAAAACTATTGATTGTCTAATCTGGTGATGAAAGTGGTCTAGATATTATGTTAATAATGTTGAAAGCGTCGAACACCAAAAGATAAAACAAGAAAGAAAAAATCTGTTTGAATTTTGTCTGTCAGGAAAACCAGAATACCTGGCCCTGGAGGGGACGGATAATCTGGCCTGGAACTTTCCAACCAGTATTTTTGGCTATGGAATTTCTGCGTCGCATTGCGCGAGCCACCGGGTAGGGCCATATATTTGGCCGTAGATTTGTGGAAACGGGATATTTCAAAGTCGTCGCTAGAATTTTTTCTAAGGACCAAGCTGCGCGAGCCGCTGGATCCGGCCGGAGATTTCTTGTGAAGCTGGATTATTTAGTAAAACCAGAATATCCCCCTCCCCCTCGGGCCGGATAATCCGGCCCCTAAATTCCTACAGCCCCTTCAAACGGCTATTTTGATGGAGGGGTATATATACCCCATGTCTTCTTCAACCTTGGTTAGCTCAAACACTGCAAGAAGAACACCCACATTTGTGTCACCAAAATCAAGAGATCTTCCTCCCCTCCTACTCAAACTTTTTGATATTTGGAGGACTGAAGGAGAAGTCCGAGATCTAATATCTCACTGAGGCAATTTGCATTGGCCCCGCATTCACTGGAGGGATTACAACCTAGGATTTCCTTGAGGAAAATCGAGGCCTCTTGTTGCTTACGCTTTTCTCTCGTGACAGATTGTGTGGTGATTTGGGAGCCCCCAATTAAGTTGTGGGGTGTGTGCCCCAAGTATATTGTAAAGGCTCCGGATTCTGTCTTGAAGGATTCTAATATTCGAAAGTGAACCAAGTGTTTTGTGGAAAGGTTCACCGGAGAATAGGGTGAGGCCTTTGTGGTGTTGATCAAGCATGTTGTGGAAAAGCTCGCACCCCTCCAATGAGACATACTCCCCTCAAAAGGAGTAACTCGAGAATACATAATTGTCTCCATGTGCTTCCATTTCGGTTACTTCTATACTTTCCTTTTAATTGTATCTTATATCTTGCTTAGTGTTAAACTTCTCATTTAATAAATTCACCTTAGTTGCATATCTAGAGAATTTACCTTTGTGTCAAGCCCAAATCGAAAATGTATTAAAAATTGGAGTAACAAATATTCACCCCCTCCTCTCTAGGTGCTTATACGATCCTTCCAACCGGTACCAGAGCCTTGGCTCTTAACCGCCTAAGAGAATATGGGTACCAGAGAGGAGACGGGTACTGTGTCCGGCACTTCGGCTACCATGGAGGACCTCAAGAACATGGAAACATCCTTGATTTCTTCCATGCAATCCCAACCGAATGAGATGCGTGAACTTATAGCGCAACTCATGAAAGCCAAGGACATCGTGCCCTCTCCTACTCCGGAGGAGTCCATCGCAGAGGACAAGGAGGAGTCCCATGAGTTACCTTATTGGTACGCTCTCAACCCACCAATCCCCCATCCTTCTATTAATCTTAGAGGATATCCGCCTAAGCTAAATGCATCTTTATTTTCTAAATGAAAATTTTCTATGAGATCTCATGTGAACAGTGCGTCCATTGAGTTTTGGAGAATCGCTGAAGTAGGATACAAGCCCGTGGATCCAAGCAACTTAACAAATAGATAAGTGGTTGATATTCAACTAAATGCCACCTCTTTTCACATGATCCGCCAAGCTGTGGGAGAAAAATATTTGACCCACATTAATCACTTCACCGCCGCCAAAGAAGTTTGGGATGCTCTCTCCGGTGTATTTGTCGGAAATGAGAGTATGAAGAGGAATATATATGATATTTTGAGCAACCAAGCCAAAGGTTTCTTTATGGAAGAAGGTGAAGACCACGAGGACATGTATCAAAGACTCAAGACAATTGCCACCGCCTTTAGAGACCTTGGTGCCACATATGTTGATGATTATTGGGTCAAAAGAAAGTATGTGTGTGCCCTCATGCCATTTGAACCTGCCGACTTGAAGAGTCTCCAAGGAAGTCACAACAACCATATCATGACCTCAAATGAAGTTATGTAAGAGATGCAAGCCTTCAAGGTTGCCGCCAAGACTGCTCAATACGACCGTGATCAGGCTCTAGGGATGCACAAAGGAACCTCACTTTCTTTGAAGTTCAAAGTTGTGGATCAAGAAGTAGAACAAGGAAGGGAAGAGTATGTGGCCCCATTGGCTCCCGAATAGTTCAATCCCACTCATAGAGACTACATGGCCTTTGTGGCAATGACCTTTTGGAAGAAGCCCACCAAAGACAAGGATCAAATGGAACAAAGCTACCAATCAAGTGGTAACAAGGAAGATGGCTCAAACATAAGGACCTGCTTCAATTGTCAAGACAAGTTCCACTTTTCGTCGAGTGTCTTTATGAGAATAAATAATACCATGGAGGAAATCTTGTTCTCAAGGATAGATCAAAGATCCCACGCAAAAAGCCTTTCTTCAAGAAGAACACCTCCAACAAGAAACCACCTTCAAGGATTGTGTTGGTGAGTGAAGAAAAATACTCGTCCAGGGATGATGAGGAAGAAGAAGAAACCACAAGTGAGGTGGCTGCCATAGCCATTGCTTCATCGACACCTCATTCTCTCTTTTAATTCCCCAATGAGAACGTCTCTGCTTTGTGTCTAATGGACAAGGCCTATGAGGTATCATCTCCCCCTCTCCTAGACTACAAATGAAGTGCATGATCTTATTAGTCTTAGAGTAAAGGAAGAAAGTGTTTCCTTTGATCGTTTCATGACTGACTTGCAAGGTGAAAGCAAGAGACACTTTGAGTCTCTAATGAGTCAATATGGTGAGGCACAAAGCCTCCTTGAAGAAAAAGGAAGAATTGAAAGAGAAGATGCTCTTGAAATTGCTTACCTTACCGTTACCCTTGAGGATGAGAAAGAGCTTTGAGTTACTCTTGAGGAGAAACTTGATTCTATTGAGGAGTCACATAATGAAATCATTTCCAAAATCATTAAGGAACGTGACTATGCTATTGCTAAATTAAAATTGGATAAAAAAGGACAAGGTTCAATTTGGTGTTGGTCATGCTAAACTAACAGAGGACCTAGAGAAGCTCACCAAGGCTCACAAGGCTTTGGAGAGTGATCACTCTACCCTCATCAAGTCTCATGAACAACTTGATGCAAGGCGACCTAGTACACCAAGCATATCTACAACACCAAATGGACCCATGACGAGAGCTCGTCCAAGGGCCATGCAAGACAAGGTGAACTCGCTCCTATCCCTCTACGAATTCGATGACTTGGTGAATGGTGCGCTACCTCATGCCAACATCCTATGTGTGCTTAAGTACAACCCCCAAGATGATGCCAAGGACGCTCAAGAAGATTCCATGGAATATGGACAAGAAGCAAGAGTCAACGCCGAAGAAGGAGGAAGAACTCAGGGTCGTCGGCTCCAGTGCTGGTAACAGCCGGCCTAGACCAGTTCCAGCACCGCCGAACCGATGCCATAGCCGACCCAGGCCGGTCAGACAGAAAGGGATACCGTCCCACATCACGGTCCCAGCCGGTAGAGACCGGCACGAGCGTTGGCCAGACCGCCTGGAGACCAACACCGCCTCGGTCAGACAGAATGGTTACCGGCTCTAGCGCTGCCATAGACCGGCCCAGACCGGTTCTAGCGCCAGTTCAGCCAACTTACCAACCGGCATGGGAAAGATACCATCTTTGACCTCTGTGTCTTTTGGGGAATTTGACCATTTTACCCCTCTACCAACCCCCTACCCTATATATAGACCCCTCCTGCTCCTCCTAGGGTTAGAGATGAATTGAGATATTGAGCTTGGCTATTTTGTTCCTCTTGTGAGGCTACTCCTATGATTTGTATCTAGGATCATATCAAGGATACTTCTAGTGTGTATCTAGAACCGTATCAAGGGTACTCCGTTTACCTAGTGATTGGATCGTATCAAGGCTACACCAGAATTGTCGTCCTTTCCCCTTGGGATTCAGTCGGTGTTCTTCTAATCTACCTCAAATGATCCTTGAGTCTCTATTGGTGTGGTGGACCGGACATGGTGTTAAATTGATTTTTGACAAGGTGGGTTCAAATCGATTGATTGTTCCGTAGGCAGCCGTTGCGGTCTAGTTGACAAGGAATCAAATCCCTCGGTTTGCACTATTTATCGGCTACCATGCTTCCCCTTCGATCCCCTTCGTGTTCTTTTTTGATTCGTGAACATCGGGACCCGTCTCGTGGTAACCAACCACATCATCAGGCATCAGTAGCCTTGTTTCCACGAATTTGACCACATATTCTGTCGCAGGATATTCACGGCAGACGTTACCGGGGGTAACTTAGGTTGGGACCGTGCTGTTACAAATATCGCCGAGACCCCAAATCTAGGGTTTCTACTCGAAATCTCTTAATCTCTATGACCTAGGAGCCTGCTTATATGGGCGGCTGGTCTCCTAGTCGTACAAGGTAAAAACTGGGTCATACCATATTAAGAGTCCTAATCTAGGTCTCCTTCGTGACCTCCAAGTCTTGAGTCTCCAACTTGTACAAGGTTTCCGGGTCTTCCAGAATCTTCCTTCTATGGCATCTTCCGAAGCTGAGTTATCCCCTGACTCCTCTGGCCGGGTAATATTCTGAGTCATCTCCTGACTCCTCTGGCCGGGTCTCCTTCCTGGCCGGGTCTCGCCTCCTGGTCGGGTCTCGCATCCTGGCCGGGTCTCCTCCTGGCCGGGTCTCACCTCTGGCTGGTCATACTTTCTTTGTCCTTAGGGGTACCAGGTTATCTTTCCCCCAACAGTAGCCCCCAAGTTTAAGCTGGATTCGAGCTTGTCTTGTTCTCCTTCATAATCTTGATTTTAGGCATCATGTTTCAGGTGAAGCAGTGAGCTCGATCATCCATGTTAAACTCATGAAATAAGTCAAATAACTATATAAAAGGATAAAACCCGGTTATACTTGTTAGACCAACTCATTTTGGCGGTCCTTTTTATCACCATATTTTTCTTCCTGGGTTCATACGCCTCCAGGTTTATCTCAATAACATCCCATAAATCATGTTTCTTCCTGGGTTCATATGCCTCCAGGTTACCGAGATAGGTCTTCTCAATATGTCGATGGTTTAGATGACCCTTTTGCAAACTTTTAACTGTAAGATGGCTTTCGCATGGATTATCACTGCTGTACTCACTCTGTAAAACAGGGTCAGTTAAGTCCCCATGGGCATCATAACTGATTGAGGTTACAGGAGAACAAACATGCCATATAAGTGCGAGTCACATCGAGCTTAAGCAAGATAGGCAAGTATATAATGGCTAGGACATAGCCGAGTTACACGATTGCAGCTGCATCTAAGCGATGACGAGCCCCCATAACCGAAAGTGGCATCATGGCCGGGTCATTAGGTTTGAAGCTGTTGCATGGTTTAGATGACCCTTTTGCAAACCTTTAACTGTAGGCCGACTTTCGCATGGATTATCACTGCTGTACTCACTCTGTAAAACAGGATCAGTTAAGTCCCCATGGGCATCATCACTGATTGAGATTACAGGAGAACAAACAGGCCATATAAGTGCGAGTCACATCGAGCTTAAGCAAGATAGGCAAGCATATAATGGCTAGGATATAGCCGAGTTACAGGATTGCAGCTGCATCTATGCGATGACGAGCCCCCATAACCAAAAGTGGCATCATGGCCGGGTCATTAGGTTTGAAGCTGTTGCTTCCATAGAGCAAAGCAGCCCCTAAGACCACTGAGCAATGGTGGGTCTCCTTTTTCAGAAGTCTCCAACACATTGAGATACATAGGACGAGGGCGGGTCTCCTCTTCCAGGACTTTTCGGCTCATCGTGATCAATAAAATGCAATGGTGAGACTCTTTTCTTATTTTCCAGCTCATTGACCTGTATGAAACAACATGGCGGGTTTTCTATCTCTTCGACCAAAATTAAACCGGATGTACGTACCATACCCACGAAGACGTTAACCCGGCCGATCGTGATGACAGATCCGATTCCAGCCGATCCGACTTTGGCCCCCAGCCAAAATCGTCGACGATCTTCTCTCCTTCGGGGTTGGTGATGAACTCTCCGATTACGAGGTTCTTCATGCTTTCCCGAGCTTCTCCCGTGATGTAAACACCTTTGGACGTAGCCCCACGGTGGGCGCCAACTGTCGCGGGATATTCACGGCAGACGTTACCGGGGGTAACTTAGCTTGGGGCAAATCGACTCTGGTGTTTGGGAGAGGGTTTAGCTCGGATTGGACACAAGGATTATCCTGGTTCAGCCTCTCCATTGGAGATAATAGCTTACTTCCAGCTGGGATCTTATTAGCTATCGATCTAGAGGCTCGGACTGCAATGTCGCCGAGACCCCAAATATAGGGTTACAAATATCGCTGAGACCCCAAATCTAGGCTCGGACTGCAATGTTGTCGAGACCCCAAATATAGGGTTACAAATATCGCCGAGACCCCAAATCTAGGCTCGGACTGCAATGTCGTCGAGACCCCAAATCTAGGGTTACAAATATCGCCGAGACCCCAAATTTAGGGTTTCTACTCGAAATCTCTTAATCCCTATGACCTAGGAGCCTGCTTATATGGGCGGCTGGTCTCCTAGTCGTACAAGGTAAAAACTGGGTCATACCATATTAAGAGTCCTAATCTAGGTCTCCTTCGTGACCTCCAAGTCTTGAGTCTCCAACTTGTACAAGGTTTCCGGGTCTTCCAGAATCTTCCTTCTATGGCATCTTCCGAAGCTGAGTTATCCCCTGACTCCTCTGGCCGGGTAATATTCTGAGTCATATCCTGACTCCTCTCGCCGGGTCTCCTTCCTGGCCGGGTCTCGCCTCCTGGCCGGGTCTCCTTCCCGGCCGGGTCTCACCTCTGGCTGGTCATACTTTCTTTGTCCTTAGGAGTACCACGTTATCTTTCCCCCAACATATCCACCTTTTTACCCTCCCCCCATTTTTCTTTTCCCCCAAAATTTCGAAAATAAATGAAAGAAACAAATTGGATTTGGATGGATCTCGTGATTTGATGAGCTTTTTATAGTTTTGTTCCGTGAATGTATTACACAAGGACCCTATCACCCCTCTCCCCTTCGCACCCTGATTTGGTCGATTTCCCATTGATTTGAGGATTTTTTAGGCAAATTTTTGCTTACAAAAAAGTCGGTTGGCAGACCGGTTGAAACTGACCATACCATCCACCAGAACGGTCCAGACCGGTGCAGACCAGTTCCAGCGCTGGTCTAGCCGACTTCCCAACCCAGATTTTTCCATTTCACAATTTCATCCCCATTTTCGTTTTGACCATATCCATTGATGTTTGAGTGTTCATTTTAGTTTCTCCGTGTCAACAACAACAAGCTTCCGCAACTCGGTGTTGGCAACAACAACGACACCACGAACTCCAAGCATTGTACCCCTCCATATCCATTGTGATCCATTCTTACTTTGTGTGCACCTTAACCTATCGGGCTAGCTCATTTACTATGAGCATTGCACTTGTGTGAATCGAGTGAGTCGCTTGTAATCGACGAGTTGTTTCAAGTAGTGGTCTTAGCATCCGCAAAATAAGAAAGAGTTCATCCTTGTATCAAAAAAAGAGAAAAAGAAAAGAACATAGTGATAGTGCAGATCTTGCACTCGTTGGGAGACCCCAAGAGGAGGGTGTGATGAGCACATAGGTAGGAGTTTTCCCCTTAGTTAAGAACCAAGGTTATCAATCCAGTAGGAGAAAGAGGATCTTTGGAAGGTTGATGTCACTGACGGTGGTGATGGCGCCTCACCGGTGTCAGCAACAACGCGGAACCTGCACACAACAGAACCAAAATACTTTGTCCCAACGGTACAGTGAGGTTGTCAATCTCACCGGTCTTGATGAAAACAAAGATTAGACGTATAGTGTGGAAAATGGTGTATGCTTGAATTGTAGAGGTTTGTTTAATAGTGTAAGAAAATGGACCGGGGTTCAGAGGTTCACTAGTGGTGTCTCTCCATAAAAGATAGCATGCTGGGTGAACAAATTACAGCTGGGAAATTGACAAATAAAGGTTGCACCGTAGTGCACATTCATGACATGAAGACTACTATGATATTTAGTGCGGGCATTACAACAATATACATAGACCGTAATCCAACTACATCTATGACTAATAATCCACCCTCAGGTTATCATCCAAACCCCCTTAGGTATTAAGCTGCAAGCAACAGATAACTGTATTAAACAAAGTGTGTAATGTAAGCAATTATTGTACACGCGGGCACTCATACCAATGTTTTCTCCCTAGTGGCAACAACACATCCTCCCCTGTCACGTTTATGTCACTCGAGCACAGGCGAAAAGGAGACATGAACCCACTATCGAGCATAAATACTCCCTCTTGGAGTACCTAGCAACTACTTGGCCACAACAACCACTAGCAACGGAAAGCATGCAAGATCACAAATAGCATATCCAATAAAGACTATAATCAACTTGGCATTAGTTCAATATGCATCGGATCCCAGCAAACACAGCACATAGAGTTACATAAGAACAATCTCGATCATGTTAGGCAACTCACGAGATATAAACATGGAGGTATATGAGGAGGATACAACCATCTAGCTACTGCGATGGACCTGTAGTCCAAGGATGAACTACTCACGCATCACTCCGGAGGCCGGCAAGGTGATGAAGAGGCCTCCGGTGATGATTTCCTCCCCGGCTGGGTGCCGGGAGAGAGCTTCAGAACCCCCCTGATCTAGGGTTGACGACGGCGGCGGCTTCGGAACTTTTCGGGGATTTTTTATGAGGTCCCTAGGGTTTTCCATCCGAGGGGAATAAATAGGAGAAAGGGCAGAGGAGGTGGAGCCCTGGGGGCCCACACCACCCCCTGGCGCGGCCAAGGGGGGCGCGCCACCCCAGGGTGTGGGCCCCTTGGTGCCCCTCTTGGACTCCTCTTCGGTCTTCTGGATGCTTCCGGGCAAAATAGGCACTTCGGGCTTTGTGGGGTCCAATTCCGAGAATATTTCCACAACAACTTTTCTGAAATAAAAAAACAGCAGAAAACAGGGAACTGGCACTTGGCATCTTGTTAATAGGTTAGTCTCGGAAAACGTGTAAAAATTCTATAAAGAAGGGATAAAACATGTAGTAATTGGCATAATATTATCATGGAGCATCAAAAACTATAGATACGTTGGAGACGTATCAAGCATCCCCAAGCTTAGTTCCTACTCGTCCTCGAGTAGGTAAAGAATAAAACAATAATTTCTGAGGTGACATGCTACCAACATAATCTTGATCATAAAAATGTAAAAACTTATGTAAGCTGAGATCATAGAACATTTAACACAAACATGATAAATAGAACTTTAATAATAAAGCACAACAATCACTTTTCATCATGAAGAGTATCTCAAACAAAGGATCATGAATAATAATGCAAAGAAAGATAAACGTTTGTTTCAGGTATAGAGAAAGCAGGGCAAAGTGATATTTCGCTAGTCCTTAAGAGTGGGGCAAAACATAAATGCCTAGACACCTTCAAAGTTCATGAGGAAGACTAGAGAAAATAATTTTAGTTCAAATAATATCACATCATGAAGTAATTATTGATGTTTATGGGACAATGCACATATAAGTAAGAATGGCAAAAATTCTCTCTCAACTGTGCATAAAGTTAGAAGATGGAGACTCCACATAAAAGTAAAAGAAAGGCCCTTCGCGGAGGGAAGCAGGGATCACTCATGTGCTAGAGCTTTTTATTTTATTAAACAGAGGTATTAAAAGTTTGACACTCCTCCCATCCATCTTTCAGAAAACATGGCTAACCGAATCCTCGGGTGCCTACCAACAATCACATACCGTGGAGGAGTGTCTATATTTTGGGAGATGTATGCTAATGTCAACGAATTGTAAACAGAAAATATAGTATGTCACAAGCCAACTGGATTCACAAGAGCGGCTCCCATGTGAAGGACGCATCTGGGTAGAAGGTCATCCCTCTTTCTCTTTTTTTTACACAATTATGCTTTGACTGATAAATCAGGGGCAAAAATAGTGAAGAGATTTTGTGTGTATTAATTTGGTACTGGGCACCCCGCTGCCAGCTCTTCTATCATTTGGATAAGCAGATGAAGCCACTAGTCCAGGGTGTGAAATCCAATCAACAAGTGAGATAAATATTCTCCATTGACGTCCTCATGAGCAAAAAGAGGAACATAAAGCAGGAGTAGTTTTGAAAGTTTTAAAGGTAACACATGAGCAATTTACTTTGGAGTGGAAGTTAAATGCCACATGTAGGTAGGTATGGTGGACACAATGGGAAAACTTTGGTTTAAGGGAGTTTGATGCACGAGTAGAGCTCATACTCAGTACAGGTGGAGGCTAGCAAAAGACTGGGAGCGACAAATCAAGAGAGCACAAGAGCCATAATCATGCATAGCGACACAAACATCATTAATCAAAGCATAAGCGGTATCACAAGTTCAAAAACTAAGTGGTCATGGAGGCTATTCGTGACTGGTTCATAGTCATAAACATGGTGTGAACATGCGCCAAGTCAACCAAATAAAACATTCGAAAGAGAATACCATAAATTTATGCTTCCTTATGACAAGAACAACTCATGAATTTTTCAATGGAATATTAAACACTCTCAGATATTTGAGGATATTCATGCTACTCAATATCCACAAGGATTTAAAACTAAAATAATATTTAGCATGGCATGAAAAAGTTCTAGCCACAGTCTATACAAGCTTCTACTTGCACTGTTATAAATTCTACTTCAAGCAGCAGTTTCTTTTCCCAACCAGCACCATACAAGATATGTTTTAACAAAAATACTCTTTATGATACATCAATCAAACATGATAGTACTCACATAACACTACTAAAATTAATAGCTCTGATAAGAGATGCATGCAAAACATGAGCTAAATAAATGCAGCAGCCAGACAAAGATTAAGAATACAAAGTATTCGCATGAAAAAGCGGAGCGTGTCACTCTCCAATAAAAGAATGCTGGGGTCCAACCAAGCTTATTGCAAAAATAAAAAAAAACTGAAATAAAAAATAAAATACGCTCCAAGTAAAGCACATAAGATGTGACCGAATAAAAATATAGTTTCACTAGAAGTGACCTGATAATTTGTCGATGAAGAAGGGGATGCCTTCGGCATCCCCAAGCTTAGACGCTTAAGTCTTCTTGGAATTTGCTGGGATGTACCACCGGGGCATCCCCAATCTTAGGCTTTTCACTCTTCTTGATCACGTCATATCATCCTCTTCTCTTGACGCTTGAAAACTTCCTTCACACCAAACTTCTCACAATCTTCATTAGGAAGGTTAGTGCAATCAAAATAATAAATTCACATGGTTCAGTTTCAACACATTCCTAACACTCAAAAACACATTAGCTACTGTCACAACTTCTTTTAAAACTCTTTTTCTCAAAAGAACACCACAAGAAAGAAATTAAGATGTAAATGCAATTATTGGCAGAAATCTGTCAAAACAGGACAGCAGGTAAAGATGATTTTTTTCGAAAATCGTCTATTGCTCAAATCAAAAAGTGGTCAACTAAGAAAATTTGTGTATACAGCCCAGGATTACGCACAAAAAACTCAGGGCATTTTGAATTTTCTGTTTTTTATACGGAATAAACAGTGGACATCAGAAATCTGTTTCCTGCGCAGAAATCCGAAATATAGCCTCAACTTTCCACTAGAGGCTTTACTCGGCTCAGCAAAAACACAAAATAAAAGATACATAGGGGTTTATAAGGAAATAGACAACACCCAGGTGAAAATCACACAAAAGAAAACAAAGGAAAACAGGTTGAAAACAGAGAAATAAAACGGGTTGTCTCCCGGTAGCGCTTTTGTTTAACGCCTTTCAACTAGGCATAGAAAAGTGGAATCAAGTAGATGATCACATAAGAAGTATGAATTGAAGCAAAAGAGAGCATCAAGAAGAAATAATAAAACAAATTTAAGTCTAACCCACTTTCTATGCATAGGAATATTGTAAAGAAATAAATTAAAGAAGCTCAAACTAGAAATCATGGGAAGGTAGAACAAGAGCAACTTCAAAACTTTCAACAAAAAGGGAAGTGTATTAGTAACATGAAAATTCCTACAACCATATTTTCCTCTCTCATAATAATTTTCAGTAGAATCATGTAAAAACTCAACAACATAATTATCACATAAAGCATGTTTGTCATGATCTAAAAGCACACAATTCATATCAAACTCAAAAATAGTGGGATCAAAATTTAAAATTAGCTCTTATTTCCCCCCACTTTTAGCAATAGCAAAAAACATAATTGGTCACTCTTAAAAGGTATAGGACACATTATAGCAATCCTATTTTTAGTAGCATTATGATTTATAACATCAAGTAACATAGGATCATCGTCAAGAGCATTATCATAAGATTTATCCAAGTAGAATGAGTTATCATAAATAACAGTAGCAATATCATTCTCACAAGTATCATTCATAGTAGTATCAAGGTCACAAGTATAGAAATTATCAATTTCATCAAATAATGTATGAGTTAAAGAGTTACTATCATTTGGAGGTAGACATAGGTAGCTCCATTCTTCCTCCTATTGATGTAACATCCCTGATTTTTGGAAAACTCAAAAATCACAAAAATTTGAAACTTTTTGTTTTCATGTTATGCAAGTCACCAAGAACCAAATGAGAAGCAAGAAACAAAAGGAAACAATACATAATGCAATAAAATTGAATTTAAGAATATAATTATACCTCTATTCCATAAACCCTAAAATCCTCTCAAAATGAAGTTTCATTAGATAAAGAAAACCATTTTATCTTTAGCAAAATTTATTACATAAAATGTTTTCAATTCAAATATTACCTTGATAATATTTTGGAAACCAAAAATCAAAGATTTATAACCCTTAATAAAGTTCTAATCCCCAAAAATATTTGATGAGAATAAAGTGTTTTAATAATAACTTTTAGTTGTTTTTCCAAGTTTTAAACATGAAGGTGTGAAAATAAAATGCATTGTTTAGAAAATAACATAAAGAAGGTTTTGAAAACAATATCATGACTTGTGGTTTTATTCTAAATTTTATTGATCAACAATATTAATAATTTGATATGAATTAATTAAATAACATTAAGTTACTATTAGTAAATCCTTCATATTAAAATGTGAAAATGGGTTAAAAATGGCTTTCCAAAAATAATATATGACATGTAAAATGTCTCTGAAATTTTATTTAGATAATTACATCATTTTATCATTTTCTAAAATTTTAAAGTTTTATTAGTGTTTTATTTATTTTCAAAATATAAAATTGTGAAAACATGATGAAATGACTTTCAAAATTTTGTTTTCAACATTTAGAATGTCATTAAAAATTTAATTGACCCATAACCATGTTTTATAAATTTTTGAATTAAAAATCACATTGAGTGACTATTAAAGAATTATTCAAATTTCCAAAATTTCAAAATTAAAATATGTTGAATTCTTTTCAAAAATGATAATTTTGGAAAGCATTTGAAATTTTAAGATTTTAGAATTTTGTTTCATATTAATTAGATTATTTAAACAGAAGTTATAAAATAAATAAGAAAACAGGAAAAAAATATGGATGACGTCATGATGACGTCATCATCGTCATCAACCTCTGGAAACGGCAGGAGACGTTTCTCCCGAAAATTTTGCCCCGCGATTACTCGTCTTTAACGCGATTAAATTCTTGCCCGAGACCATGTCCTTATAGCCCTGGCCTCCCTCTCCTTTTCCCCTCTCCTCCCCCTCCGTTTCGTGCCCCCACGTCATCGTTATTCCTCACCGGAGATCAGCACTGCCGCCGTCGTCTTCCATTGATTCCGGCCAGGTGAGACCCTCTCGGCACCCGAGACCTCTACCATACGACTCCTTGAGCCCGTGCGCACATCTGTGACCCCTTACCCACCCCTTTCCACCGCAGGATCATCGTCGCTGTGTACTTCCATGACTGCCGGCGCCGTGCCGTCCTCCGACTGCATCGCGCCACCTCTACGGACGTCGTCAACCCTCCCCGAGATCTCCATCGAGCTCGCCGTGATCTTTCGCGCGCCGTCGACGTCTCCGTTGAGCTCCCGGGCCCCCGGAACTCGAACTCCGTCGACCACCCGAGCGCAGCGCCGCCGTCGCGCCATTTTCCAGCCACCCCACGCCGGTAAGCCTCCTCCCTCTCCTGTGACCGTCAGATCTAGGTGGACGGCTAGGATTAGATCCCCACGAAGGGGTATGCCACCGTTGGATCTGGATCTAACGTCCCAGATCCAATCACTTATCCACATCAGGAACCCAGTCACCACGCCACGCAGCAGCCCAGTCAGCAACCCTGTCCAATCAGGATCTCCCACGTGGCCTAGCCTTTATTTGAATTTATCTCCCGCTAGATTAATTGCAGTTTTGCAGAAAAGCCCCTGCAACTTCAAATCATCATATCTTTTCAACCACTTAGCCAAATTTAGCAATATTGGACTTTTTGAAAAGCCCCTGACATCTAGAAACTTTTGGCACTGGCCAAATTCAAATTTGACAAACTTAAATTTGTTCAAATTCAAATATGCTTGTTTGATGAAATTTGGCATAATTCAAATTCTACAAATCCAAAAATTGCAAATAAAATATATTTGGAAACCTTAGAATGTGTACTTTCATATCCTCTGTCCCAAAATAATATTTGAACAAATTAAAATTGAATTTAGAATTAAGTTGTCTATTTGAGTACTTTTTACATAGATTAATTTCTATAAATATTTTCAATATAGTTCCTTTTGCAAAATTGCTCCATTTGGTAACCTTGAACCATAGACATTATGCCCAACCATTTTGGACAACCTTGGACCATGACCATGTGTTTTGACCAAAAACCCAACAAAGATACATCCATTTTCACCATGTCTTAGAAATTGTTTTCAACTGTTATTCCTTGATGTTATGTCTATTTGGAGCCAAGCCAAGTCCTTAGAATGTGTCAATCACATATAGTACCAAGTAGTGAACTTTAGTTTTCTATCTTCTCCACTCCCCCATTCTTGCTTCAAGAATTCACCAAGTCAGCAAAATGGAGATCAAGACTCAAGCACAACAATGAAACTTCAATATCAACTTGGTGGCAACATGAAGAGCTATGAGGAATATCATTGAAGAAATTGAAGGAGGGACATAGACTCCACAGCAACAAGAAGAAACTCAATGAAGTACAGGAGTATGAATAAAATCAAGGAGAATACATTTTCCTCTCTCTTCTTTCCTTCCATTTCTTTCTTTTCAAATTGACTTAGTGGTATTTGTGCCCATCCCATACCCAAACCAATTAGTGAAGTGAAAACCATGAAGACTATCAAGACCAAGAGAAGCACCACACCAAGGAAGGAAGCAACTTAGATGGCATGATGATGATCTTCAAGAAGGCAATCACATGAGGACTAGAAGCAATCCACCCAAGTTGAAGAGTAACAAGTTATTTTTGTCCAACCATTGACCCAAATGGAAAACCCAAGACTTAGTAATATTTTCCCTTTGATGATGAAGTTAGTAGACCTACCCTAACCACAATGGAAAATACTAACATAGTCACTCAAATATTTTTGAAGGTGAATATGACCAAGTGTTTGCATGTATTACTTTAGTTGAAGAAGTAATATGTTTATTCTTAGTGAACTCTTGGAACTTCCTCGACAAGTATGGTTATAATAAAGTTAGATCACATCAAACTCAACCTAGTCCTTCCCAAGTAAACCATTGGAATTTCCTTAACAAGTATTGAACTCAAATCTTGACCTTGCCCTAGCCAACTTGGTCCAACTCCTTTGTTATGTTATTTGCTATGTTTGCTTTCTCCACCTATGTGTTTGATTGCTAGGATGCTTGTTTATTATGTTATTGTGTTTTCAATGAATAGAGTGCACGGAGAGCAACGATCTTTTCTGAAGAGAGTGTGATATCTTCACCAACTTCAACAAGGCAAGTAACACACCATCAACTACCCATTATTTTCTATATGCATTAGTTGATTTTGAGTAGCATGCATGATAGGAAATTTTACTAAGTTATATTATGCTATGCTATTATCCTAGTAGTGTGTAGCCATCTCTTTTACCCTTATTATTTTGATAGCCTTAGAACTTAGTAGATGCTATGCAATATTACAATTGTTTTACTAGATGTTGAGGAAAAATTCTAAGTATAACTAATAAATGAACCACCTGGGTGGAAGTGGTAAGACTGGATTATGTTGAGTGTTTCCTCAGGGCCCTTATCTAAGGGTTATTCCACTTGAGGTTGTCACTTGCGGATGGCCACCCAGGAACAAAGAGATTACTATGTCCTTCTAAGTTTAGTAGCTTTCCGTGCAGCCTTTTGACATATGGGCTCTGTCTTGATCAACTAAGTTGTGAGAGTTCAGCCCAGGCTTGAGCAGATGTAGCAAAATTATAGGTGGAACGGTCTTGCCGGTGGGTTTGGACTTCTTCTTCTGAAAGATCTCGTCTCAATTCTCCTTTCCATATTGCACTCCGGGTGTATAGGATGTTTGGGCTAATTGAAGACAAAGGGTGAAAGTGCACAACCTCTGCAGAGTCAACAAACTAAGATCTTAGCCGTGTCCCCGGTTATGGATAACTATGAGCAGCTGGACAAGGATTGACGGAAGAATCTCATCACCAATTTCAATAAGTAAAATTTTGACCAAGTGAAGAGTATTGTGGTGCTTGGATCTTAATCCAATGTTGCCACCCTTTTGAAAAGAAAAGTTTGTTTTACAAAAGAGATAGGACAAAACTGGTTTTATGCAAACTTAGCCTAAACTCCACTCAGCCAAATAAGCATGTAGTATTAGTCTTGCCATTTATATCCACCATAGTGTTACTTGCCAATACATTAAATTGTATTGACTCCCTTGTGGCTGCATATTCCATATCGCAGATGTTTCTGAAGACGAGTGAGGATTTCGTTTAGGATCTCGAGACTATCGCCAACATGTTTTTCCTGTGGCACATGAAGAAGATGGGCTCAATGTTGTACTTTGTTTTCCGCTGTATATCTTTGTTTTCTGCTAGTCTTGTAAGACTATGCAAGTTGTAATACTATTTTGTAAAGACTGGATCATGCGATCTAATAGAATTTGATGCATTTGCATGATATTTCATTTTGTACTGTGGTGCTAGGAATTGATCCAGGGACTAGCACAATAACACAGGTGTCCTTACATTATTTAAATGTGGGAACGCTACAAAATGGTATCATAGCATTGTGTTGCCTGTAGGATTCGAGACCCTAGGTTTGGATTAGAATAGGAAAATCCATAGGAATAAAATTTTACTATCTTACAACTACTCCTCAAAGAAATCTTTTATAACTTCATTTCTCCTCGTACTCCTTCCCATGATACATTTCTAATGACTACTCTTATCTGTAGATGGCCAGCATCATTCAATCACTCAAGAAAGGACCAATGATGACCATGACCCTGGAGTGTGACACTGAGTTCCCAAGAGCACTGAAGGAGCTCATGTTAATCATGGGATTTGAAGGACCAGCAGTCTATTGGGGTTTTCCCTACATTGATGAGGAAGATGATCTTGAATATTTGTGGGTGCAGATTCATCTGTACATGAACAAGGAGTACGACCACAAGATGGGAGGAGATTGCATGCTTACCAACAAGGAGGTGCATTTGACATTCTTTGATTCAGCAAGAAGTGTTGCATGGAGGGCTATTGAAGAACTTACTGAGAGACTCAAGTGGAGACTTCACAACACTAAGAAGATTCTCAAGGAAGCTGAAGAAGAGATCAACACTCTTGAAAAAGAGATTAGAATGTACAAGAACGCGGACATCATCGTGAAGACTGAATATTGAAGACCTTTCGTGAGGAAGAAAGTGGTTACCCTTTCTTAAATAGTAGACCACCATGAGATGTAATAAAGTTGTGAGACACGAAACACGATTAGAGTATTGATCATACCAATGAGTGTGGTATGACAATACTAGATGTTTTTGAAAACTTTATTATCTGGTGTGATGATTGTGTTGTTATGTGTTGTTTGTAAGATGAGTTTCCTTGATCTGCTATGTTTGGATAAGAACCTTCCTTAGCTATCTTTCTAAATCTCTACTCATCCCTACTAGACCAAACCCAACACCATACTCATTCACCAACCATAGTGAGAACCATTTGGAATCATACAACCTTTACCCTATTGATACACAAGCCATCCCATTTGAGGAATGCTAGTATCAAATTTCTTTCTTCTGTGTGAAGGAACAATCACATCCATGATCAATGCCAACTGCCTAATAAGGATTATCAAGCCAATCAACAAGTGAAGAAAGACAAGTGAAACCCAAGTTGCATGAGCTATGAAGATTTCAGAGCCAACTACACCAAGAGAAGAAATAATGAAGAAACACAACTATCCAATTTGTGTTACATAGGAGTTTTACACAACCCACTAGTTGAGAAGATATTTAGTTCAAATTTGTCCTACAGATTGGAAACTTCTGTTGGACAAGTGAGGTGACCTAGTGTTATTAAACAATATTCATCAATCCAAGTACAAGGTAATGATTGAGTGCAACATGGATTGGCCCCCATGGTGAGTACTCACATTATTTACTTTTTCTACGAGGAATGCTAAATCTGAGTGACATACCTATTAGAGAGACGATGATGTTAAACCTGAACCATAGAATGGTAGAATACAATAATGACCCTATGTTAGTGTTACTGAAAACGTACTATTTTCGATGAGGATCAAGCCAACCTTGGAGCTATCAAGCAATGGAAGATTTTACCTACCATGAGAGTTTCTTTAGAAATAGCATGGTGTTGCCTTCAAGGATGACAACAACAAGATGGAAGATGGCCAAGGATATCAAAAGACCAAGTTGAGAGTGAACCAAAGGCTTTTGATTGACCCAAAGAGTGACCCCTCAGTGTCAAAGGTAGTCCAACATACCTATGTTGGTCTACACCTCTACCACAAAGGAAAGATCTACTCAAGCTAATCTAGAATCAATCTACACCCAATTCTAATGAAATTAGACTACCCACAAAAGTTTCTTTTAAGGGTGGTAGCCACCAAGTTTGTTCTGGAACCCACTTACCCAATCTTTCTTTCTAACCTTCCCAAATCTCGGGACGAGATTTCTTTTAAGGGTGGTAGTCTGTAACATCCCTGATTTTTGGAAAACTCAAAAATCACAAAAATTTGAAACTTTTTGTTTTCATGTTATGCAAGTCACCAAGAACCAAATGAGAAGCAAGAAACAAAAGGAAACAATACATAATGCAATGAAATTGAATTTAAGAATCCAATTATACCTCTATTCCATAAACCCTAAAATCCTCTCAAAACGAAGTTTCATTAGATAAAGAAAACCATTTTATCTTTAGAAAAATTTATTACACAAAATGTTTTCAATTCAAATATTACCTTGATAATATTTTGGCAACCAAAAATCAAAGATTTATAACCCTTAATAAAGTTCTAATCCCCAAAAATATTTGATGAGAATAAAATGTTTTAATAATAACTATTAGTTGTTTTTCCAAGTTTTAAACATGAAGGTGTGAAAATAAAATGCATTGTTTAGAAAATAACATAAAGAGGGTTTTGAAAACAATATCATGACTTGTGGTTTTATTCTAAATTTTATTGATCAACAATATTAATAATTTGATATGAACTAATTAAATAACATTAAGTTACTATTAGTAAATCCTTCATATTAAAATGTGAAAATGGGTTAAAAATGGCTTTCCAAAAATAATATATGACATGTAAAATGTCTCTGAAATTTTATTTATATAATTACATCATTTTATCATTTTCTAAAATTTTAAAGTTTTATTAGTGTTTTATTTATTTTTCAAAATATAAAATTGTGAAAACATGATGAAATGACTTTCAAAATTTTGTTTTCAACATTTAGAATGACATTAAAATTTTAATTGACCCATAACCATGTTTTATAAATTTTTGAATTAAAAATCACATTAAGTGACTATTAAAGAATTATTCAAATTTCCAAAACTTCAAAATTAAAATATGTTGAATTGTTTTCAAAAATGATAATGTTGGAAAGCATTTGAGATTTTAAGATTTTAGAATTTTGTTTCATATTAATTAGATTATTTAAACAGGAGTTATAAAATAAATAAGAAAACAGAAAAAAAAATATGGATTACGTCATGATGATGTCATCATCGTCATCAACCTCTGGAAACGGCAGGAAACGTTTCTCCCGAAAATTTTGCCCCGAGATTACTCGTCTTTAATGCGATTAAATTCTTGCCCGAAACCATGTCCTTATAGCCCTGGCCTCCCTCTCCTTTTCCCCTCTCCTCCCCCTCCGTTTCGTGCCCCCACGTCGTCGTTATTCCTCACCGGAGATCAGCACTGCCGCCGCCGTCTTCCGTTGATTCCGGCGAGGTGAGACCCTCTCGGCACCCGAGACCTCTACCATACGACTCCGTGACCCCTTACCCACCCCTTTCCTCTGCAGGATCACCGCCGCCGTGTACTTCCGTGACTGCCGGAGCAGTGCCGTCCTCCGACTGCATCGCGCCACCTCTACGGACGTCGTCAACCCTCCCCGAGAACTCCATCGAGCTCGCCGTGATCTTCCGCGCGCCGTCGACGTCTCCGTTGAGCTCCCGGGCCCCCGGAACTCGAACTCCGTCGACCACCCGAGCGCAGCGCCGCCGTCGCGCCATTTTCCGGCCACCCCACGTCGGTAAGCCTCCTCCCTCTCCTGTGACCGTCAGATCTAGGTGGACGGCTAGGATTAGATCCCCACGAAGGGGTATGCCACCGTTGGATCTGGATCTAACGTCCCAGATCCAATCACTTATCCACATCAGCAACCCAGTCAGCACGCCACGCAGCAGCCCAGTCAGCAACCCTGTCCAATCAGGAGCTCCCACGTGGCCTAGCCTTTATCTGATTTTTCTCCCGCTAGATTAATTGCAGTTTTGCAGAAAAGCCCCTGCAACTTCAAATCATCATATCTTTTCAACCACTTAGCCAAATTTAGCAATATTGGAGTTTTTGAAAAGCCCCTGACATCTAGAAACTTTTGGCACTGTCCAAATTCAAATTTGACAAACTTAAATTTGTTCAAATTCAAATATGCTTGTTTGATGAAATTTGGCATAATTCAAATTCTACAAATCCAAAAATTGCAAATTAAATATATTTGGAAATCTTAGAATGTGTACTTTCATATCCTCTGTCCCAAAATAATATTTGAACAAATTAAAATTGAATTTAGAATTAAGTTGTCTATTTGAGTATTTTTTACATAGATTAATTTCTATAAATATTTTCAGTATAGTTCCTTTTGCAAAATTGCTCCATTTGGTAACCTTGAACCATAGACATTATGCCCAACCATTTTGGACACCCTTGGACCATGACCATGTGTTTTGACCAAAAACCCAACAAAGTTACATCCATTTTCACCATGTCTTAGAAATTGTTTTCAACTGTTATTCCTTGATGTTATGTCTATTTGGAGCCAAGCCAAGTCCTTAGAATGTGTCAATCACATATAGTACCAAGTAGTGAACTTTAGTTTTCTATCTTCTCCACTCCCCCATTCTTGCTTCAAGAATTCACCAAGTCAGCAAAATGGAGATCAAGACTCAAGCACAACAATGAAACTTCAATATTAACTTGGTGGCAACATGAAGAGCTATGAGGAATATCATTGAAGAAATTGAAGGAGGGACATAGACTCCACAGCAACAAGAAGAAACTCAATGAAGTACAGGAGTATGAAGAAAATCAAGGAGAAGACATTTTCCTCTCTCTTCCTATCCCTTCCATTTCTTTCTTTTCAAATTGACTTAGTGGTATTTGTGCCCATCCCATACCCAAACCAATTAGTGAAGTGAAAACCATGAAGACTATCAAGCCAAGAGAAGCACCACACCAAGGAAGGAAGCAACTTAGATGGCATGATGATGATCTTCAAGAAGGCAATCACATGAGGACTAGAAGCAATCCACCCAAGTTGAAGAGTAACAAGTTATTTTTGTCCAACCATTGACCCAAATGGAAAACCCAAGACTTAGTAATAGTTTCCCTTTGATGATGAAGTTAGTAGACCTACCCTAACCACAATGGAAAATACTAACATAGTCACTCAAATATTTTTGAAGGTGAATATGACCAAGTGTTTGCATGTATTACTTTAGTTGAAGAAGTAATATGTTTATTCTTAGTGAACTCTTGGAACTTCCTCGACAAGTATGGTTATAATAAAGTTAGATCACATCAAACTCAACCTAGTCCTTCCCAAGTAAACCATTGGAATTTCCTTAACAAGTATTGAACTCAAATCTTGACCTTGCCCTAGCCAACTTGGTCCAACTCCTTTGTTATGTTATTTTCTATGTTTGCTTTCTCCAGCTATGTGTTTGATTGCTAGGATGCTTGTTTATTATGTTATTGTGTTTTCAATGAATAGAGTGTACGGAGAGCAACGATCTTTTCTGAAGAGAGTGTGATATCTTCACCAACTTCAACAAGGCAAGTAACACACCATCAACTACCCATTATTTTCTATATGCATTAGTTGATTTTGAGTAGCATGCATGATAGGAAATTTTACTAAGTTATATTATGCTATGCTATTATCCTAGTAGTGTGTAGCCATCTCTTTTACCCTTATTATTTTGATAGCCTTAGAACTTAGTAGATGCTATGCAATATTACAAATTGTTTTACTAGATGTTGAGGAAAAATTCTAAGTATAACTAATAAATGAACCACCTGGGTGGAAGTGGTAAGACTGGATTATGTTGAGTGTTTCCTCAGGGCCCTTATCTAAGGGTTATTCCACTTTAGGTTGTCACTTGCGGATGGCCACCCAGGAACAAAGAGATTACTATGTCCTTCTAAGTTTAGTAGCTTTCCGTGCAGCCTTTTGACATATGGGCTCTGTCTTCATCAACTGAGTTGTGAGAGTTCAGCCCAGGCTTGACTAGCAGATGTAGCAAAATTATAGGTGGAACGGTCTTGCCGGTGGGTTTGGACTTCATCTTCTGAAAGATCTCGTCTCAATTCTCTCCTTTCCATGATGCACTCCGGGTGTATAGTATGTTTGGGCTAATTGAAGACAAAGGGTGAAAGTGCACAACCTCTGCAGAGTCAACAAACTAAGATCTTAGCCATGTCCCCGGTTATGGACAACTATGAGCAGCTGGACAAGGATTGACGGAAGAATCTCATCACCAATTTCAATAAGTAAAATTTTGACCAAGTGAAGAGTATTGTGGTGCTTGGATCTTAATCCAATGTTGCCACCCTTTTGAAAAGAAAAGTTTGTTTTACAAAAGAGATAGGACAAAACTGGCTTTATGCAAACTTAGCCTAAACTCCACTCAGCCAAATAAGCATGTAGTATTAGTCTTGCCATTTATATCCACCATAGTGTTACTTGCCAATACATTAAATTGTATTGACTCCCTTGTGGCTGCATATTCCATATTGCAGATGTTTCTGAAGACGAGTGAGGATTTCGTTTAGGATCTCGAGACTATCGCCAACATGTTTTGCATGTGGCACATGAAGAAGATGGGCTCAATGTTCTACTTTGTTTTCCGCTGTATATCTTTGTTTTCTGCTAGTCTTCTAAGACTATGCAAGTTGTAATACTATTTTGTAAAGACTGGATCATGCGATGTAATAGAATTTGATGCATTTGCATGATATTTCATTTTGTACTGTGGTGCTAGCAATTGATCCAGGGACTAGCACAATAACACAGGTGTCCTTACATTATTTAAATGTGGGAATGCTACAATTGATCATCACTCTCCTCCTATTTTTTATCCAATGAGCTTCCAGATTCAGCAATTTCTTCTTCCATAGGCTCCTGTAAGGCATTAATCTCTTCCTTAGGTTGAGAGCATTTATTAAGATATTCCATTATGTAGTAATTACAATCCTTGTAATTATCAAAGCAATATTCAAGTATAGCATAAATCTCGTATTTATAAGGTGTATCATCAATACTTTCAAGTAAATAAGCAATTTCGAATGCACCCTTCCAAGCAATAAATTCTTCAATTTGATCCACATCATACAATTCATAATTTCCCTTAACACAAGAAGATATGGTGACGTCATCATTATACTCACATTTAAATGGGAGGTGTTTATACCTCCTACATCAAAAATATTTATCAAAGCAATAAGTAACATTATAAGTAGAGCACAATTTTATAGCATAGTCATGCAATTTACTAATTTTCTCCCATAAGTGTATCCCTTTTTGGGACAAGCGGTGTTCCTTATAATGTTTTTGTTGTTCATCCGCGAACCCACCTTGCCTAAAAGATCTAGTTTCAAAGACATCAAACATTAATAGCAAGCATGATAAAGCAAAAATAACAACTAGAATAAGAACTATTTTTTTGTGTTTTTTATATAAAGAAACAAAACAAGACAAAAAAACAAGACAATAAAAAAAATAAAGAGGTTGAGAGTGAGAGACTCCCCTTGCCAGAAGATTTCTTTCTCCCGGCAACGGCGCCAGAAAAGTACTTGATGGTGCAGATCTTGCACTCGTTGGGAGACCCCAAGAGGAGGGTGTGATGAGCACAGCGGTAGGAGTTTTCCCTTAGTTAAGAACCAAGGTTATCAATCCTATAGGAGAAAGAGGATCTTTGGAAGGTTGATGTCACTGACGGTGGTGATGGCGCCTCACCGGTGTCAGCAACAACTCGGAACCTGCACACAACACAACCAAAATACTTTTTCCCAACGGTACAGTGAGGTTGTCAATCTCACCGGTCTTGCTGAAAACAAAGATTAGACGTATAGTGTGGAAAATGGTGTATGCTTGAAGTAAGTAGAGAAAGCAGGAAATTGTAGAGGTTTGTTTAACAGTGTAAGAAAATGGACCGGGGTTCATAGGTTTACTAGTGGTGTCTCTCCATAAAAGATAGCATGCTGGGTGAACAAATTACAGCTGGGCAATTGACAAAGAAAGGTTGCACCATAGTGCACATTCATGACATGAAGACTACTATGATATTTATTGCGGGCATTACAATAATATACATAGACCGTAATCCAACTTCATCTATGACTAATAATCCACCCTCAGGTTACCATCCGAACCCCCTTAGGTATTAAGTTGCAAGCAACAGATAACTGTATTAAAAAAGTGTGTAATGTAAGCAATGATTGTACACGTGGGCACTCAAACTGTTGTTTTCTCCCTAGTGGCAACATCACATCCTCCCCCCATCACGTTTCTGCCACTCGAGCACAGGTGAAAAGGAGACATGAACCCACTATCGAGCATAAATACTCCCTCTTGGAGTCGCTAGCAACAGCTTGGCCAGAGCAACCACTAGCAACGGAAAGCATGCAAGATCACAAATAGCATATGAAATAAAGACTATAATCATCTTGGCATAAGTTCAATATTCATTGGATCCCAGCAAACACAACACATAGAGTTACATAATAACAATATCGATCATGTTAGGCAGCTCACGAGATCTAAACAGGGAGGCATATGAGGAGGAGACAACCATCTAGCTACTACTATGGACCCGTAGTGCAAGGATGAACTACTCACGCATCACTCCGGAGGCAGGCATGGTGATGAAGAGGCCTCCGGTGATGATTTCCTCTCCGCCAGGGTGCCGGGAGACAGCTTCAGAACCCCCCTGATCTAGGGTTGACGACGGCGGCGGCTACGAAACTTTTTGGGGATTTTTTATCAGGTCCCTAGGGTTTTCCATCCGGGGGGAATAAATAGGAGAAAGGGCAGAGGCAGTGGAGCCCTGGGGCCCCACACCACCCCTGGTGCGGCCAAGGGGGGGGGGCGCGCCACCTGGTGCCCCTCTTCGACTCCTCTTCGGTCTTCTGGATGCTTCTGGGGAAAATAGGCACTTCGGGCTTTGTGGGTTCCAATTCCGAGAATATTTCCAGAACAAATTTTCTGAAATAAAAAATAGCAGAAAACAGGGAACTGGCACTTGGCATCTTGTTAATTGGTTAGTCCCGGAAAACCTTTAAAAATGTTATAAAGAAGGGAGAAAACATGTAGCAATTGGCATAATATTATCATGGAGCATCATAAATTATAGATACGTTGAAGACGTATCACATAGCGGTGCCGACCTTCTCTTGTAGGTTCGTCAAAATCGAACACCGGAAGCAAGAGTGAACATTACACCAAGTGCAAATATAGTGCTCTACTGTAAGGCAATAGAGTTAGTGTCCCTTCTAGAGTTTGTGCGACACCGAGCATTACTCTTCGTTAGGAAAATTTTGTCTTTGCTCGTCCTTTTGTCACACTAGCCACATTACATACCTTGCGTGTATTTGTCCGTTATCTTCCATCATTTTTGTGATTTGTTCTTTTGTGTTTGATCTTTGGTTCTTCTCTATCATTGACAATAGTCATTTCAATTAGTATTTTCCATTTTCCTTGCCACCTTTCCAACAAAGCTTTTCCACATAAAGTGTGTGTTGTCGTTTACGGTTCCCTCTCGATCTTTTTGAACTCGCTTTTTTCATAACACCCTACACCTAGGCTATCCACTTGCTTCAATACGGCTAATATAGGTAAAGTTGGGTAAGTGAGGCATTTTCTCTGTATCACACTTGTTTGCCTTTGATATGGATAGGGAAGGAGTATTTACAAGTGCGGTCTCGGAGGATGGAGGAAACCTCTTCTACAACGACAACTACCACGATTTCGTCACCCACAACCAACATGTGAACCTACGGCAAATTGTCTGTGACGGCTTGGAGCACTATGAGCATCAAATTCATGAACAAGATGCAAGATTCAATGATCAAATGGCGCGAATGAACATCAACTTGGAAAATCTTTCTAACCGCCATCGATCATCCTCCTCCTCACACCAAGCAAGAAGTTCCTCAAGATCAAGACGCTCAAGTGAACAAATCATGCTCATCATCAAGCTATCCGCCATGATCATCAACCTCACATGGAAGATGGTGGACTTCACCACCCAGAGCCTGAACCACCACCATCTCAACAAGATCCTCGTCGAAATTGGTATGATGATAGATCGCCACCTTTACCACCTCCTCAACATCGACAAGGACATGATGGCCCTATTCAACCTCGTCTTCCAAGACCGGATCATCGCCATCATCATTCACCACCTCCTCAAAGATTTTCTAATGACTATGGTCTACATGATTTTGTGGAAGGCGCCCGCCCACATAGAAGGCCCACAATGCACGTCGCCACCATAATGATCGCCAAAAGCAAGACCTTCCTCAACACCACCGCCATGATCAAGAACGTCGTCAACACAATAGCCATTATTTTGATGATAGTGAGTGTTTGTGGTGACCCAACACATCATTACATGTGTAGTGCACAATTCGTTAGCATAATACTCACAGAAGGAATTAACCATGAATATTACATCCCTTAGAGTGGTACAAAAGAAAATAGCATGTCCAAGCAAAGCTATATGATACAAATATATTCATTACAAAATCTCGATAATCTCCCTTTCATGTATCAAAGAAGATCTTGTTCAAATGAAACATCAGAAGAATCAATTCATACTCTAAGCTGGAGAATAACTCTAGCAGAGAAACTAATCCACTACGGCTGGCCAAAGGTCTAAAATATGGCTTGAGAGTGCCTAAGTCCAAGAATGGACTCTTCCTTCAACTCGCTAGCTTCTCCTCCACCGTCATTGTTGATCATGTCGCTTCATCGTTTAAGACGTATATGACTCCTCCTAGCTTCATTAGATAGCGATGACTTCACAATGAAGACCTTCCTTAAGGGCTTCAATCTAAGAAGGGGTTCAAACGGAAACGAATGAGTAACGAGCGTTACTCAACAAGTCCATAATATACAGTGGGTAGTTTGATGCACTAACTACAGCTTTAGACCCGAAAGAGTCATAAACTAATGCAAGGTTATTGCAAATCTTTCTTCAAAAGATTGTTTTTAATATCAAAAAATATGCCCGCCAAATCTTCACAGGAGCTAGAACTTCATGGAGTTCCATTCCTGCATCATTCGCAGCCCCTTCCCGGAACAAGGGGCAACATGTCACATCTTTTTACACTCTGCAGA
This sequence comes from Alopecurus myosuroides, assembly GCA_028641055.1. NCBI lineage: Eukaryota > Viridiplantae > Streptophyta > Magnoliopsida > Poales > Poaceae > Alopecurus > Alopecurus myosuroides. The sequence goes on from JAPCYS010000656.1 coordinate 180,214, forward strand.
GGTGCTTTACTTTACCCATAGGCGATCAAGACCATGTTGCACAACCAGGCGTACATTCCTGTCCACAACCACTTAGGTGCGGCGCCTGGTTGTTGATCCAAGCCAAATTGTGCTTCTCTGCATAACACATTCCCACCCATTTCATGCCACGCAGGTTTACCCCTGATTCTACCCCTTAGGATAGATATGTATGCTCCCCGGGCAGACCATCATAGACCCAAGAGTCTGTGGGACTTAAAGGATACCACCCATGTGCATGTACTCTCGCGAGACCTCTAGCGTATGGCTCTGGCAGCCCGTTGACATGTGAAAGAGAAAATATCACAGCTGGCTTACTCTCCCCCATACAAGACCTATGGTCAACGCGGTATTTATGGCGCACAGAACTCTAACGGCATTTGTTCTTAAGTCCTAGGTAATACTTTCCCATGCACATGGAACCTTCCAATGACCAATTCTTCTTACCATGGTTCCATCTGCCCACCACAACAGAATACTACCACTCGGGTAGACATTCAATTAATCATATTATTATAAAAATAGGACCATACATTCTTTTGGAAATAAGGTGGTAATACGATAGGGTTTGCAAATAGTTCTTAGCAAATACTTCAAAGGATATGAGCAAGTGATTAACTTGCTTGATATAGAAATAATAATCCCCGTCCTTCGGGGTTCAAGGGTTGTGTGGGAATCCCGAGATTTGAAAAATAGCAAAGTAGTCCCACTAAGGACTACACTGGCAAGAACATGCACAGTAATGAGATGCATCGTGAAATACCCTGGAAAATACGCCAGCTCACGAGTGTAAGCTATGATCGATATTATACTATGATCATATTGGTTTTAGGTGGCTCAGGTTTGTTTTATAACTTGTGGTGATGATGTTGCTCACTTAAAGAGTTAATAACATTAAGGTTTGGAAGTTTGAAATGCTTTACTTATTTATATTAACTATTACTTCTTTTAGACTTATGTGTGTTTCATTATTATTTAGAAAATAAATTGTTATCATTTTTAAATCATAAATATTTATCACTTGGTTAGGCAATAAGACAATAATACATTGAAAACAACTTTGAAAAGATAAAAAACACATTTTCTCCTATGTTGTTGAAAATTGTAGAGCTAAGACAAAGCAATCTAATTGAAACTGAGGATCTAATACAATAAACTTTACCATCTAATAATTCATTAATGATTGTGATGAGAGTTTAGGAGATGTGAAACTATTAGGGGTTCACTATTAAGAAAAGTAGTGTAACGAAGATTTTTCAAGTTTATATTGGAATAGTATAGAATTCCATTATAACTTTCAAAATAGATTTCATTCTAAAACTTGCATATAAATATTTTAATTTCACTTTTAGCAATATGAAATATTGGTCGACCAAGTATTTGGGAAATATTGAGTGTTGATTTGAAAACATGAGGTAGTTATTTGATGCTATTTAAACACTTACCAAACGGTTAGAACAGAACACCTGGCAGTATTGCGAGGACATGTTAGACATTTAGAATTTGAATTCCTAAGACACTCCTGTTAATTGCAATGGAGTTGATATTCCCATGGTATGGCATATCATAACCTCCGTGTTTGAAAAATAGGGTTCATTAGGGCAACAATATACATATGGTTCTAATGTTGTTGGACATGTATATTGTTTAAGCTAACTTAATAATTTGTGATGTTACTAAGTAATTTATTCTATTTGTCATGCATGTTTACTTGATTGCTTCAAGATAAGGTACTAAACATGTATAAGTATGGCTAGGGCTTTGTAGTTGTATTACACATGTTATTTGAATTCTAATCTTAATATGGAACACGACATTCTGGTCCTGTTCACATAATTGGAATTCTTAAACTAATAAAAAAGATTGTATTTTAGTATAATTGGTTTGAAAATGTCTCTGTCTTTAATCTGGTATATTGTTTGAATTTTTCAAAAAAGATTTGAATAAATTATTAATTTCCCAATTTTAAATGAATTAAATGACTATTCAAATATTTCTCACTTTAAAACTTGTTCAAATGAACTTCAAAACATCATAAATGCATTGCATTTTCTTTCTAAGCATTTCGGTATGTAACTTGTATTTTTCTAAAATTACTGAATTTTTCATTATTTTCTTAATTTTCAATTAATTAATTCAAATTCAAATAATGTTCAAATATAAACTTCATCAAACATTTTTTAAACATTGATAAACATTTAGATTATATTTTTCTAAACAATTACATATTTTATTTGTATTTTTTCTAATAAACCAATTAAAAGATATAGATTTAATAAGTTTAATTCTTTTTTGTGCCATTTTTAAATTGACATGTGGGATCCACCTGCCAGTTTTAATTCAAAATCAAAAATAAAAATTAAAAATAAAAAAGAAAAAATTCCTGATTTCATGCTGACGTCAGGGCTACGTCATCCCCGGAGAGGATTTATCCAGCTACACACGAATCCTGTGATTCGCGGCAAATTGATGCAATCGAAGATTCCACTCGCTAGAGGGGGCCCAGCGAGTCGGAAGGGCAGCTCCCGAGACCAAATGTCACCAGAGTTGCCGGCGGCGAGCACCGGCGCGGCGGCGCAGCCCGGTTAACATTGGCATGAAAATTACTACGACGAAAAAATAAACGAAGGGAACCGCAAGGTGCGCCAACTAACAAGAAGCACGAATAGGTGGTCGAGGAAGCAAGTCGTGGCCAGATTAGAGCGGAATATTCAGTGGCGGCATCGTCCGGAGATGAAAAAGATAGATCGATTCGGCCTTCTCTGAGCTTCCCGGCAAACGAGTCTCGACATGGAGGTAGAGGAGAGGACGACGCATTTCCCGGTGGTTCCTATTCCTCTAGAGGTGGCCGGAGTCAGCGGCGACAGTAAGGTTAGGGTTTTCCGGTGGGTTCTGCAGAGAGAGAGAGAGAGCGATGAAGTGAGGCACGCCGACCTCAGGCGCTTCTTATCCGCGCAAGGAGGCAGACAAGCAGGAGGTGGCAGCAGCAACACCATGGCATCGATATCCTCTCCCTTCTCGCAGAGGAAGAACAAAGAGGAAAGGAAACAAAATTTTCCTTATAGCCCCCTAGAATTTCGATGTTTAACCACTTAGTCCTTTAGTGTAAAAAACTGAAAAGAAAAGCTTTTTTTCTGTGCCTTTTTGTAAACCAAAAATTATTTAAAATGTTATTTGTAATCCTTATAAAAAATACAACCTCACCATATTTTGTTTTGGTGAAATTGAACAAGATTTGTACTTTAGACTTGGAGTGTTTAATTTAAGTGATTTTTGTTATTTTCTCTCAATTTAAATTTTCAAATAGATTTAAAATTAGTTTAGGCATGATTAACATGAGCACACACAACAAACATGTGGTTACCAAAGTGGTGTGTTTTTTGGAAAATTTTAGATACAAGTCTTTTAGGAAATAATTTGTAAAACTTTTTAGTGGTGTTTATTATGCATTGTAGACAAAAATAACCAACAAGGAATTTTATTCCAGGTCACACCATATGATTTTGGTTAGAAAATGGACTTTTTATTTTATGAGACTATGTCATTTTCATAATTTAAACTCTTAGTAATTCTATTTGTCATTTTAATTAGGTGAATGAGCCATGTTTGATATATTGGATACTTGATCAAGTGACAAACATAAGAGGCTTAATTTTTTATTGACACTCAATGCTAACGTACACTTACTCCTTTGTGTTCCATTCTGGTTCCAAGTATGGCTTTATTCTATGTTGATTTTAGAAACATGTAATCATTTACATAGTTAAATATAGATGATTTTTTTATTATGCATTCGTTTTATGTATGAGAAGGATGTGGAAAACAAGGTAGCCAAACTTTTTAGGATCCACCTCTGCATATCACAAGACAGCTGGATGAAATGACTTGTTTTCATTTCTTCCTTGATAATTGATTACATTAGAGAGATTATTATGTGTCCCTGATCTATGATGATCTTGACAAGAATTAGAGGTTCTAGGTTATCTGATGTTACCTAATGATACTCTAGATACTTTCTTATGCTAGGATTTCTTAGTAAATCAGTGTTGCTCCTTGTTGACTTCTATTACCTAATGTACTTGTCTCTAGTTGCCACTTGTATTATGTTATCACCTTTGTCCTTTTCAAGTAAGATCAACTCTTGATCTTCCTAAGTGTTTTCTCTCCTTTGTTGGTCTTATGGCTTCAAAAATTCACCACTAGAACCTTTAGGATATCTACATTGGTTCCCATATACTAACTTCAGTAGCAATTTCCATCTCTTGGTGAAATGCATTCATTTGATTTGGTAACCATTTCACACTCATGTTGTATCCAATTATGATTAAAATTAACTTACTGAAACTCAATTATTTAATGCTTACAGGAATAATCTGTTCACAAGGTTGATCAGACCTTGTAGCCAAACTATTCTTGCATAACACCAAACACTTGGATTTCAACATGTTACTTGTTTTCTTCCTTATCTTGGTTTATTTCTTTATTTCTTCTTTTGTAGTCTTTGTCATGCAGGAATGCAGACACAGAGGTTTGGTGTGATCATGTGTAATGATCATGGTTTAGTACTGGTTAAGATAATTTGTTTCTTCTTTTAGATAGTTCCATTCTTGTTGATGAGATATGTACATATTCCATAAATATGTTATTAATAGTTATTATGTCATTTCCCACTTGTGGGGTTTGAATTCATGCTTGTTTTTATCAATTGTGTCCTATTTAACTCTGCTCATTCACTTCTAAATGTTTACTTAATAGCTATGAGATGATTTATAAGGGTGTTTTAGGTATGGATGATAACTTAAATAGTTCATGTTTTAAAGAACATAATAGCTCTACTGATGAGGTTATTACATCATGCATTACTAGTTTGTGAAAGTATGATCATTATTTATGTGGTTTGGATAAGTCTTCTTTGAACTCTAGATACCTAGATAAATACTCCAAAGTCATTTATAGACTTGAGGTTAAATTTGTTGAGAGTTAGTGTTGGTCACAACCAAGTTTGGTTTGCCTTATCATATGATTTGGTCAGTAAGATACTTGTTATAAAGATCACTCCAAATATACTCTTGACCAAATGATCTAAACCTATTTCATCATGTCAAAGGAAACATTGGTCACTTTGCTTCATTTAAACTTTCACGCCAAATATTTCCATTTTTTAGATGCATGCTTTGCAAATGCACATATTATATTTTGATCCTTATAACCTCCCAAACACTGGGATGTTACAGTACCCCTTAATAGAAACTTTGTACCAAAGTTTCTACCTCTCTCACGTAAAGATAGGTAGAAAGAACTTATGGCATTCTTTGATTCCTCACAAACTGTTTTCTTGTGTTGACCTTGATATGTGTATCCTATTGTCTTGATTGTTCACCTTCCACTGTCTTGCATTATGACCGTAACTAGTGTTAAGAATCCCTTCTTGTCTTCTATGGGATGCTACTCGCGTGTACTACTTATTCTCCCCTTTGGGATTTTCTAGGACTTCCTCGGTTCTAATACTCTGCATGCTACTTTATTAGGCCAACCATATTTTGTTACTATGCCTTTCTAATGATCTCACAAAGAACATGTGGTATTTCCACCATATAGTGGATACCAAGTTTCGTTCTCCGATGAATAGGTATGGTTTCCTACATCCAATGGCTTTCCTGAGAACAAATGGTACATTCACCAGATGATGAACAACCAATAAGATTCTTCCGGTACTCTGGATATTTTCTATGGTTATGATTCCATTTGGGTCAATCTAATGGTCTCAAGAGAAATACTTCACTATCTACTTCTCTCTGGGATTTGCGTGTGAGTACACACGTGATTATCTCCTGGGAACTTTCTAACAACCCATCTACCTTAACAAAACTTCCTTGTCTCAACTCCCATATTACTATGGAATCGATGGTTAACTCCTCGTACATCCTTTTGTAACTGTAGAATCCAGCTACCTTAAGGCTTCATACTCTATTACCTTCAGCTTCACGACACTCTTTAATTCTTAATTTACCTAAACTTTTACCTAGACTCATCTAATTAGTAGAAAAAACTTCGAGTTTTCTCGATTTTTAACTATTTCCTACATGTTAATGTGAACTATTCCACTGGTGGCTTCTTATGGTCCTTCTACATCTTTGAGTTTTTACTTCTACATCACTTGTACATATCTCCTTCTCGAATATAGCTACTCATGTGATTTTCTTCGCATCACTTGTGGTATATCTCCATATGTTGATGAAATATGTCACCAACTCCAAGCAAGATGTGTAATGTGGTCCATTCCTATATGTGGCTTCATTGACTTCTGCCTTCTTGACTTTCTGGTCTTCCAGAGCTTTTGTCGTTGTTTCAATCTGCTGATAATTCAGACCGCTCTGATACTAATCCTATACCCTCTATACTAGTAACATAAAGAAAGAATAAGTGTTGCAACATTCATTTTCACATCAAGTTCAAACTTCATGTACAGCTCTAGTCAATCAAAAATCCAAATAAGATCCAATAAATCTCAAATGCAGTTATATATCACTCATGCATCAAAAGCCCGCGAAATAGTAGTACTTTGAGTAGAACATCTCAAGTGCCAAGGCTCTTAAATTCTATAGACTACAAGTAGGTATATAGTACCTTGTAATCCTATTCTACACAACCACTCTTTGCCTCAGTAATTACTCCAATTGCATGCCTTATTGCAACGGAATAAACTAACCCGGATTATTCAGGTTTTGCACCGGAAAATCTGGGGCCATAATATCCGCCCCTAGTTGGGAGGGAATATCCTCTTTTAGGGATTTTGGTTTTTAAAATAGGACAGGTCGGGGTGAGGGACTCATTCGATTCCTTTCCCCACCCCGACTTGACCACCTCCTGCCGCCGCCGGCCTCCCCGGAGCTCTCTCTTCATCAAATAATCCGGTTCCCCCTCGGACCTGCTCCTCCTCCATCCCAGGCATCATCTCCTCCAAGTCGTTGATCAAATGGAAGAGGGTAACTCCCACAATCCCCAATCTAGGGTTCTTTTCCTAAGTTGACTTGTGGTGGATTATTTGGTTAAAATTTCTTGGAGTAGTGTTTCCATTTTGCATTCCCTACCATATAGGTACACTAGGATAGAACCTATTTGTCACAATCTAGTTTTAGCCTTAGATGTTAATATGTAGTTCTCTGAATTTGACAGGCTGGATTATCCATTTTTGATAGGCCGAAATATCCGCTTTTGCAGCTTCTGTTCTGCAATATGAAGATTGCACCAAGTCTAAGTAGTATCATATTTTAGTTTCTTTCCTAATGTATATACTGTCCTTTTTTTCCCGTGACTTGTGTGTGCTCTTACCTTTTCTATCCATCTATTGCTTGATTTCACAAGTGATGCTAGAAATGCTTAAAAGAGGTCTCAACCTTGCTATTTCCGCAAAGATGCATCAGGAAAGTTTGTCGATGAGACAACCATTAGGCAGTACAAAAGTGATGGTGTTAGAAAAATGAAAGAGAAATATAAGGCACCACAAGCTGGTGGAAAGAAGCGTAAGGGAAAAGAACAACAGGAAAACTACAAGAACATGGATTTGGTTGAGTATTCCACTATGAGGCAAGGTGATTGGTACACCAAGGCTCCATGTGAGGAAGATATTGAGGACACTGGTTTCTGGTGCATGTAGCAGCTCTTTATTCACAAGGACATCTATCTCACTATGTCCACTCTTGTGCATCCAATGCACCCTATTGACATGCGCTATTTGAGGACCACGTCATGTTTTGAAGAGTCTTTGCATGTGTATGATCAATTGGGGCTGCACCATCTCATGGCTCTCAAATGTGACTAAACATTCCTATGGTTCAGCAGTTCTTCTCCACTCTTGTGATGGTGGCTAATGAGGGTAACACTATGAAGCGGATCACATGATCAAATTACTATGAAGCCACTTTCTACGAGTTTGGTGAGGTTTTTGGATATGCCTTCAATGGTGTTAGCCGAGCTGTGGGAATAGGTGTTCACTCCCTAGAAAGGCCCAACAAGAACAAGCTTGCACATATTATGGACGTCATGGTGAGATTGGCACTATCCATAGATTTGTTTCTCTCTGTGGTCAGTTGGTCTGTATGTTCACAGAGAACATTGCTCCAAGTAATGGCGATAATGATGCAATCCGTGCTGATCTTGTCAACTTGATCTATATTGCATATAAGTGTGCCAACAATGTTGATCCCGACGGAGACTTCAGCCTAGATGTGATGGATCACATCAAAAATAGTGTGCTACCCCCGGCTAGCCGTGCACCCTTCTACAGATGTTGGATCCTTTACATTTTGATAATGAGAGCATGGTAACAACACCCACGATCTAACAACCAATGTAACGCTGTTTGAGCAGACCGGATGACCACCTGACTACCCGCGCGTCTGCCTTTCATCTCTCCCCAAAACGCAACCTGCAATCAGCCCAGTTACATACAGCAAGAGAATAATGTGTTGTCTGTCTAGCCAACCAGCCATTCTTGCTTGCAACCCAGCCTGGTCATAGCACAAACAAAAAACCTTCCTACTGTCGTGCCATCCCACGACGCCCAGGCATGCACAAGTCACTACGGTCACCACAACTAGATGCTTCTCGTGCCATCCCACAAGAACCGGTCACAGAGACAATCTAGGCTAAAGAAACTGAACCTGAAACTGCTACTGTCGAGATGTGTACAGACACACACACTACTCGACACCTTATTCAGAGGTTTGAGTGTAACTGAAATCTAACGATGCAGCAAGATTACTCTTCAACAAACATTTTTTTTTCACCCTGCAGAGTCTAGTTACAGATGAACTAACGATACAAGCAACTAAAAACAAGTAAACATGACACACACACATACACGAGTTGATGCAGAAAATCCAACTGACTAGGACACAAAACAACCAACTAACATGCACACACACGAGTTGATGCAGAAAAGCCAACCGACTAGGACACAAAACATCAACGCAGCTCTTCCAACCTTCCCAGAAAATATCCCCATGCTCTCAAGGTTGGGAAGGAGCTGCAATGCGTACTGCTCAACGAAGATTACCATGACACCAGCAAGTACGGCGTTTTTGATGCAGAAAAGCCAACCGACCAGGACACAAAACATCAATGCAGCTCTTCCAACCTTCCCAGAAAATATCCCCATCTCTTCGCATGCATCAAACTTCTAGCATGTAAACCTTACCACCCCAAGCCAGAAGCGTGCAGAGGAACCCGAACAACTGTCATGCATGTCACCACAAGGCAGGAGGACGGCGTCAAGTGTCGCTAAACTCCATACATACATAGTCGAAATGATCACAAGTTCTTCTACCACTATCCAACGGCTGGTACTAGGTGCACAGCTAGCCTCGAGGGTAGCAAATCCGCCTTGATATATATATATATATATATGATGAACCCGATCACTATTTTTGCAAATTTGTTTCCCCATATCATGTTGCTTAGTTCCTTTTAGAGAAGCTATGAACCTATGATGTGTGATACATCTCCAACGTATCTATAATTTCTTATGCTCCATGATGATATTATGCCAATTGCTACATGTTTTCTCCCATATTTATAGCATTTTTACACGTTTTTCGGGACTAACCTATTAACAAGATGCCATAGAGCCAGTTCCCTGTTTTCTGCTGTTTTTAGTTTCAGAAAAGTTGTTCTGGAAATATTCTCGGAACTGGAAAATTCGAAAGCCAGAAGTCTTAGAAGTCCCGAAGAGCCCCGAAGGGGGGCCACAGGGTGGCGCGGGTCCCCCTGGCCACACCACCTAGGGGTGTAGGCCCCCTGGCCACCTCCCGGCATCGCCCTTTCGCCCATATATACTCCCCGAGGCATAAACCCTAGGGGAATCGACCTTTTCCACGAAATACATTCGTAGCTCCGCCGCCGCCAACGACAAGTTTCGGGGGACATATCTCTATTCTGGCACCCTGCCGGGACAGGGAAGTGCCCCCGGAAGCCATCTCCATCAACTCCACCGTCATCTCCATCGCCGTTGCTGTCTCCTATGATGAGGAGGGAGTAGTTCTCCCCCGAGGCTGAGGGCTCTACCGGTAGCTATGTGGTTCATCTCTCTCTCCCATGGTGTGATATATATGTGATCATGAGCTTTCTAATCTATTTGAATTCGTAGATGTTAGTCTTCATATTTTTCTACTCAAGTGCTTTATTAATATGAACTTCGGAGTCACCTTGTCCCGCGATGTGAAGGTGACAGTGTGCACGTCGTGTGTGTCTCCTCTATGAATTGTGGAATTTGCTTAGTACCTTCTAGGGCGCTCATAGTGACAGCGTGGGGTTAACTAGACATGGGAATACAAACTTGAGGAGTGTTGTTACAGCCCTACGCAAAGATTAGTGTTCGTTATCCAGCCGGAGAGGGTTAAGAGTAGCATAGTGAGAGAAGATATCTAGTTATTCATTTATGTGATCATTGTTGAGAGTGTCCTCTAGTGAAAGTAGGAGCCCTAGGCCTTGTTTCCAAGCATTGAAACACCGTTTTCCGCCTGTTCTTCTACATGTTTGCTTGCTGCCATATTTATTTCAGATTGCTATTATTACTTATTATCATCCATATTACTTGCATTTTACTCTCTCTTCGCCGAACTAGTGCACCTATATACCTGACAAATATATTGGGTGTGTTGGGGACACAAAAGACTTCTTGTATCTTGATTGCAGGGTTGCTTGAGAGGGATATCATTGACCTCTACCTCCCTGAGTTCGATAAACCTTGGGTGATCCACTTAAGGGAAACTTGTTGCTGTTCTACAAACCTCTGCACTTGGAAGCCCAACACTATCTACAAGAATAGAAGCGTGCGTAGACATCAACCTCTTTTCTGGCGCCGTTTCCGGGGAGGTAAGGTAAAAGGTTCTCACATCCTCGGGTGTGAGTGCTCGAAGTTATTTCCTTTAGATTCTGCAATTATATCTTTTTGTTTCTTGTTTTTATTTTCACTAGTCAGGCTTATTTTTACATGTTACTTGTTTTTATCTTTATGCTTAAATGGAAAACAACAAAAATATGAGAGAGAGCTTTATAATCTTTATCTTGAGTTAGGACATGAAGTGTTTGAAGAGAAAATTAAAAAACCTATGGAACTTTATTTGCATGCTAGTGGCAATGTTATTAGTATGAACTCTTTAAACACCATTATTGCTAATGCTATGGAAAATTCTAAGCTTGGGGAAGTTAGTTTTGATGAATATGATATTCTTAGTCCCCCAAGTTTTGAGGAGGAAATTTTCTTTGATGATACCTTGCCTCCAATATATGATGATTATAATGATTGTGGTATTCTAGTTCCACCTGTTTACAGTGATGAATATGATATTTTTAGTCACCTACTATTGAAGAAAAATTAATTATGATTACAATATGCCTCCTATATTTAATGATTATGGTGATGAGATTAATAATGATATCTATTTTGTTGAATTTGCTCCCAATACTATTAACAAGAATGACTATTCTTATGTGGAGAGTATTAATTCTTTTACGCATGTGGCTCATGATAAGAATGTTTTATGTGATAGTTATATTGTTAATTTTATTCCTGATGCTACTGAAAGTTATTATGAGAGAGGGAAACATGGTTTTATGCATCTCAACAATATTAAGTTTCCCCTCTTTATGTTGAAATTTTTGAAGTTGCACTTATTTTGTCTTCCTATGCTAGTCACTTTGTGCTTCGTTGACTTGTTTTTCTACAAGATTCTTTTTCATAGGAAGCGGGTTAGACCTAAATGTGTTTTATATTTGCTTCTTGATTCTCTCTTATTGTGCTTCAACTCTTATTCTGATGTGAGCATCTTTTAAAAATCATTATGCCTAGCTGAAAGGCGTTAAAGAAAAGCGCTACCGGGAGACAGCCCGTTTTATTTGTCTGTTTTCAACCCATTTTCCTTTGTTTTATTTTGTGTGATTTGCACCTGGGTGTTATCTATTTTCTTAGCAACCCCGTTGTATCTTCTCTTTTGTGTTTTTGTTGAGCCAAGTAAAGCATCTAGTGGAAAGTTGAGGCTATATTTCGGATTTCTGCGCAGGAAACAGATTTCTGCTGTCCACAGTTTAATCCGTATAAAATCACACAAAATTCAAAATGACCTAAGTTTGTTTGTGCGTAATCCTGGGATATATACGCAACTGTTCTTAGTTTATCACTTTTTTTATCTAAGCAAAAGAAGATTTTCGAAAAAAATCATCTTTACATGCTGTCCTGTTTTGAGACATTTCTGCCAATAATTGCATTTGCCTCTTAATCTCTTTCTTTTGATGTTCTTTTGAGAAAAAGAGTTTTAAAAGAAGTCTTGAAAGTAGCTAATGTGTTTATTATTGTTAGGCTTGTGTTGAAACTTAACCATGTGAATTTATTGTTTCGATTGCACTAACGTTGCTAATGAAGATTGTGAGAAGTTTGGTGTGAAGGAAGTTTTCAAGGGTCAAGAGAAGAGGATGATATGACGTGATCAAGAAGAGTGAAGAGACTAAGCTTGGGGATGCCCCGGTGGTACATCCCAGAATATTCCAAGAAGACTCAAGCGTCTAAGCTTGGGGATGCCCAAGGCATCCCCTTCTTCATCGACAAGTTATCAGGTCACTTGTAGTGAAACTATATTTTTATTCAGTCACATCTTATGTGCTTTACTTGGAGCGTCTTTTATTTTTGTTTTCAGTTTGTTTGGTTTTCTTTGCTGTAATAAATGGTTGGATCTTATCATACTTGTGTGGGAGAGAGACACGCTCCGTTTTCATTCCTTAGAACACTCTAGTTTTCATTCTTATTGTTCTGTGAGTGTTCACTTTTTGCTAGTACTACGTTTAGCTCCTGTTTTGCATGCATCTCTTATCAGAGTTGTTAGTTTGAGTAGTATTATATGATTACTCTCATGTTTTCTTGCTGTATCATGTAGAGTATTTTTGTTAAAACATATCTTGTATGGTGCTTGTTGGGAATAGAACCTGGTGTTAAAAGTAGAATTTTTAATGGTGCAAGTAGAAGCTCGTATCGGCTGTTGCTAGAAATTTTTCATGCCATGCTAAATGTTATTTTAGTTCTAAATCCTTGTGATGTCGAGTAGCATGAATAGCCTAAAATATCTAAGAGTGTTTAATATGTCACTGAAAGATTCATGAGTTGTTCTTGTCATAAGGAAGCATAAATTTATGGTATTCTCTTTCGAATGTTTTATTTGGTTGACTTGGCGCATGCTCACACCATGTTTATGACTATGAACCAGTAACGAATAGCCTCCATGACCACTTAGTTTTTGAACTATGATACCTATTATGCTTTAATTAATGATGTTTATGTCGCTATGCATGATTATGGCTTTTATGCTCTCTTGATTTTCCGCTCCCACTCTTTTGCTAGCCTCCACCTGTACTTAGTATGAGCTCTACTCGTGCATCCAACTCCCTTAAACCAAAGTTTTTCCCATTCTGTCCACCATACCTACCTACATGTGGTATTTAACTACCAATTTAAGTAAATTGCTCATGTGTTACCTTTAAAATCATCAAAATTACTCCTGCTTTATGTTCCTGTTTTTGCTCATGAGAACGTCAATAGAGAATCTTTATCTCACTTGTTGATTGGATTTCACACCCTGGACTAGTGGCTTCATCCGCTTATCCAAATGATAGAAGAGCTGGCAGCGGGGTTCCCAGCCCCAAATTAATACACACGAAATCTCTTCACTATTTTTGCCCCTGATTTATCAGTCAAAGCATAATTCTATAACCAAAAGAGAAAGAAGGATGACCTTCTACCCAGATGTGTCCTTCACATGGGAGCCTCTCTTGTGAATCCAGTTGGCTTGTGACGTACTATATTTTCTGTTTACCATTCGTTGACATTAGCTTACATCTCCCAAAATATAGACACTCTTCCACGGTATCTGATTGTTGGTATACACCCGAGGATTCGGTTAGCCATGGTTTGTGAAAGATGGATGGGAGGAGTGTCAAACTTTTGATACCTCTGTTTAATAAAATAAAAATCTCTATCACGCGAGTGATCCCTGCTTCCCTCCGCGAAGGGCATTTCTTTTACTTTTATGTTGAGGCTCCATCTTCTAACTTTATCCACAGTTGAGAGAGAATTTTTTCCATTCTTAGTTCTATGTGCATTGTCCCATAAACATCAATAATTACTTCATGATGTGATATTATTTGTTCTAAAATTATTTTCTCTAGTCTTCCTCATGAACTCTGAAGGTGTCTTGGCATTTATGTTTTTCCCCACTCTTAAGGACTAGTGAAATATCACTTTGCCATGCTTTCTCTATATCTGAAACAAACATTTATCTTTCTTTGCATTATTATTCGTGATCCTTTATTTGAGATACTCTTCATGATGAAAAGTGATTGCTTTGATTTATTATTAAAGTTCTATTTATCATGTTTGTGTTTGAAGTTCTATGATCTGAGCATACATATGCTTTTACATTATGATGATCAAGTTTATGATAGTAGCATGTCACCTCTGAAATTATTGTGTTTTGTCGTTTACCTACTTGAGGACGAGTAGGAACTAAGATTGGGGATGCTTGATACGTCTCCAACGTATCTATAATTTCTTATGCTCCATGATGATATTATGCCAATTGCTACATGGTTTCTCCCTTATTTATGGCATTTTTACACGTTTTCCGGGACTAACCTATTAACAAGAAGCCACAGAGCCAGTTCCCCGTTTTCTGCTGTTTTTGGTTTCAGAAAATTTGTTGTGGAAATATTCTCGGAATTGGAAAATTCGATAGCCAGAAGTCTTAGAAGTCCCGGAAGCTTCTAAAAGTCCCGAAGAGCCCCGGAGGGGGTCCACAGGGTGGCCACACCATGGGGTGGCGCGGGTCCCCCCTGGCTGTTCCACCTAGGGGTGTTTGCCCCTGGCCACCCCCGACATCGCCCTTTCGCCCATATATACTCCCCGAGGCATAAACCCTAGGGGAATCGACCTTTTCCACAAAATACATCTGTAGCTCCGCTGCCGCCAACGACAAGTTTCGGGGGACATATCTCTATTCTGGCACCCTACCGGGACGGGGAAGTGCCACCGAAAGCCATCTCCATTGACTCCACCGTCATCTCGCCGTTCTCTATGATGAGGAGGTAGTTCTCCCCGAGGAGGGAGGGTATGTGTGGTTCATCTCTCTCTCCCATGGTGTGATCTATATGTGATAATGAGCTTTCTAATCTATTTGAATTCGTAGATGTTACTCTTCATATTTTGCTACTCAAGTGCTTTATTAATATGAAGTTTGGAGTCACCTTGTCCCGCGATGTAAAGGTGACAATGTGGACATCGTGTGTGTCTCCTCTATGAATTGTGGAGTTTGCTTAGTACCTTATAGGGCGCTCATAGTGACAGCGTGGGGTTAACTAGACATGGGAATACAAACTAGAGGAGTGATGTTACAGCCGTACACAATGATTAGTGTTCGTTATCCAACCGGAGAGGGTTAAGAGTGAAAGTGCATTTTCGATATCTCTATGTTTTGTATGTTTGTTAACAACATAAATGAGTTTTTAACCATGTGTGCTATTTGTTGAAAGGTTATAATCATTATCAGCACATAAACGGTGTCAAAGAAATGGTGAAGAAGATAAAAGGTCAACAGACGTTTTTATGGCCTCAAGAAGATATTTTATGTGAAACCCGGAATTATTCCGGAGCATTCCCGATGGATTCCGACATGACCGCAAAAGTCTCTGTTACAATCCAGAATGATTCCGGGTGATTCCGGAGGAATTCTGACTTGGCCGCAAAAACCTCTGTTGCCATCCGGAATCATTCCGGAGCAATCCGGAGGGATTCCGACTTGAACGTGAAAACTTCTGTTGCCATCCGGATTGCTCCAGAATTATTCCGGGAGGCCGGAATTATTCCGGGTGATTCCGGATTGCACGTCGACTGTGCAGAAAACGGCTAGTTTTGTGGTGGAGCTATAAATAGATGCCTCCCTTCTTCCGCAAGGGGTAGCTCGTCTAGAATTAAAGACCCCATTAATGGAGCCCACCCACCAAGCTATATCTCCCATTCCCTCCACCCAAACTCATTGAAACTTGGAGGATTGAAGGAGAAGCACCGAATCTACATCTTCACCAACCGGATTTCCATTTCCCCCTCATTAGCTTGAGGGATCTTTGCCTAGGGTTTCCTCTAGTGGATAACCTAGGCTTCTTGCTACTCTTGGTGATTCGTGATAGTTGGGAGCACCCAATTTGGTTGTGGGTGTGTGCCCCAAGCTTGTTTGTAAAGGATTCGATTCCCGCCTCAAAGGGGATCAATAGTGGAAGGTGACTAGGCCTTTGTGGCGAGGTTCATCGGAGAATAGGGTGAGGCCTTTGTGGCGTTGAGTAGGCCTTCGTGGCGAGCTCACACCCCTCCAACGAGACGTACTCCCTTAATAAGGAGGAACTCGGGAATGCATCGTGTCTCCGCGTGCTTCCTATCTGTTATCTCGTTCCCTTATCTTTACTCACTTGTACTAGTTGCATTTACTGTTGTACTAGTTGCATTAGTTGCTATCCTTATCATATAGGTAAATTCACCTTAGTTTCACTATCTAGAGAATTTACCTTTGTGTCAAGCCTAATTGTGAACAAAAATTAAAATTGGTCGTAGCACCTATTCACCCCCCTCTAGGTGCACATACTATACTTTCAATTGGTATTAGAGCCTCGGCTCTTATATCGGGCTTAACCGCCTAAGAGTTTAAGTATGGTCGATGAGGCGGAGAGCGCTGGTTCCAAGGCACCGGTCTCTATGAATGATCTCAATGATTTGAAAATTTCATTGACCTCATCCATTGAGACAA
Organism: Alopecurus myosuroides; assembly: GCA_028641055.1. Lineage (NCBI taxonomy): Eukaryota > Viridiplantae > Streptophyta > Magnoliopsida > Poales > Poaceae > Alopecurus > Alopecurus myosuroides. Next base: position 197,070 of record JAPCYS010000656.1, read on the forward strand.
AAATCGATGAGTTGCGTCAAGTCTTGATGCAACTCTTGAAAGCCAAAGGACCAGAGGTCACCGGCTCATCTCCTCCGAATGAAATTCCGGAGGGCGCCAAGAAAGGGGTAGATGGTGATCCTTCTAAAAATGCTTCCGCCGAGAACTCCACGAAGAAGTATACAGAAGGAGATGGAGAATTTCACTCCGTCCCCGGAAGTTATTCTCCCGATCCTCCCGTCCCACATCCTCATATAATCCCTAGGGGATATCCACCTAAAATTGATGCTTTTTCTTTTCGTGAATGGCAATATTACATGGAGACTCACTTGAACTCTTCTTGTATAGAGCTTTGGAGGGTCACTCGTGATGGATACAAGCCTCATGACCCCAAGAACCTAACAAGAAGAGAAGCCATAGATTGTCAACTCAACTACACCGCCTTGTCAATTCTGCTACAAGCCGTGGGTCCTAACCACATGCCACATCTTCAACAATATTCCACCGCCAAGGAAACATGGGAAGCTCTTTTTGTCATGTTTGTGGGTAATGAGAGCATGCAAAGGAATATTTATGATGGCTTTACCAATGAGGCCGAAGGATTCTATATGCATGATGGAGAGAACCACAAATACATGTACTGAAGGCTCAAGAAACTTGCCACCGCATTCACTAATGTTGGTGGCAAGTACATTGATGATGCTTGGATCAAAAGGAAGTACATGATTGCCCTCATGCCGTTTGAGCCTGCGGACTTGAAGAGCATTCAAGGAAGACATGATTTCTCTTCTATGACCTCAACTAAAGTCATGCAAGAAATGTGCTCCTATCAAGGGCAAACCAAGAATGCTCTTGATAACTATGCTAGGGCCATAGGAATGCACAAAGGGGCATCGGTTGCTTTGAAGGCCAAGGTTGTGTCTCAAGAGGTTGAGTATGAAGAAGAAGGCGATGAGGTGTTGGCTCCATTGAAGGATCAAGAGTATGATCCCGTGCTCAAGGATATCATTGCTCTCACCGTGCAAAAGTTTTGGAGGAATCCTCCTAAGGCCAAGAAATTTGTTGAGGAGAAGACCAAGTCTCGCTATGGCAATGATGGGGCTAAAAAAGTGAGGTCTTTCTTCAATTGCCAAGATAAGCACCACTTCATTGCGGAGTGTCCATATGAAAATAGAGAACACCATAGTGGCAAGCTCGTTCGCAAGGACAAGTCCAAGGTTGAGTACAAGAAACCTCATTTCAAGAAGAAACCCTTCAACAAGAAGTCTCCCACCAAGTTTGTGCTTGTGACTCAAGAGGAGTATGATTACGGGAGTGATGAAGAAGAAGAAACCACAAGTGAAGTGGCCGCTCTTGCTATTTCTTCTACACCATCATCTTCATCTCTCTTTGAATCCCCCAATGAAAATCATCCTCACCCAAATGACAAGTGCTTCATGGATAAGGCCTCGGAGGTATCACCTTCTCCCAACTCTAAGACCCAAAGTGAACTAGAAAATCTTGCTAGTCTTAGAGTAGAAGATGAAATGCTCTCTTTGGAACGTTTTATGTCTAACATACAAGGGGATACCAAGAAGTACTTTGAGCATCTCATGATCCAATTGGGAGAGGCCCATGAATCTCTTGAGAAGAAAGGTGAGATTGAGAGAAGGGATGCGGATGAAATTGCATCCCTCTCTATGACTCTTGAGGAATAGCATGATGGTAGAGTTTCTCTTGAGGAGGAACTTGAATCTATTGAAGAAACTCATAATGAACTTGTTTCTAATATCACTAAGGAACGTGACCTTGCAATTGCTAAATATAAAAAAGGCTAAAAAGGATAAGGTTGAGTTTGGTCTTGGTCTTGGTCATGGTAAACTAACCGAGGAGTTTGAAAAACTAACCGAGGCTCACAAAGCTTTGGAGAGTCAACATTCTTCCCTCAAATAGTTGCATGAACAACTTCAAACTCAACTTAATCAACTTAACAACCCTAGAACCTCTACTTCTTCTTGTGATCATGCAAATATTATTGAGGAAAATTCTAGGTTGAAAGATGAGCTTGCAAGGCTCAAGGGCAAAGGCCCTCAAGTTGAGAAAGTTGTGGTCTCTACCCCACAAGTGGTGGCCCCTAGTCCTCATGTGGTTGTTGCTAGACCACAATTGAGTGCTCCAAGGCCACAAGTGGGCAAGCAAGGTCTTGGCTATGTTGCCAAGAAGAAGAACAAGAAGAAGGCCAACAATGGTGCCTCGGGTAGTATTGTCATTAGGGACAACACTACTCGTAGCACTCCCGCACAAGCAAGCAATGTTTCTTCGAGTAGTGGTGTCATGAGGGACAACACTACTCGTAGCATCTCCACGGGAACTAACAATCCACACCATTTCTTATATGTTGATTATTATGGTGTTGTGCAAGCTAAATATGTTGGTCTTATTGAGGGTTACATTGACTATACTATTTGGGTTCCAAAGACCCTTGTTGCTAACATGAAGGGACCCTACTCGGGTCCTAACTCTAGTCAATGATCTCTTGCAGGACTATGCTTCCGGTGGGTCTAAATGGATAATTGATAGTGGATGCACTAGTCATATGACCGGAAGCAAAGAGCTTGTGACGGAGTTGCGCCCAAATTACATACAAGAAACCGTCACTTATGGAGACTCGTCCTCGTCTAAGGTATCGGGGTTCGGCAAGGTTGTGATTGCTCCCGATATCACTATCGTTAACGTCATGCTTGTCGAATCCCTTGGTTTCAATTTACTTTATGTCCGCTCTCCTGGAAAGATCGTTTTCTCCTTCTTTTTTTGATGAAGATATTGTGGTCCTTTTGAGGAGAAAGACTCTTGACGTCGCATACGTGGGACATGTTGAAAATGACTTGTTCTTGGTGGACTTTTCGAAGTCTACCAACTCTCAATCAATGTGTCTTTTCGGAAAGGCGGACGTGGGATGGTTGTGGCATCGCCGCCTATCCCATGTCAACATGAGAACTTTGCAAAGTCTTCACAAAGGTGGCCTTATTGTCGGACTAAAAGAAAATGTTTCCTTTTCCAAAGATCGTGTTTGTAGGTCGTGTGTTGAAGGAAAGATGCACGATATATCGCACAAGGCCAAGACTATTATTTCATCAAAGAGGATCTTGGAGCTCCTCCATGTTGATCTCTTTGGTGCCGTGCCTGAGGCAAGAAGTATTGCTTGGTGATTGTCGATGATTATTCAAGATACACTTGGGTTTATTTCTTAAAGTGCAAGAGTGAAACTCAACAAACCATCATCGACTTCTCCAACAAAGTGCAACGTCAACACAATGTGAAAATCATGGCTATTAGGAGTGATAATGGTTCGGAGTTCAATAACTACACTTTGAATGAATTACTTAGTGAAGAAGGCATTCGTCATCAATACTCCGCCACTAACACTCCTCAACAAAATGGTGTTGCCGAAAGGAAGAACCGCACTCTCTTGGATATGGAAAGGACCATGTGGGCGGAGTACACTTCTCCCCAATATTTATGGGCCGAGGCCATATCCACCGCAAGCCACTCCTCCAACCGCCTCTACGTCCGCAAGGGCTTGGACAAGACTCCATATGAGATCCTCACCGGCAACAAGCCCAACGTCTCCTACTTTCGTGTATTCGGTTGTAAGTGCTTTTATTTGATCAAGGTTGGTAGGTTGTCTAAATTTCAATCCAAAACTATTAAGGGTATATTTGTTGGTTACGGTGCCGAATCCCACACTTATAGAGTCTTTGACAAAGCCTCATGGATTGTCATAGAATCTTGTAGTTTGGTTTTCGAGGAAAGTGATGGCTCCCAAGTGGTGCATTTTCATGTTTCTAGTGTAGATGTTGAAATGCCTCAAGAAGCCATAGGAAGGATGGGTGTGGGATTTTTTCGCCCCATCGAGGGACACCTTATGGCGACTCGAGAAGGACTATAGCGTTCCCACATTTAAATAATGTAAGGACACCTGTGTTATTGTGCTAGTCCCTAGATCAATTGCTAGCACCACAGTACAAAATGAAATATCATGCAAATGCATCAAAATTCTATTACATCGCATGATCCAGTCTTTACAAAATAGTGTTACAACTTGCATAGTCTTAGAAGACTAGCAGAAAACAAAGAATTACAGTGGAAAACATAATACAACATTGAGCCCATCTTCTTCATGTGCCACAGGCAAAACATATTGGCGATAGTCTCGAGATCCTAAACGAAATCCTCACTCGTCTTCAGAAACATCTGAAATATGGAATATGCAGCCACAAGGGAGTCAATACAATTTAATGTATTGGCAAGTAACACTATGGTGGATATGAATGTGTAACATCTCAGTGTTTGGGAGGTTATAAGGATCTAAATTTAATATGTGCAATTGCAAAGCATGCATCTAAAAGTACGGGAAATTTTGGCGCGAAAGTTTAAACAAAGCAAAGTGACCAAAGTTTCACTTGACATGATGAAATAGGTCTAGTTCATCTGGTCAAGAGTACATTTGGAGTGAGCTTTATAATAAGTATATTAGGAAACCAAATCATTTGGTTTCACAAACCATAAATTGATTTTGACCAACACAAACTCTCAACAACCTTAACCACAAGTCTTTAAGTGACTTGGGATAATTCACTAGGTATCTAGAACTCAAAGAGGGGTGAGTATCAAAATCACATATCTGATGATCATACTTCCACCAATAAGTAATACACAAGTGAACCATCTCATCAACAGAGGTGTTATGTCCTCTCAAACAATACCTCTTTAAGATATCAACCATTTGCAAAACATCTTTCCAAACTATTGAGTTCCTACTAAATGAACCTTCACAAGTAAATAACCAAAGTTTACTAGAACTCAAATCATACAGACAGGTGTTAACTCAAAACCCACAAGTGGGAAATGATATATTAATTGTATTAACATATTTATCGAATATGTACATATCTCATCAACTATAAAAGAAGTACTTAAGAGAAGAATCAAATCTTCTTCAACCACTGTTAAAACCTTGATCATCACATCTGATCTTTCCAAACCTCTATGTCTGCATCATGAATACAAATGAAGAATATAAAATAACAACATGACACCCTGAGTAACCAACTAACAACCATGATCAAAGTCATTAAGCTCAATAACTTTCATTTGCTCAATGTCTCATTCATCTTATATAAGGGAGCATATTAAATCTCAATACATCAATGAACCATTTGATCAATACTATCTTAAGTCACCATTCCACAAAAACTCCACACTTCTATTCAAATCATCATTCCACAACTAAAGTATCTCTGGATACAACCAAGGAATAACAACAGTAATAACCTCTATTAGAGGAATTTAATGGAAAGCTTAGTAAAACTAATCATGTATGAAACAAGTACCTATCCTATGGGAAACAAAATAAGAAGTATATGAAACAAGAATAAAAGTTGAACTAACTCTTAACCTAGATCTTATTACTTTGTCTAGATCATTTCTATCTGGTTATCTCCCAATCTTCTCTAAGTCATTCTGCAAGAGAAGCAACCACAAGAATAGAGAAACTACCACAAGAAGGTCTTAAGAAGGATTCTTTGAAGGATTCTAGAAGTGCTATTTCAATTTATCATAAGAGTATTTGGCCACTCTTATATCCTGATATGATCTTATTAACTCCTCATGAAATAGCGTGATACTCCAATATTAGTGTTATATAGAAGAAGTTTGGTAAAAAGCTTTTACACCTTGTTAACAGATCACTTTTGTATACTCAAACAATCGAGTGTCATACACAAACAAACAAACAAACAAACAAAAGATTGAATTACATGGTACATCTCAGCCTATAGTATATGAGTAGTAATTTGGAGGCAAGATTAGCTACCTTGTCAACAAATTCTTCTTATAGGCATAGGGCAACTAGATGTCATAAAATAAACCATATTCTTTTATAATCCTCAAAGTAAAAATCCTTGCTTGGAGATACTGGTTGTTTTCACTACAAGGGTGAGATAATTGATGATGGAATCCAAGAGATGATCCTACTGGCAAGTGGCAAAGGTGATAACAGAAGACTAGTGACAACTAGAGAGAAGAACATCAAGCAACAAAGGACCACATGAAGTAACACTGCTTAAGTAAGGGATCAGAAGGATATATTAGAGAAACTATAACCTTGTCAAGCTCATGAGAGATGATGAACTCATAATAATATCTTTATTGGAAATAATTATCAAGAGAGAAAATAATAACAAGCACTTGCATCTTTATATCTTGTGGTATGTTGAGGAAGGTGGAAACAAACTAATTCCCTTGTTTTCCAGATCTTTCTCATCCATAATACAAATGGATAACAACAAGAATTCATCCATACACCCACATGTAAATGATTACATGTTCTAAAAACAACATGTAATAGTATCTATACTTGAAAACAAGGTTGGAAAACAAACATGTAGTATCTTGATATTGGGAATCAATGTGAGCATCCTAAGCCACTTATGTTCTCCACTTTATCAAGACCTAAAACAGAAAACATGATCTACACACACTTAAGTAAAATGTACACCAAACCTTCTAAGAGTTTCAAATATGAACATAACAAAGACACACAAAGGAAAGCAAGTCCATTTGATATCCAATCACATTTGGTATGCCATAGAATAACATTCCCTATTTGTTGATTTTATTACTATGCCTAAAAAATAGCACTACTAAAGCTTACAAAGTATTTCCAAAATTATTATACCTAAAAACTATCCAATAGAAAACATCTCAGTATTTCAATAACATGTTAGTGGGGTTGTTTTCATGTCATAGAATACACTAAGTAATTTTTAATCCATATGAAATTTAAATAGAGAGAAAATAACAAAAACCACTTAATCAAGCACCTAAATAAAAAATATAAATATTCTCGAAATTCACCAAAACAAAACATGGCGAGTTGTGAAATTTGATAAGGAATTCAAATATATTTTTTATTAATTTTTCTGTTCACAGATAGGTCCTGAAAACATAGGTTTTCTCTTAGTTTAGTAACAGAAGGACTTGAACGCAATTTACAGAAACTTGTAGGGGGTTATGTGAGAATGTGTCATCTTCAACCTTGGACAGTAGGACACTGTGCGTGTCGTTGCCTAATTCGTCGCGGTGACACCTCCTGCTCGCCGCCCTCGACAAGAGAAAGCCATCACGGCGTAGTACTTCATCTCCTCTATCCCGTGGAACCACTTGCCCACTCTCTCTTTTGCTCCGCACACCACAAACCGAAACCCTAGTTCATCAAGCTACCGGCCACCGCCGTCGATTCGGGCCACCTCGAAGGCAACTGAGGCCACTCGGAGATGCGCCTGGACTTACTCTTCCTCCTTGAGCTCGAACAAGGACGAGTATGTTCTGGGCGATGGGAATTTCGCCGCCGTTTACAGGTCCGGCCGCCGCGGAAAAAGGCACGCCGCCGGCGACCAAGACTTCACCGCACTTCCTCGACCACCTCACCGAGTTCCTGGTGAGATCGTGCATCCAGTGGTGCCTTCCATTTCGAAATTCATCAAACAATCTGTCGCGCCGCCGTGCTCTGTCCCCTGTCGCCACCGCGGTGCTTGTCGCCGGTCAACCGGTGACCATAAGGTCCAATCGCCGGTACCCCTAGAGTCCTTGAGTCACACCCTATCTCATGGTACAAAGAAATCGAGCCAATTTGCATCCCAATGCCCGATCGAAAATTCACAGGAGAAATCCCCTCCGTGGGTGATGCAATGATGACATCATCCTAGCGTCATGCACTGTTTTCTTTTATTTTTGATTTAAAATCAAATATGAAAGGTGGGACCCACCTGTCAATTTAAAATAAAACAGAAAATCACTAAAAACTATTAATTCAATAACTTTTAAACTAATAATCAGAAAAATACAAATAAGGTACGAAAATGTTTATAAAAATATAATCTAAATGTTTATGAACTTTTCAAAGTGTTTAATAAAATTTAAAATTAAATATTTTCTCTAATTAAATTAAATCATTTAAAATTGAGAAAATTAATAAATAATTCATAAAATAAAAAAATACAAATTATATGCCAAATTGCTCCAAATGACATATACAACTCATCTATGATGTTTTTAAAGTTATTTGGCCAAGTTTTCATGTGTACAATATTTTGCCTAACCATTTAATTAATTTAAAATTAATAAATTAATATCTTATTCAAATCTTTTCAGAAAATTTCAAATGATATACCAAATTAAAGGTAAAAACATTTCCAACTCTGACAAACATAAAACATTTTATTTAAGTTATAAACTTGTTTATAAAAGTTTAATGAAAGTCTATAGTGTTCCATTATAACCAGAAAACAATTACCATAAGAGTATTTTCATTATTAATAAAACCCTAGTGTTTTCACACTTACTAAACCTATCATCACAAGTTATTAGTAAGTTAGGTGATGATAGAGTTAGTTGTAGTATTTAACCATTTTTCAACTAAAACCTTTTTCAATAACTCTACACTTTTGAACATAAAATCAAATATGTGTATTATCTTGTCCACGATTGTTTTCCACATGTTATTGTTTTCTCGTTTAATCACGTGATAACAATTTATAACCTAAACATAATAACAATTGTGTGGTAAGTAAAAGTGAAAGCCATGTAAGTCTAAAACCAGTAATAACAACATCACCACAAATAACAAAACAATTCACCTAAAACTCTTGTGAATAAGTTATCGTATTAAACATAGCTTACACCTGTAAGCTGGGGTGTTTTCCAGGGTATTTCACGATGCATCTCATTACTATGCATGTATCATCCTTGCCATTGTTTTCTGTAGTCCTTATCAGGACTACCTTGCTATCTTTCAGATGTCGGGATTTCCTACGAGACCCTTGAACCCGAAGACATGAATTATTATGGTTATCTCAATCACAGGCAAGTTCATCACTTGCTCATATCCTTTGCAGTACTTCATAACAAACTATTTGCAAAAACCCTATCGTATTACCACCTGTTCTCAAAAGAATGCATGATCCTATTTTTATAATAATATGACTAATTGAATGACTACCTGAGTGGTAGTGTTCTGTTTGGTGGGCGGATGGAACCATGGTAAGATGAATAGGTCAAAGGAAGGTTCCATCTGCACGGGAACGTATTACCTAGGAATTAATCACAACTGCCGTCAGGATTCTTGCACCGTAAATTCTCGTTGACCATGGATCTTCTATGGGGGGAGTAAGTCAGCCGTGATACTTTTCTCGTTCGCATGTCAACGGGCTGCCAGAGACGTACGCTGTAGGTTCTGCGGGACTACATGCACATGGGTGGGATCCCTTAATTCCCACAGACTCTGCGGGTCTATGATGGTCTGCCAGGGGCGCGTAGATACCCATCGTGAGGGGTGGAATCAGGCGTTCAACCTGCTGGTAGAAATGGGTGGGCATGCGTTGTGCGGAGCAGCACGGTTTGGCTTGGACCAACAACCGGGCCCCACACCTGAGTGGGAGTGGACAGGAATGTACACCTGGTTGTGCAACATGGTCTTGGTCGTCCATGGGTAAAGTAACGCACCTCTGCAGAGTGTAAAAGGATGTGGCATGTTACCCCTTGTTCCGGGAAGGAGCTGCAAACGCCGCAGGAAAGGTAACTCCATGAAAGTTCTAGTCCTGTGAAGATCTGGCGGGCATAGTCTTCAGAATTAAAAAGCAACCTCTTGAAGAAAGATTTACAAAAACCTTGCATTAGCTTATGACTCTTTTGAGTCTAAAGCTGTAGTTAGTGCATCAAACTACCCACTGTATATCATGAGCTTGCTGAGTAACGCTCGTTACTCATTCGTTTCCGTTTGACCCCCTGCTTAGATTGGAAGCCTATGGAAGTCGTCATCGTGAAGCCATCGTTACCTCATGAAGCTAGGTGGAGTCTTGTACTACTTAGCCAGTGAAGCATCGTCATCAACAACGCTGGTGGAGGAGAAGCTATCAAGGTGTAGGTGGAGTCCATTCTTGGACTTAGCTGTTACAAGCCATAGATTAGGGCTGACATCAGCCGTAGTAGATTTAGTTCTAAGCTAGAGTTCTTCTCCAGCTTGGAGCTTCGAATTGTTCTTCTGATGTTTCATTTGCTAAGATGTTCTTTGATCTTCAAAGAGATTCTCGAGATTTTGTAATGAAGTTTGTATCCTATAGCTTTGCCTGGTCCTGCTATGTTTCTGTTGTACTACTCTGAGGGATGTAATATTCACGAATAAGTCCTTCTGTGAGTATTATGTCATTGACTTGCGCACTACACATGCAGTGGTGTGTTGGGTCTCCACAGATGCTATCAGATCGAAGAGACCTTAGGTCTAAAACCTTTTAGGAGATCTGTAGGTTGGTAAAGATTATAGGAAGCCATCTTATCTAAACCAGACTTCCTACAACTATGATGATCATTCACTTGAGAATGATACGGTCATACTTGTATAGAATATTCTGACTCAACTTGAGTGAATATACTTATCTATTTTCTTTATACCTAGGTATGAATAGTTAGAAGCTTAGTATGTACTAGTACCATTTAGAAAAGTAATTCTGACATAGTCAGAGATGATTAAGTCAAAGGGATGATTACCCCATTCTATGAATTAATATGATGGAGTAGAACACGGTATTGAGATAGTAAGGGAGTCCTCAAGAAGGGGTGTTTGGGAATCATGAAGAATCATTAGACCATGGTAACTACGGGGTACATACCATATCCTTAGTTAACCACTTTAGAGGTGAATCAGTATAGTATAGTATATTATAGAATTAGGATAAGGCATAAGCATTGATGGAAGCTACCATACTAGTCCTACGATGTGATCAACACCATGAAGGATCAACAGATGCCAGGAGAAGTTTAGCGTAATCAAGATGAAGTACTTTAGTTGACATGGTACTAAGTCCTATAGGGAACCAAGTTAGACAACAACTACTCTAGAATAATGTTGTCTTGGTTTATTCCATTGAAGTAAGGCATGCAACTGGAGTAATTACTTAGGCAAAGAGGGGTTGTGTAGAATAGGACTGCAAGGTAATACATACCTACTTGTAGTGTATAGCATTTAAGAGCCTTGGTACTTGAGATGTTTTACTCTAAGTACTTTTATTTCACGGGCTTTTGATGCATGAGTGATAACTGCATTTGGGATTTATTGGATCTTTGATTGACTAGATCTGTGCATGAAGTTGGAACTTGATGTGTATATGCATGTGCAAACATTGAGTTCTATCTTGATGTTACTGGTCTAGAGGGTATAGGATTAGTATGAGAGCGGGTCTGAAATATCAGCTGATGAAAGTAACCACCAAAGCTCTAGAAGACCAGAAAGTCAAGAATGCAGAAGTCAATGAAAACAATAATAGGAATGGACCACATTCCAGATCTTGTTTGGAGTTGGTGACATATTAATCAACACATGGGGAACTACCACAAGTGATGCCAAGAAAATAATATGAGTAGTTATATCATAGAAGGAAACATGTACAAGTTTGATAAATAAACTTATAGAGTTGTCCAGTAGAAGTCAAAACTCAAAGATGTAGAAGGACCATAGGAAGTAACCAGTGGAATAGGTTATAGTAACCTGTTGGAAAGAGTTAAAACTCGAGGAAACTCGAAGATATTTTCACTAATAAGTAAGTCTAAATCAATGTACACTACGATGTACAAGATTCTTTGCGCAATATTCCTCTTGAGACCATTAGCTTGAACCAAATGGAGTCCTAAACATAGACAATATCCAGTGTACAGGAAGAATTTTATTGGTTATTCATCACTTGGTGGACATACCAAATGATCTTCAGAAAGTTATGAGAGATAGGAAACCATACCTATTCATCGGAGAATGGAACTTGGTATCCACTATATGATGGAAATACCACGTGTTTTTCGTAAGACCATTAGGAAGGCCTAGTAATAAAACAAAGTTTTTATAGCAACAAGCTAAGTATTTGATCCACATGCAAGACAGTTGAAGGTAAACAATCAAAACATGAGGCTACACATGCCAAGGTCAACACAAGAAACATAGGTGAAGATTCAACGGTCTACAGAAGTTCTCTCTACCTATCTTTATGTGAGAGAGGTTGAACTTCGGGACGAAGTTCTTGTTAAGGGGGAGATACTGTAACATCCCAGTGTTTGGGAGGTTATAAGGATCTAAATTTAATATGTTCAATTGCAAAGCATGCATCTAAAAGTACGGGAAATTTTGGCGCGAAAGTTTAAACAAAGCAAAGTGACCAAAGTTTCACTCGACATGACGAAATAGGTCGAGTTCATCTGGTCAAGAGTACATTTGGAGTGAGCTTTATAATAAGTATATTAGGAAACCAAATCATTTGGTTTCACAAACCATAAATTGGTTTTGACCAACACAAACTCTCAACAACCTTAACCACAAGTCTTTAAGTGACTTGGGATAATTCACTAGGTATCTAGAACTCAAAGAGGGGTGAGTATCCAAATCACATATCTGATGATCATACTTCCACCAATAAGTAATACACAAGTGAACCATCTCATCAACAGAGGTGTTATGTCCTCTCAAACAATACCTCTTTAAGATATCAACCATTTACAAAACATCTTTCCAAACTATTGAGTTCCTACTAAATGAACCTTCACAAGTAAATAACCAAAGTTTACTAGAACTCAAATCATACAGACAGGTGTTAACTCAAAACCCACAAGTGGGAAATGATATATTAATTGTATTAACATATTTATCGAATATGTACATATCTCATCAACTATAAAAGAAGTACTTAAGAGAAGAATCGAATCTTCTTCAACCACTGTTAAAACCTTGATCATCACATCTGATCTTTCCAAACCTCTATGTCTGCATCATGAATACAAATGAAGAATATAAAATAACAACATGACACCCAGAGTAACCAACTAACAACCATGATCAAAGTCATTAAGCTCAATAACTTTCATTTGCTAAATGTCTCATTCATCTTATATAAGGGAGCATATTAAATCTCAATACATCAATGAACCATTTGATCAACTTACTATCTTAAGTCACCATTCCACAAAAATTCCACACTTCTATTCAAATCATCATTCCACAACTAAAGTATCTCTGGATATCCCAAGGAATAACAACAAGTTATAACCTCTATTAGAGGAATTTAATGGAAAGCTTAGTAAAACTAATCATGTATGAAACAAGTACCTATCCTATGGGAAACAAAATAAGAAGTATATGAAACAAGAATAAAAGTTGAACTAACTCTTAACCTAGATCTTATTACTTTTTCTAGATCATTTCTATCTGGTTATCTCCCAATCTTCTCTAAGTCATTCTGCAAGAGAAGCAACCACAAGAACAGAGGAACTACCACAGGAAGGTCTTAAGAAGGATTCTTTAAAGGATTCTAGAAGTGCTATTTCAATTTATCATAAGAGTATTTGGCCACTCTAATATCCTGATATGATCTCATTAACTCCTCATGAAATAGTGTGATACTCCAATGTTAGTGTTATATAGAAGAAGTTTGGTAACAAGCTTGTACACCTTGTTAACAGATCACTTTTGTATACTCAAACAATTGAGTGTCATACACAAACAAACAAACAAACAAACAAAAGATTTAATTACATGGTACATCTCAGCCTATTGTATATGAGTAGTAATTTGGAGGCAAGATTAGCTACCTTGTCAACAAATTCTTCTTATAGGCATAGGGAAACTAGATGTCATAAAATAAACCAAATTCTTTTATAATCCTCTAAGTAAAAATCCTTGCTTGGAGATACTGGTTGTTTTCACTACAAGGGTGAGATAATTGATGATGGAATCCCAGAGATGATCCTACTGGCAAGTGGCAAAGGTGATAACAGAAGACTAGTGACAACTAGAGAGAAGAACATCAAGCAACAAAGGACCACATGAAGTAACACTGCTTAAGTAAGGGATCAGAAGGATATATTAGAGAAACTATAACCTTGTCAAGCTCATCAGAGATGATGAACTCATAATAATATCTTTATTGGAAATAATTATCAAGAGAGAAAATAGTAACAAGCACTTGCATCTTTATATCTTGTGGTATGTTGAGGAAGGTGGAAACAAACTAATACCCTTGTTTTCCAGATCTTTCTCATCCATAATACAAATGGATAACAACAAGAATTCATCCATACACCCACATATAAATGATTACATGTTCTAAAAACAACATGTAATAGTATCTATACTTGAAAACAAGGTTGGAAAACAAACATGTAGTATCTTGATATTGGGAATCAATGTGAGCATCCTAAGCCACTTATGTTCTCCACTTTATCAAGAACTAAAACAGAAAACATGATATACACACACTTAAGTAAAATGTCCACCAAACCTTCTAAGAGTTTCAAATATGAACATAACAAAGACACACAAAGGAAAGCAAGTCCATTTGATATCCAATCACATTTGGTATGCCATAGAATAACATTCCCTATTTGTTGATTTTATTACTATGCCTAAAAAATAGCACTACTAAAGCTTACAAAGTATTTCCAAAAAGTATTATACCTAAAAACTATCCAATAGAAAACATCTCAGTATTTCAATAACATGTTAGTGGGGTTGTTTTCATGTCATAGAATACACTAAGTAATTTTTAATCCATATGAAATTTAAATAGAGAGAAAATAGCAAAAACCACTTAATCTAGCACCTAAATAAAAAATATAAATATTCTCCAAATTCACCAAAACAAAACATGGTGAGTTGTGAAATTTGATAAGGAATTCAAATATATTTTTTATTAATTTTTCTGTTCACAGATAGGCCCTGAAAACATAGGTTTTCTCTTAGTTTAGTAACAGAAGGACTTGAACGCAATTTACAGAAACTTGTAGGGGGTTATGTGAGAATGTGTCATCTTCAACCTTGGACAGTAGGACACTGTTTGTGTCGTTGCCGAATTCGTCGCGGTGACACCTCCTGCTCGCCGCCCTCGACAAGAGAAAGCCATCACGGCGTAGTACTTCATCTCCTCTATCCCGTGGAACCACTTGCCCTCTCTCTCTTTTGCTCCGCACACCACAAACCGAAACCCTAGTTCATCAAGCTACCGGCCACCGCCGTCGATTCGGGCCACCTCAAAGGCAACTGAGGCCACTCGGAGATGCGCCTCGACTTACTCTTCCTCCTTGAGCTCGAACAAGGACGAGTATGTTCTGGGCGATGGGAATTTCGCCGCCGTTTATAGGTCCGGCCGCCGCGGAAAAAGGCACGCCGCCGGCGACCAAGACTTCACCGCACTTCCTCGACCACCTCACCGAGTTCCTGGTGAGATCGTGCATCCAGTGGTGCCTTCCATTTCGAAATTCATCAAACAATCTGTCGCGCCGCCGTTCTCTGTCCCCTGTCGCCGCCGCGGTGCTTGTCGCCGGTCAACCGGTGACCATAAGGTCCAATCGCCGGTACCCCTAGAGTCCTTTGAGTCACACCCTATCTCATGGTACAAAGAAATCGAGCCAATTTGCATCCCAATGCCCGATCGAAAATTCACAGGAGAAATCCCCTCTATGGGTGATGCAATGATGACATCATCCTAGCGTCATGCATTGTTTTCTTTTATTTTTGATTTAAAATCAAATATGACAGGTGGGACCCACCTGTCAATTTAAAATAAAACAGAAAATCACTAAAAACTATTAATTCAATAACTTTTAAACTAATAATCACAAAAATACAAATAAGGTACGAAAATGTTTATAAAAATATAATCTAAATGTTTATGAACTTTTCAAAGTGTTTAATAAAATTTAAAATTAAATATTTTCTCTAATTAAATTAAATCATTTAAAATTGAGAAAATTAATAAATAATTCATAAAATAAAAAAAATACAAATTATATGCCAAATTGCTCCAAATGACATATACAACTCATCTATGATGTTTTTAAAGTTATTTGGCCAAGTTTTCATGTGTACAATATTTTGCCTAACCATTTAATTAATTGAAAATTAATAAATTAATATCTTATTCAAATCTTTTCAGAAAATTTCAAATGATATACCAAATTAAAGGTAAAAACATTTCCAACTCAAATATGACAAACATAAAACATTTTGTTTAAGTTATAAACTTGTTTATAAAAGTTTAATGAAAGTCTATAGTGTTCCATTATAACCAGAAAACAATTACCACAAGAGTATTTTCATTATTAATAAAACCCTAGTGTTTTCACACTTACTAAACCTATCATCACAAGTTATTAGTAAGTTAGGTGATGATAGAGTTAGTTGTAGTAGTTAACCATTTTTCAACTAAAACCTTTTTCAATGACTCTACACTTTTGAACATAAAATCAAATATGTGTATTATCTTGTCGACGATTGTTTTCCACATGTTATTGTTTTCTCGTTTAATCATGTGATAACTATTTATAACCTAAACATAATAACAATTGTGTGGTAAGTAAAAGTGAAACCCATGTAAGTCTAAAACCAGTAATAACAACATCACCACAAATAACAAAACAATTCACCTAAAACTCTTGTGAATAAGTTATCGTATTAAATATGGCTTACACTTGTAAGATGGGGTGTTTTCCAGGGTATTTCACGATGCATCTCATTACTATGCATGTATCATCCTTGCCATTGTTTTCTGTAGTCCTTATCAGGACTACCTTGCTATCTTTCAGATGTCGGGATTTCCTACGAGACCCTTGAACCCGAAGACATGAATTATTATGGTTATCTCAATCACATGCAAGTTCATCACTTGCTCATATCCTTTGCAGTACTTCATAACAAACTATTTGCAAAAACCCTATCGTATTACCAACTGTTCTCAAAAGAATGCATGATCCTATTTTTATAATAATATGACTAATTGAATGACTACCCGAGTGGTAGTGTTCTGTTTGGTGGGCGGATGGAACCATGGTAAGATGAATAGGTCAAAGGAAGGTTCCATCTGCACGGGAACGTCTTACCTAGGAATTAATCACAACTGCCGTCAGGATTCTTGCGCCGTAAATTCGCGTTGACTATGGATCTTCTATGGGGGGAGTAAGTCAGCCGTGATACTTTTCTCGTTCGCATGTCAACGGGCTGCCAGAGACGTACGCTGTAGGTTCTGCGGGACTACATGCACATGGGTGGGATCCCTTAATTCCCATGGACTCTGCGGGTCTATGATGGTCTGCCAGGGGCGCGTCGATATCCATCGTGAGGGGTGGAATCAGGCGTTCAACCTCTGGCAGAAATGGGTGGGTATGCGTTGTGCGGAGAAGCACGGTTTGGCTTGGACCAACAACCGGGCCCCACACCTGAGTGGGAGTGGACAGGAATGTACACCTGGTTGTGCAACATGGTCTTGGTAGTCCATGGGTAAAGTGACGCACCTCTGCAGAGTGTAAAAGGATGTGGCATGTTACCCCTTGTTCCGGGAAGGAGCTGCGAACGCCGCAGGAAAGGTAACTCCATGAAAGTTCTAGTCCTGTTAAGATCTGGTGGGCGTAGTCTTCCGAATTAAAAGCAACCTCTTGAAGAAAGATTTACAAAAACCTTGCATTAGCTTATGACTCTTTTGAGTCTAAAGCTGCAGTTAGTGCATCAAACTACCCACTATATATCATGAGCTTGCTGAGTAACGCTCGTTACTCATTCGTTTCCGTTTGACCCCCTGCTTAGATTGGAAGCCTATGGAAGTCGTCATCGTGAAGCCATCGTTAGCTCATGAAGCTAGGTGGAGTCTTGTACTACTTAGCCAGTGAAGCATCGTCATCAACAACGCTGGTGGAGGAGAAGCTATCAAGGTGTAGGTGGAGTCCATTCTTGGACTTAGCTGTTACAAGCCATAGATTAGGGCTGACATCAGCCGTAGTAGATTTAGTTCTAAGCTAGAGTTCTTCTCCAGCTTGGAGCTTCGAATTGTTCTTCTGATGTTTCATTTGCTGAGATCTTCTTTGATCTTCAAAGAGATTCTCGAGATTTTGTAATGAAGTTTGTATCCTATAGCTTTGCCTGGTCCTGCTATATTTCTGTTGTACTACTCTGAGGGATGTAATATTCACGGATAAGTCCTTCTGTGAGTATTATGTCATTGACTTGCGCACTACACATACAGTGGTGTGTTGGGTCTCCACAGAATGGCAAGACTAATACTACATGCTCATTTGGCTGAGTGGAGTTTTGGCTAAGTTTGCATAAAACCAGTTTTCTCCTATCACTTTTGTAAAACAAACTTTTCTTTTCAAAGGGTGGCAACATTGGATTAAGATCCAAGCACCACAAATATTGTTCACTTGGTCAAATTTTACTTATTGAAAATGGTGATGTGATTCTTCCGTCCATCCTTGTCCAGCTGCTCATAGTAGTCCATAACCGGGGACACGGCTAAGATCTTAGTTTGTTGACTCTGCGGAGCTTGTGCACTTTCACCTTCAGACCCAACTCAACCCAAACATCCTATACACCCTGAGTGCATTAAGGAAAGGAGAAGAATCGAGACGAGATCTTTCAGAAGCAAGAATCCAACCCAATGGCAAGACCCGTTCCACCTATAATTATGCTACATCTGCTTGTCAAGCCCGGGCTGAACCCTCACAACTTAGTTGATCAAGACAAAGCCCATATGACTAAAGGCTGCACTGGAAGCAATCTAAACTTGGGGAACATCATAATCACTTTGTTCCTGGGTGGCATTCCTCAAGTGAACACCCCTCGGGGAGACACTCAACTCTCATCAGCCAAACAACCAAATCCACCCAGGTGGTTCATTGAAGTTGTTACTTAGAATTTTTCCACAACATCAAGTAAAAATCATTTGTCTCATTGCATAGAATCTATCAAGTTCTAAGGCTATAAATAACAAGGATAAAAGAGATGGCTACACACTACTAGGATAATATCATAGCATAATATAACTTAGTAAAAATTTCCTATCAATGCATACTACTCAAAAATCAACTAATGCATATAGAAAATAATGGGTAGTTTATGATGTGTTACTTGCCTTGTTGAAGTTGGTGAAGATATCACACTCTCTTCACAAAGGATCGTTGCTCTCCGTACAATCTACTCATTGAAAACACAATAACAAAATAAACAAACATGCTATCAAGCAAACATACAAGTGAAGAGATCATACAAAGCAATAACATAGCCAAAGGAGTTTAACCTAGTGGGCTAGGACAAGGTCTCGGTTTGAGTTGAAAGATTCATTACATAATGGTTCAATACATTGTTAAGGAGTTTCCAAGGGTTTACTTGGAAAGGACTAGGTTGAGTTTGATGTGATCTAACTTTATTATAACCATACTTGTCGAGGAAGTTCCAAGAGTTCACTAAGAATAAACATATTACTTCTTCAACTAAAGTAATACATGCAAACACTTGGTCATATTCACCTTCAAAAATATTTGAGTGACTATGTTAGTATTTTCCATTGTGGTTAGGGTAGGTCTACTAACTTCATCATCAAAGGGAAAATATTACTAAGTCTTAGGTTTTCCATTTGGGTCATTGGTTGGACAAAAATAACTTGTTATTCTTCAACTTGTATGGATTGCTTCTAGACCTCATGTGCTTGCCTTCTTGAAGATCATCTTCATGCTTCTATTGTAGTCTTGTTCCTTGGATGGATTCTTCTCTTGGTCTTGATAAATTCTTCATGGATTTCACTTCACTAATTGTTTTGGGTATGGGATGGACACAAATACCACTAAGTCAATTGGAAAGAATATAAGAAAAAGATAGAAAGAGAGAGGGAGATGTTTTCTTCTAAATTTCTTCACACTTGTACTTCTTGAGTTGCTTCTAGTTGCTGTGGAGTCTAAGTCTTCTCTTCAGAACTTCTTCATTGATCTTCCTTGTAGCTCTTCATGTTTCCACCAGGTTAAAAGTGAAGAACCTTCTATTTCTTGAGTCTTGTTTTCCATTTGCTAACTTGATGGATTCTTGAAGCAAGAATAGGGGGATGGAGGAGTAGATAGAACACTATATTACTAGTGTTTGAGGTTCACTACTGGGTCTCTTATATGTTTTACATACTAGGGACTTGGTCTTGGATTCAAAATGGCCACAACAAACAATGGTAGAAAGAATAAAAACAAAAACTAAGGCATGATCAACTAGTGGTTCACTAAGATGAAGTTTTGGTCCAACTTACAATGAAATGGTTCAAGGTTGTCCAAAAGGTTTAGGTACTGATGTCTCTGGTTAAAGGTTACCAAAAGGAGCAATTTTGCTTAAGGGAACATATTCCAATTATTTAAAGAATTAATTCTATGCCAAAAATACTTAAACAAACAATTTAATTCTAAAATCAATTTTAATTTGATCAATAATTATTTTGGGACAGAGATTATGAAAGTACACATCCTAAGGTTTCCAAATATATTTTATTTACAATTTTTGGATTTGTAGAATTTGAATTATGCCAAATTTCATCAAACAAGCATATTTGAAAATGAACAATTTTAAGTTTGTCAAATTTGAATTTGGCCAGTGCCAAAAGTTTCTAGATGTCAAGGGATTTTCAAGAAGTCCAAGATTGCTAAATTTGGCTAAGTGGTTGAAAAGATATGATGATTTGAAGTTGCAGGGGCTTTTCTGCAAATCTGCCAAAAATTCTACCGGGAGAAATATTCGAATTAAAGGGCTGGCCACGCGGCTGGATCTGATTGGGTGTTGCTGCTGACTGGGGGCTGGTGTGGCATGTGCTGACGTGGATAAGTGATGGATCTGGATCGTTAGATCTAGATCTAACGGTGGCGTACCCCTTCGGTTAAGATCTAATCTTAACCGTTGATGGGATCCAACGGCCCAGGGAGAGGGGGAGGATGCTCACCAGCGACGGGCGGCCGGAAATGGCGATGGTGGCGGCGCTGCACTCGGGTGGTCGACGACGGCGATGCTCCGGTGGTCTTCGAGCCTCGCGAGGGTGTCGAGGAGGCGCAGCGCGACTCAACGAACACGATGGTGGTGACGGGGATGCCTCCCGCTTCCCCAGATGCTCGCACGACACGGCAGAGAAGGCTCGGGCGCCGGTGGTGCTCCGGTGAGCACGGTGCGGCCTCCTGGCTGCAATAGAACCCCGAAAAAAAATCAGAAGGGAGCGCCCAAGGGAGAGGAAGAGGATGGGACCGGTACGAGCGTAAGGGACTCACCCTGCTGGCCGGAAACGGCGGTTGACGGCGGCGGACAGTGAAGACTCCGGTGAGGACTTTCGAGGGCCTGGGGGCTCGATCCAGAGGGGACTGAGAGGGGAAATGACCAGTGGTGGCCGAGATTTAAGGGGAGGGCAAGGAGGGAATCAAATTCACACTTAAACGCGAGTAATCACCGGATTCATTTTCGGGAAGAAACGGAAGAGAGATGTAACGGCCTGAGCTTGATGATGATGACTTCATCCAACCTTTTTCTTTTCTTTTATTTCTGTTTTTAATATCTTTTGTTTTATTAATCCAAAAGACCTCAAAATAATTTTTAAAATCTTGTAAAATTTATATCTTTCTGTTTAGAACATTTTTATAAACTTTTGAACACATTTCAATTTTTATATTTTTGAAAATATAAATAATTACTAATAGTACTTAATGTATATTTTTAAATTAGAAAATTAATAAAATGAGGTTTTGATTAAATAAAATTTCAGAGACAATAAACATGTCAAATACTATTTTTGAAATTCATTTTACCTCACTTTCATATTTTTATAAACTTAACATTTCAGTGATTTACTAATAGCAACTTAAATCCATTTCCAAAATAGAAAATTAAATAAATATAAAAGTGGCTTAAATAAAATTTAGAAAGCTCCTCAAGCTTTAATATTGTTTTCAAGACCTATTTTATGTTATTTTCAAATCAAAACTTTTTATGAATACCACTTTATGTTTAAAACTTGGAATGACATTTGGATATCAATAAAAATAGTTGTTATTCTCATAAAATAATTTTGAGGCAAAGGAACTGTTAGAGGTAATAATTCTATGGTTTCCAAGTCTATAAAACATTATTCAAAGTAATATTTGATTTGAAAACATGTTATAAAATAAGGATTTCTAAGAGAAAACAATTTATTTGAATAATGAAAATTTTGAATGGGCTTTTAGGGTTTAGGAAAATAGAGGCCTACTGGATTCTTAATTTCAATATCATTGAATTGTGTATTGTTTTCTTTTGTTTCTTGCATCTCATTTGGTTTTTTGGTGACTTACTAAACATGAAAACAAAAAGTTTCAATTTTTAGTGATTTTTGGAGTTTCCAAAAATCAGGGATGTTACAGACTACCACCCTTAAAAGAAATCTCATCCCGAGATTTGGGAAGAAAGAAAGATTAGATTTGGCAACTGGGTTCCAGAACAACTGGGTGGGCTACCACCCTTAAAAGAAACTTTTATGGGTAGTCTATTTTAATATATTGGAGTGTAGATTGATTTAAGATTGGCTTGAGTAGAACTTTCTTTCGCGGTAGAGCTGTAGACCAACATAGGCATGTTGGACTAACTTTGACACTGAGGGGTCACTCTCTGGGTCAATCCAAAGACCAAGTTGAGAGGATTTCACAACATCATCTCATTATAATGGGAACACATTTTTCAGACATTCATTGTGGTTTATTACACTGGAAGAATTTCTAGGGAAAATAATTTTTTTTTCAACATGAACTTTGCCTAAGATTCCTTCTTTCAGAAAGTCATGTTTCCTTCCTTCTCCCTTTGAGGGCATCCATTTGCATAGTGTCCTTTATCTCTGCATTTGAAGCATGTCACTTGGCTGATGTCTCTATAGACAAGATTGGGGTTCTTCTGAAGTTTCTTCTTCTTCCTTGGTGGAGTTAAATTGGCCATCATATCTTCATACTGCTGCCCAGTATACTCAACTATGTTGGTTGAAGGTCTGGGTTTCTTGTTGGGACAATTTCTAGATAAATGTCCATCTTCTTCACAAGAATAGCAATTCTTGGTGGAGTGTTTGGATGAATATGGATGTGGTGTAGTCTTGGCTCCAGTATCCATCTTGACATGGTCCATCTGAATAGTATCCAGCTTGCGTTTTCCCTTCACATCTGGTTTTCCTAAGTTCTCTTGGATTGCACTAAGCATTTCCATTTTGGCTTGTTGTCCAACTTGTTGTACCATGGGGTAAAGTGGACATTGTGTTGGAACATGTGTTGTTCCTTCACATAGAAAACAAGTAACTTGAGTGAAGTATCCTTCAGTTGAGTTGTTTGCATCACCATGGGGCCACTCATCAGGACAATCTTTGGAAGAGTGTCCTATATCTCTACAAGATTTGCAGGCTTTGGGTGTTGAAAACATTTCTTCTTCTGTCTCCTGGTTATCTCTAGCTACCAAGGGTTGATTGTTTCCACTATTGGCCATGCTTTGGGACATCATGTACACTATGTGGGATTGGGTACCTAACACTTGTTGCATTCCTGGTGCTAACTCCATATTGGGGTTGCTGGCTTGATTCTGGGTCATCAGTTGTATCAGCTGAGTCTGAGCTTCTAGTAGCATCTTCATTGCTATTGACTTCACGGGGTTGTTGACATTATGGCTAGACATATGTATTGGGGTTTTAAGAAAGATGAGTAGAGATTAGAAAGATTAGGCAAGGGGGGTTCCTACTCAAACACAACAGATCAAGGAAACTCATCTTGCAAACAACACATAACAAACATATATCAACTCATTCATCCCATCAAACAACAAACTTTTAAAAAACATCTAGTATTGTCATACCACACTCATTAGTATGATCAATACTCTAATCTTGTTCCGTGTCTCACAACTTTATTACATCTCATGGTGGTCTACTATTCAAGGCAGGGTAACAACATTTCTTGCTTTATTCCCCATGAGAGGTCTTCAATACTCAGTCTTCACGATGATCTCCGCGTTCTTGTACATTGAAATCTCTTTTTCAAGAGTGTTTATCTCTTCTTCGGCTTCCTTGAGACCCTTCTTAGTGTTGTGAAGTCTCCACTTGAGTCTCTCTGTAAGTTCTTTAATAGCACTCCATGCAGCACTTCTTGCTGAATCGAGGAATAAAAAATGCATTATCCTGTTGGTGAACATGCAATCTCCTCCCATCTTGTGGTCGTACTACTTGTTTCTATACAGATGAATCTGCACCCGCCAATATTCGAAACCATCCTCCTCATCTATGTAGGGAAAACCCCAATAGACTGCTGGTCCTTCAAATCCCATGATTAACATGAGATCCTTCAGTGCTCTTGGGAACTCAGTGTCACACTCCAGGGTCATGGTCATCATTGGTCCTTTCTTAAGTGATTGAATGATGCTGGCCATCTACAGATAAGAGTAGTCATTAGAAATGTATCATGGGAAGGAGTACAAGGAGAAATGAACTTATAAGAGATTTCTTTGAGGAGTAGTTGTAAGATAGTAAAATTTTATTCCTATGGATTTTTCTATTCTAATCCAACCCTAGGGTCTCGAATCCTACAGGCAACACAATGCTATGATACCATTTTGTAGCGTTCCCACATTTAAATAATGTAAGGACACATGTGTTATTGTGCTAGTCCCTAGATCAATTGCTAGCACCACAGTACAAAATGAAATATCATGCAAATGCATCAAAGTTCTATTACATCGCATGATCCAGTCTTTACAAAATAGTGTTACAACTTGCATAGTCTTAGAAGACTAGCAGAAAACAAAGAATTACAGCGGAAAACATAATACAACATTGAGCCCATCTTCTTCATGTGCCACAGGCAAAACATGTTGGCGATAGTCTCGAGATCCTAAACGAAATCCTCACTCGTCTTCAGAAACATCTGCAATATGGAATATGTAGCCACAAGGGAGTCAATACAATTTAATGTATTGGCAAGTAACACTTTGGTGGATATAAATGGCAAGACTAATATTACATGCTCATTTGGCTGAGTGGAGTTTTGGCTAAGTTTGCATAAAGCCAGTTTTCTCCTATCACTTTTGTAAAACAAACTTTTCTTTTCAAAGGGTGGCAACATTGGATTAAGATCCAAGCACCACAAATGCTGTTCACTTGGTCAAATTTTACTTATTGAAAATGGTGATGTGATTCTTCCGTCCATCCTTGTCCAGCTTCTCATAGTTGTCCATAACTGGGGACACGGCTAAGATCTTAGTTTGTTGACTCTGCAGAGCTTGTGCACTTTCACCTTCAGACCCAACTCAACCCAAACATCCACCTGAGTGCATTAAGGAAAGGAGAAGAATCGAGACGAGATCTTTCAGAAGCAAGAATCCAACCCAATGGCAAGACCCGTTCCACCTATAATTATGCTACATCTGCTTGTCAAGCCCGGGTTGAACCCTCACAACTTAGTTGATCAAGACAGAGCCCATATGACTAAAGGATGCACTCGAAGAAATCTAAACTTGGGGAACATCATAATCACTTTGTTCCTGGGTGGCATTCCTCAAGTGAACACCCCTCGGGGAGACACTCAACTCTCATCAGCCAAACAACCAAATCCACCCAGGTGGTTCATTGAAGTTGTTACTTAGAATGTTTCCACAACATCAAGTAAAAATCATTTGTCTCATTGCATAGCATCTATCAAGTTCTAAGGCTATAAATAACAAGGATAAAAGAGATGGCTACACACTACTAGGATAATAGCATAGCATAATATAACTTAGTAAAAATTTCCTATCAATGCATACTACTCAAAAATCAACTAATGCATATAGAAAATAATGGGTAATTGATGATGTGTTACTTGCCTTGTTGAAGTTGGTGAAGATATCACACTCTCTTCACAAAGGATCGTTGCTCTCCGTACAATCTACTCATTGAAAACACAATAACAAAATAAACAAAAATGCTATCAAGAAAACATACAAGTGAAGAGATCATACAAAGCAATAACATAGCCAAAGGAGTTTAACGTAGTGGGCTAGGACAAGGCCTAGGTTTGAGTTGAAAGATTCATTCCATAATGGTTCAATACATTGTTAAGGAGTTTAAAAGGGTTTACTTGGAAAGGACTAGGTTGAGTTTGATGTGATCTAACTTTATTATAACCATACTTGTCGAGGAAGTTCCAAGAGTTCACTAAGAATAAACATATTACTTCTTCAACTAAAGTAATACATGCAAACACTTGGTCATATTAACCTTCAAAAATATTTGAGTGACTATGTTAGTATTTTCCATTGTGGTTAGGGTAGGTCTACTAACTTCATCATCAAAGCGAAAATATTACTAAGTCTTAGGTTTTCCATTTGGGTCAATGGCTGGACATAAATAACTTGTTATTCTTCAACTTGTATGGATTGCTTCTAGACCTCACGTGATTGCCTTCTTGAAGACCATCTTCATGATTCTGTTGTAGTCTTGTTCCTTGGATGGATTCTTCTCTTGGTCTTGATAAATTCTTCATGGCTTTCACTTCACTAATTGGTTTGGGTATGGGATGGACACAAATACCACTAAGTCAATTGGAAAGAATATAAGAAGAAAGATAGAAAGAGAGAGGGATATGTTTTCTTCTGAATTTCTTCACACTTATACTTCTTGAGTTGCTTCTAGTTGCTATGGAGTCTAAGTCTTCTCTTCAAAACTTCTTCATTGATCTTCCTTGTAGCTCTTCATGTTGCCACCAGGTTAAAAGTGAAGAACCTTCTATTTCTTGAGTCTTGTTTTCCATTTGCTAACTTGATGGATTCTTGAAGCAAGAATAGGGGGATGGAGGAGTAGATAGAACACTATAGTACTAGTGTTTGAGGTTCACTACTGGGTCTCTTATATGGTTTACATACTAGGGACTTGGTCTTGGATTCAAAATGGCCACAACAAACAATGGTAGAAAGAATAAAAACAAAAACTAAGGCATGATCAACTAGTGGTTCACTAAGATGAAGTTTTGGTCCAACTTACAAGGAAATGGTTCAAGGTTGTCCAAAAGGTTTAGGTACTGATGTCTCTGGTTAAAGGTTACCAAAAGGAGCAATTTTGCTTAAGGGAACATATTCCAATTACTTAAAGAATTAGTTCTAGGCCAAAAATACTTAAACAGACAATTTAATTCTAAAATCAATTTTAATTTGATCAATAATTATTTTGGGACAGAGGTTATGAAAGTACACATCCTAAGGTTTCCAAATATATTTTATTTACAATTTTTGGATTTGTAGAATTTGAATTATGCCAAATTTCATCAAACAAACATATTTGAAAATGAACAATTTTAAGTTTGTCAAATTTGAATTTGGCCAGTGCCAAAAGTTTCTAGATGTCAAGGGATTTTCAAAAAGTCCAAGATTGCTACATTTGGCTAAGTGGTTGAAAAGATATGATGATTTGAAGTTGCAGGGGCTTTTCTGCAAATCTGCCAAAAATTCTACCGGGAGAAATATTCGAATTAAAGGGCTGGCCACGCGGCTGGATCTGATTGGGTGTTGCTGCTGACTGGGCGCTGGTGTGGCAGCTGCTGACGTGGATAAGTGATGGATCTGGATCGTTAGATCCAGATCTAACGGTGGCGTACCCCTTCGGTTAAGATCTAATCTTAACCGTTGATGGGATCCAACGGCCCAGGGAGAGGGGGAGGATGCTCACCGGCGACGGGCGGCCGGAAATGGCGATGGTGGCGGCGCTGCGCTCGGGTGGTCGACGACGGCGATGCTCCGGTGGTCTTCGAGGCTCGCGAGGGTGTCGAGGAGGCGCAGCGCGACTCAACGAACACGATGGTGGTGACGGGGATGCCTCCCGCTTCCCCGGATGCTCGCACGACACGGCAGAGGAGGCTCGGGCGCCGGTGGTGCTCCGGTGAGCACGATGCGGCCTCCTGGCTGCAATAGAACCCCGAAAATATATCAGAAGGGAGCGCCCAAGGGAGAGGAAGAGGATGGGACCGGTACGAGCGTCAGGGACTCACCCTGCTGGCCGGAAACGGCAGTTGACGGCGGCGGACAGTGAAAACTCCAGTGAGGACTTTCGAGGGCCTGGGGGCTCGATCCAGAGGGGACTGAGAGGGGAAATGACGAGTGGTGGCCGAGATTTAAGGGGAGGGCAAGGAGGGAATCAAATTCGCACTTAAACGCGAGTAATCACCGGATTCATTTTCGGGAAGAAACGAAAGAGAGATGTAACGGCCTGAGCTTGATGATGATGACGTCATCATGACGTCATCCAGCCTTTTTCTTTTCTTTTATTTCTGTTTTTAATATCTTTTGTTTTATTAATCCAAAAGACCTCAAAATAATTTCTAAAATCTTGTAAAATTTATATTTTTCTGTTTAGAACATTTTTATAAACTTTTGAACACATTTCACTTTTTATATTTTTGAAAATATAAATAATTACTAATAGTACTTAATGTATATTTTTAAATTAGAAAATTAATAAAATGAGGTTTTGATTAAATAAAATTTCAGAGACAATAAACATGTCAAATACTATTTTTGAAATTCATTTTACCTCACTTTCATATTTTTATAAACTTAACATTTCAGTGATTTACTAATAGCAACTTAAATCCATTTCCAAAATAGAAAATTAAATAAATATAAAAGTGGCTTAAATAAAATTTAGAAAGCTCCTCAAGCTTTAATATTGTTTTCAAGACCTATTTTATGTTATTTTCAAATCAAAACTTTTTATGAATACCACTTTATGTTTAAAACTTGGAATGACATTTGGATATCAATAAAAATAGTTGTTATTCTCATAAAATAATTTTGAGGCATAGGAACTGTTAGAGGTAATAATTCTATGGTTTCCAAGTCTATAAAACATTTATTCAAAGTAATATTTGATTTGAAAACATGTTATAAAATAAGGATTTCTAAGAGAAAACAATTTCTTTGAATAATGAAAATTTTGAATGGGCTTTTAGGGTTTAGGAAAATAGAGGCCTACTGGATTCTTAATTTCAATATCATTGAAATGTGTATTGTTTTCTTTTGTTTCTTGCATCTCATTTGGTTTTTTGGTGACTTACTAAACATGAAAACAAAAAGTTTCAATTTTTAGTGATTTTTGGACTTTCCAAAAATCAGGGATGTTACAAGGACTATGCTCTACTCAAGTGGAGCCCTCCTCTACAATAGAAGAACAAGCCAAGGAGCCAAGTGATGCTCCTACCCAAGAACATGTTGAAGACCCTCCTCTTATTGACCAAGTTACTACGAGAGATGCAACCACTCCTATCATTCATGCTAGTCAAGGTCAAGGCCAAGATCAACCATCCTCTTCATGATCTCATCAAGTTGAAGCAAGTATTGAAGATATTATTTATGATGATGATCAAGGCCAAGTTGGTCAAGACGGGGACCCAAATGATCAAGATGATCAAGTGATCCCTCCTCGCAATAATGAGGAGATCGAAGCCCGTCGTGATAGAAGGATAAGAATAGCTTTGAAGCATATTGATGCCCAAGACAACAAGGTCTTGGAAGATATTCAAGCTAGAAGATCCACAAGAAGGCAATTGGCACATTTTAGTGAGCATCAAGCTCACATATCTATGGTGGAACCAAAGAAAGTGTTTGAAGCTCTTGAGGACTCTGGTTGGGTTGAAGCTATGCATGATGAGCTCAATAACTTTGAGTGTAACAAGGTTTGGAGATTAGTTGAGAAGCCCAAACATTGCCACAATGTTATTGGCACTAAGTGTATATTCAAGAACAAGCAAGATGAGCATGGTATTGTTATAAGGAACAAGGCAATATTGGTAGCTCAAGGTTACACTCAAGTTGAAGGCATTGACTTTGATGAAACCTATGCTCCCGTGGACCGCCTTGAGTCCATCCGTATCCTTCTTGCTTATGCATCTTCGCATAATTTCAAATTGTAACAAATGGATGTTAAAAGTGCTTTCTTGAATGGTCCACTAAAAGAGAAGGTATATGTTAAGAAACCTCCGGGTTTCGAGAATCTCAACTTTCCTAACCATGTCTACAAGATCGATAAGGCGCTCTATGGACTTAAACAAGCACCACGTGCGTGGTATGAGCACCTTAGAGAGTTGTTGGATGACCTTGGTTTTGAAGTTGGGAAGATCGACCCCACTCTATTCACAAAGAGAGTAAAGGGAGAGCTTTTCATATGTCAACTCTATGTGGACGATATTATCTTTGGCTCAACTATACAAGCTTTCAATAATGAGTTCTCAAAGCTTATGACTGACAGGTTCGAGATGTCTATGATGGGGGAGCTTAAATTCTTCCTTGGTTTTGAGATCAAGCAATTGGCTCGTGGGACTTTCATTTCTCAAGCCAAGTATACCCAAGACATGATCAAGAGGTTTAACTTCCAAAATGCAAAGATCAAGCCATCTCCTATGCAAGTCAAGTGCCACCTATCACGTAACCCAAAGGGTAAAGATGTGGACCAAAAGTTGTATCGTTCTATGATTGGTTCTTTGCTTTACCTTTGTGCATCTAGGCCCGATATCTTTTTGAGTGTAGGTGTGTGTGCAAGGTATCAAGCGGCTCCTAAGGAAAGCCATTTAATGGCGGTCCATAGGATCTTTCGATATTTGGTTCATACCCCAAGGTTTGGTTTGTGGTACCCAAAGGGGGCCCAATTTTCTCTCAAGGGATACACGGATTCCGATTGGGCGGGTGATCAAGATGATAGGAAGTCCACTTCCCGGGCTTCCCAATTTCTTGGTAGGTCCTTCGTGAGTTGGTCTTCCAAGAAGCAAAATTGCATATATCTCTCCACCGCCGAAGCCGAGTATGTAGCCGCCGCAAGTGCTTGCACCCAATTGCTATGGATGAGGCAAACTCTCGAGGAATATGACGTTCATTTGGATAAGGTGCCTCTTTTGTGTGACAATTAAAGTGCTATCAAGATCGCCTACAACCCCGTGCAACACACAAGAACGAAGCACATTGAAATTCGTCACCATTTCATCCGAGACCATGTGGAAAGAGGTGATATTGCACTATCTTATGTGCCCACCAAGGATAATCTCGCGGATATCTTCACGAAGCCAATCGACGATGCAAGATTCCTGTTGTTGAGGAATGAACTAAACATCATTGATTCTAGGAGCTTGACTTTAGGATCTTGCACACACCCCTATAGATGAAATGTGTTTGGGTTTAGGTGTAGGCATGGACATAGGGGGAGTGTTATCCTAACACATTGGGTTTTCCCTCCCCCCATCAACCCCAAAGAAAAAATTCATTGTTATCTCTCTTTTTCTAATTTTTAATTGTGAGCTTCAATGTTGAGTAATGGCAATGCTCCCAAGATATATCTTCGCGGTTGCATACCATGAACTCTTACATGGTGGATTAGGCCACCAACCTATTCTCATTTGAAGAGTTAGTTCTTAGTTGGTTGCTTTTGGTTATTGAGTTGTCTTTCCGAATACTACTTCTCGTTGCTATCTTGAATCTTATTTGCATCTTTCCCGAGAAGTAAGATTAGTAATTACTAACCCCTTATGTTACCTTGTCCATTTTTCCTCTCCTTATGTTCATCTATGCATATGCCACTACTAGGAAAATGGCTATAGGAGTGATGATACCCGTGACGCACATCACATTTGGCGCGTCACGCCTATTACCCGCGGCGCACCACGTTTCTGCGCGTCGCGCCTAAAGGCATAGCCGCGGCGCACCAAATGGAAGGCACGTCGCGCCTATGTGTGGGGCCGGGGTGGCGAGCCTCCGAGGCATACCCGCGACGCACCAACCCAGCGGTGCGTCACGGCTATGTTGGGTAGCCGCGGCGCACATTTCAGTGGTGCGTCACGGCTATCTTTTCCACGGGTGGCATCTATAGCCGTGACGCACCACTGGAACGTGCGCCGCGGGTACCCAACATAGCCGTGACGTGCCGAATATGATGTGCGTCACGGGTATACCTGGAACGAATTTAAGTGGTTGGGACCACCCCCCACCTCCCATCCCCCCATATCTCCACCCCATTTTAGATCTGGTCGCCCCCCACCTCCTCACCACCTCATTTCCCCCATTTTCCCACCATTTAAAACTTATTTAACCTATTTTATTTGATATATATGTGTGGGGAATCTAGTAAACATTTGTCTCCACCCCCATCTCTCACTTTATTACCACTTTCCCTTCCATCTTTTCACTTTCTATAGCCACATACAAACGTACTCTCTCGGTCTCGTGTCGGCAAGATCTATAGTTGGTGAGTTGTTGGAGGGACGATATGTATATGTGTTGTATGTACGTATGTGTGTCGGCGCCGTGCGTCGTCACAAAAGATTCATATATATGGTTGCATATACATATATGCGAAATTGTGTTGCGTATTTTTGATGAAATTTGTGGATGTCTTAAAAATGAGTTGACATGTGTTGCCAAAATGTTGATTCATTTCCATTTCGGCGACCACGCACTCCGAGAATGTCCTATTTTTAGCATAGGTCATGCCGAATTTTTCCGTCGACGACCATGTGCATGCATCATATATCCATATATTACGTAATTTGATTCTAATTAATTTTTCATTTGATCTTTTTTTACTATGTAGGCAACCATGCATATAAGCACAGGCACCGTGGCTAGATTTATGAAACATGCGACGGACGAAATGTTTCGAAATAGCATGACGGAGATAAGATGTCCTTGTCGAAGATGCAAACTAAAACACTTGATCAGATACGATTCTGGTGACTTGGAGTCGCACCTTATCCGTCGTGGTTTTATGGATGGCTACACTCTTTACCCGACAAGTGATGAAGATGAAGAGTCGCCCGGACATGATGAAGGACATAATGATCAAGATGAAGGACATGATCATAATGAAGACGAAGGACATCGTGATGAAGATGTCGGACATGATCATAATCAAGACGAAGGACATCATGATGAAGATGTCGTGACATCGTCGTCGGACTGGGTGCGGGACCCTCATGTCCAAGCTCTGCCTCTCAAGGAGACTAGCAACACCAGAGCTGCTGCTAGAGAGAAATCGAAGTTGTCGCAACTGGAGATAGACGCCGTTACTCCATTGTATGAAGGATGCGTGAGCGAGGATACCCGTCTGAACGTAATGTTAAGGACCCTCGAGATGAAGACAAAACACCGATGGACCGATGCGAGCTACGATGAGAAGATGGCATTCTGGCACGACCGTCTTCCCACGGGGAACAAGTGTCCAACGAGCATTGAGGAGGCGAAAAAAGTCGTGTGCCCTCTGGATTTACCTCACGTGAAATACCATGCTTGCATTAATGACTGCATCATCTATCGGGGCGCGGACGTGGAGAGAACCATATGCCCGGTGTGCGACGCAACTCGATACAAGACAGGGAAGAAGGCCTCTCCTCGAAAAGTGGTGTGGTACTTTCCGATAACTTCCAGTCTGCAGCGGTATTTCGCAGACCCCACACAGGTGAAGCTCATGCGATGGCAAGCGGAAAGGAAGAAGCCAGAAGAGCATGATGGAACCGATCCGGAGAATGATGACACGATGCTGACACACCCCTCAGATGCTAGCCAGTGGAAGGCGCTAGACATCGAATACCCCGAATTCGGTGACGATCCAAGGAACATCAGGTTGTGCATGAGTACGGATGGATTAAATCCTTTTGGCAACTAGAGCAGCACCCATAGCACCTGGCCCATGTTTGTATGTATATACAACCTACCCCCTGGTTGTGCTTGAAGAGGAAGTACATACAGATGAGTATGCTTATTCAAGGGCCGAAACAACCAGGTAACGACATCAATCTGTATGTCCAGTTGTTGGAAGAGGAGCTAGCCACGTTATGGGACGAGCCAGCCAATACGTGGGACGCCTATGGAGAAACGTTTTTCCCATTGAGAGTCGCGCTCATCACGACGGTGCATGACTACCTCGGTTACGGATATGTCGCGGGGCAGGTGGCGCACGGATTCTGTGCATGCGTTAGGTGCATGGATGACACTACGTATCTCCAGCTAGAGAGAAACCCCGGGGAGAAAACACAAAGATCTGTTCAACAATGAAGTTGAGATGCGAAGAGCCCCACGTCAAAGGAGCGGCGAGGAAATCGACGAGCTGTTGAAGAACTGGAAAGAGTGCCCTGCGCCGGGAAAGAAGCGAAAGGCGCCGGCGCCGTTGGAGGGTGTATGGAAAACAAGGTCTGTTCTCTGGGACCTGAGGTACCGGAAGATTCTCCGCACACCCCACTGCCTTGACCTCATGCATATCACGAAAAACGTGTGCGAGAGTCTACTTGGCACCCTGCTCAACATGCCGGAGAGGACCAAAGATGGGCCGAAAGCAAGGAACGACTTGAGATTTTTGAATATCAGGGGCGAGCTCCACGGAGGAAAACCGGATGATGATGACGATAACGATGACGATGTGTTAGATGGGACGGAAGGTCGCCGCAAGGGCAAAAAGGCCAAGAAGACGGAATATTACTGTCCCCCTTCGTGCTTCACGCTATGCGAGAAGGAGATCGACCAATTCTTCAAGTGCCTCCTTGGAGTCAAATTTCCTTACGGTTATGCGGGGAAGATAAGCAGATACCTAGACGTACCAAAGCAGAAGTTCAGCGGAATGAAGTCTCACGACTGTCACGTGATGATGACGCAGATACTTCCAGTTGCAATTCGAGGGATAATG
The DNA here is from genome assembly GCA_028641055.1 of Alopecurus myosuroides. Classification (NCBI taxonomy): domain Eukaryota; kingdom Viridiplantae; phylum Streptophyta; class Magnoliopsida; order Poales; family Poaceae; genus Alopecurus; species Alopecurus myosuroides. The sequence goes on from JAPCYS010000656.1 coordinate 231,587, forward strand.
GACGAGCACGTCCGCGAAACGCTGTTTGGACTCTGCAACTTTTTTGACGTCATCTCTCGAAAGTCGATTGGCGTGAAAAAACTCGCAAGGCTACAGGAAGAGATCGTGGTGATACTATGCGAGCTTGAGATATACTTCCCGCCAGCATTCTTCGACATTATGGTGCATCTCCTTGTCCATGTCGTGGATGATATCATCCAGCTCGGGCCGCCGTTTTTACACTCCATGATGGCGTTCGAAAGGATGAATGGTTCCATCAAAGGATACGTCCGCAACAGGGCCCGTCCAGACGCAAGCATTGCCAAGGGCTTTCTGACAGAGGAGTGCATCTCTTTCTGCACGAATTTTCTAGACAAAGATGAGAACCCTGGTCTGCCCGTAAACAGGCACTTTGGCAGGCTCGGTGGATGGGGACACCGCGAGGTCCAGCGCGAAATGAATGTCGACTTTCAGGGCCGACGCAACGACTTTGACAGAGCAAACCTAGTCGCGCTACAACATCTAACAGTGGTCGATCCTTGGTTGGAAAAGCACAAATTGCTAATCGCGAAGTATTACAGTGACCGGGGTCAACATAGGACCGAAGCAGAAATAATCAAAGAGCACAACATCCATTTCACACAGTGGTTCAGGGAGAAGATTATGACCGATCAACCGGAGACGCCTTATTCTGAAGAAGAAAAACTCATACTCACATTGTCACAAGGCCCCGCACATAACCTCATGACATATCAGGCATACGATATCAATGGTTACACATTCTACACGGCAAATAAGGACCGGAACTGCGAATACCAGAACTCGGGGGTAACGATGGAATCATTAACAGGTGACGTCAAGGAAAGGTACTATGGTAGGATCGACGAGATATGGGAACTCGACTACTGCGGAGAGAAGGTGCCAATGTTCCGTGTCACATGGGCAAAGAGCGTCAGGAAAGAAGGACAATATTTCACCACCATGGTGATACCTGAAGCCAAATCCGGCACGAATGTCACCGCAAAAAATGAGCCATGGGTCTTGGCTAACAAAGTGGACCAATGCTTCTTCATTACTGACCCGACAAGGCCTAGCCGTGTTGTCGTGCGGAGAGGCAAAAGAAACATCATCGGAATGGATGGAGTAGCCAACGAGCAAGACTTTGACCAGTACGGCGACCCGAAAATGGAAGATGACAATGACGATGGAACGAAATACACAACAAGAAGAAGCAGGACAACACTACCTACGGGTCGCCCATTCCACCGAAGAAGTCACGGTGTTCCGGGACTGAATTACTCAACCGCGACAAAGAAGGGAAAGAAAATTGTAAAACGCTAGCTCTAAGAACAACGATGTGTTGGGTGTTTGCATGCATTCGAGGAAGTGATGACGATGTAATATATATACACTAACTAGGATGTTTAAATTGATCAACAAATTTCTTGATTTTATATTGATTTATTTCAATTTATTTTGAGCTTATATTGATTTATTTCCTAAGGAAAAAATCATTTATTGAAAAAATGGGGGGTGGGACTCGAACTTGGGGCAATGGAGCAGTGGCAAAGGGGTCAGCCACTGGGCTAAGCAGCTAGTTCTGCTATAGACCAGTGCACAAACTTTTTGAATAGATAAAAGAAATAGGCGCGACGCACCTCTCCTCGGTGCGTCATGGTTAAGTTAGGCGCGACGCACCTCTCATGGGTGCGTCACGGTTAAGTTAGGCGCGACGCGCCCCTCCTACGTGCGTCACGGGTAAGCTATGCGTGGCGCATGTAGGAGTGGCGCGTCGCGCCTAACTTAACCGTGACGCACCCATGAGAGGTGCGTCGCGGCTATCCTTCCACCTATTAGGACTGGCCCGTTCCCCTCTTCTTCCTCTTCCACATCCATGCGATCTTGATCTGAACCACCGCCGCCTCCATTGCTTCCCAAGCCCTAGCCTCTTATCGCCTCCGACCAACACCACCCCAAGCCCTAGCCTTAGCCTCTGCCCTCCCTCTCGTCGCCGCCCACCACCACCCCAAGCCCTAGCCGTAGCCTCTGCCCTCCCTCTAGTCGCCTCCCACCACCACCGAGACCTCGCCTCTGCATCGACCTAGGAGGAGGAGGAGCAGGCGCAGGACCAGGTCCAGGAGAACGACCAGGAGAAGAGGAGCTTGGGGCCGTCCCTGTCTCCATCGACTAGGAAGCTTGGCATCGTCCCTGTAGTCTCCATCGACTGCACCGTCGTTGTCCCGTCTCCATCGACCTCGAAGCCCGACGAACAAATGTGCGCCCCCTAGTCCTCTCCCTCCCCTTCTCCAAGGATCCCGCCCCTCGATCCCGCAACTGGCACAGCGCTGCAAAGTTTGTTGTGGAATTCCTTGTTTGCCACAATCTGTCTCCCTTCGTTAAGATGAAGAAATTCTTTGTGTACCGCTGAGAAATTCCACTGTGATTCTGATTCCCTGTGAACTCCGAGCTACATCATCTTCAAAATTTTGATTGAGCACTATATTCAGCAATATGGAATTCTCTACCTGAACAGTAGTATAGTTCTCCACTAGTGGGAGTCGCTTTAGGAGTAAAAAAAATTACTTTTTTTGTGGATGCAACCACATCCATGTTGTAGCTTTAGTATGCACACAGAACACCTCATATTTGCTTTATATGTATACCGAATTGACCATATGAGAGAAAGGATGATGGAGTGTAAATAAGTATTGAATATCTTGCTAATTTTAGGAGCATTCCTCTCTCCCGGCCATGCCGCGCTTGCACAGAGCTGATGCGGCCTTTTATTGTTGTCCCTGTTGACAATTAATCTTGCCACGATTAGTTGCAATTGCATTTGGTTGGATGTGTATCTATGGCAAGATTTTTTGGTCTTGCTATTTTTGGGAACCTTCCTTCCTCCTGACCATGGCAAGATTGCACTATGCTGATGCTTCCATTTATTGTTTCTACTCTTGACAGTTTGTTATGCCCATATTAGTAGCAAGTGTGTTGAGTTGGCTGTGTAGTGGTACTGGTTGCACCTTTTGGTTGTATGCACAAGTTTTGAGTCATGACAGAACTTGTAATGTTGTATCGCTACTTACTTGCCATCTAACATTAGCTATATTCATATCGATTCCAGTTTCCTTATTACCAATCTGATGGCTTCTTGGGGTGACCATGTCATGGAGGAGGTTGCCGCCAAGCAATTTTTATCTGATAAGAACAATTGCTTCCATCTTGATTAAGCCGCTGGCCAGTGATGCAAAGCATGGAGGCCCAAGTTTAAATAAGAACAAATGCTAGATTTGATCATTTTAATTCCCAGTGATGAACTTTAGCATAGCACTTCTATGTCTATCTGAGGAAAATACCCCCAGCCTGCTCTCTGTGCATAATCTAGCAATTTCTTGCTAGATGTTGTGTAGTTAACAACCTGTGGCTTGTTGGTTATGGATGGTTTTGTGCTTGTGGTCTACTTGCTCCTCAGCCCTGCTCCTCCACTTGTTCAAAAATGCTTACATGATATTATGCCTAGTTTTACATGTATTTGAACCATGCGATTTATTCTTTTGGTTCACTGTTTTTAGATATGACCGAAAGTTGTGTTCTTACAGTAGTTCATGTGTATATTTTACAGTGAACCAAAGTATCTTTTACATGTGTTGGTATGCTGTAAATTCCACTTTGTTTTAGTGTAAAATAAATGAGCACCGAAGATGATTTTATAAACTAGCTGTACATGAGTAGGAAGTATGTAATTGATGCATTGGTTCACTGTAAAAAAAAGGACAAATAAAGCTTTTCAGTTCTTGAAATTGCTGCCGCTTTTCAGTTCTTGAAATTGCTGCTGCTTTTGTTTGCTGCTTGTTCCTGAGAATTTGCTGCTGCTGTTACTGGAGATCATATCGGTTGTTGTTGGATTAACTTGTGGAGATTGATTTGTGGTGAAGGTTCTTGTTGTATGTGCTTGAGCTGTGTGCTTGAATCATGTTTTGGAAATCTGTCCGGCCATCGAGCCGTTTAAAACTTTGCAGGGAATTCAAATGAGTTGCCCATTTTCGCCGAAATGTTGATTAATTTCCGTTTCGGCGAGAATCGGGCACTCTAGTGTTAGAAAATTAGCAAAGGTCATGCCGAAATTTTCCCGTGAATTTAGGACTTAGCCGTTTTCCCGTGATCGAGTAGTATGTCGATTTTTTGTTTCCTTTAGATTAACCAATAATTTCCCCCTTCAGAACATGGCACACGACGACGAGGCCTGCGGTTCTAAGCCGTTCTGGCAAATCACCGATGAAGAAGATGAGCAATACGACCCGACGGCGGATGCCTGGGCTGACGCGGACACTAGCGGTGGCGAGGAGAATGACGCCACGACTAGTGGCGCCGCCGGTGATACCACTAGTGGCGCCGCCGGCGGAAATGACACCACTGATGCCGGCGGTCAGACAGATGGTGGTAGCAAAGCCAAGAAGAAGAGGACGGCAACGAGAAAACGGAAAAGTAACACTCTCCGCACCTACCGTGAAGAGATCACGGAAATTGATAGCTTTGGGTATCCAATCGCGCCCGAGGCGGTGGTCAGAGGATTCGGCAACCAGATTGGTTGCATTGTCCGGGACACTGTCAGGATCTTAACCGATGATCTAAGGAAAAAAGAGAATGCACATTATCAGGTTCTTCTCTTTAGAAAGCTGCACGGACGATACTTGTACCCGCATCCGCCAGACGAGCCGTTTAAGTACAATAACGACAATCTGGCGGGGAATATAGTCAACCACTGCACCATTGGTAAGATGAACACCGCCTTGGCCAACTGGAAACACCGGGTGAAGGTTAAGGTCTTGGACCCCAAAAATAGCCTGCAGGATGTTTTAGCGAGTGAGTCGAGAATCACCGAAGATGAACTCCGGGACTTCAAGGTACTTTGCCAGAGCGAAGTCGCCAAGGCTAACGCTGATTGGGGGCAGAGGATGCGGAAGTTGAACATTGGTTCCCACAAACTGGGATGCGGCGGTTACAGAGCGGCGATTCCCAATTGGGGAAGGAGGACGCCAAATGTGCAGAACAGGGCATCCCTGACCCTCTCGCAAAGTACTCGCCGCGGACGAAAAACTTCATCAGGGCCCGGTTTACATATGACCCGGTAGCTAATGAGTATACTACCGATGATGAGAAGGTGAAGACGTTGTATGACAACTTGGTAAGTAAATACACCACCCTAGTTAGTTTGCTCTCGACGATCTAGTCGATTGCATTATAGTGTACTGGTGGAATTCTAAACGGTTCACGCTAATTGTGCAGAACTTAGAAATCGAAAGTGGTGGAACCTCGTCATCCATGCCGAGGCTGCACGGCCCGTGGGACGACACTTTAAATAGGGCGGTGAACGTGACGCAGGGGAAGGAAAAGCACAACAGGCCGTCAGGTGGCCGAGTTTGTGGCCTGGGCACGACGACGAAGCTCAGAGAGTACTTCAAGGAGCCCAGGGAGGCGAGAAGGAATAGAAAGAGGAGCATCGAAGATATCCAACGTGACGAAGCCCGCGATCGCGAGATTGCAGACCTCAAGGCCAAAGTTGCCGATATTCCTAATATTGTCAAAACAGCTTTGGCAGAACAAATGGGCAGCGTTTTGCCTACCATCTACGATGTGGTTACTCGATGGAATGAAGGAGGTCGAGTGGGGCCGTGCCCGGTGCCTAGCGTGCAGGGCAGCAACTCAAGAGACTTGTCCAGAGTCTCGCCGGCCAACGCCACGATGGCGGACCCACTTGTGACTCCGCCCGCCTACACCACGGCGCCGATAGTGACTCCGCCCGCCTCTACCCGCCTGACCATCCGTTGCACGCCCACAGTGGGCGGTCCTCCGCCGAATGAAGAGCGTGCACCAACGAACAACCGCCGCCTGGCCATCGGTTCCACGCCCGCCGCCGGTTCTCCCTCGCCATTGAACAGTAGCACGCCCGCCGTCGTCGTTGGCCCCTCGCCACTAGAGGAGCTCGACGCCCTCGCCAGCCAGGTAAATAGTTAAGCGTTGGAGCGTCGATCTTCCTTTGCCTTAGACTGGCCTCTCTGACGCCCTGCATGTTTTCCGCAGAACGACGACGTTCCATGCACTCTTTACACACAGTGGACGGCGTGTTGAAGGATGTTGCTGTGGGTATGATCGTTCAACCGTCAACCCGCAGGTTCCACAACAGGCCGATGCGCGAAGACGTATATAGAGTTCGAGTGCTTCGGGTGCTGGCGGGCTACGACGACTTGTTGCCTCCCATTCAACCCTACCAAGAAGAAGATGACCCCGATACCCTGACGCTGCTCCAGTGGATGACTTGGAACATGGAATGGCCGAAGAGCCAGATTCGCCTGGGGAAGAGGGGCGCCACCCCGCGGACATCGCCTCTAGAACTACCGGCGCGAGGCACCACCTCGAAGACAACCCCTCTAGAAGCTCCGGAGCGGAGCCATGGCAAGACCGTCGCCGCGCCGTCTCCTACCCGTGACATGGAGATGGCACAAGACCAGGAGAATGACGTTGATCTTGATGCCATGGATTTCATCGCTGATGACTTTGATGGCGGAGATTACGTTGCTCCTCCTCCAGAAGAACCCTACCATAGCACGAAGGCTCGTGGTGAGGCTCCTCCTGCGGATAAATCCAATTTCAAGCGTCTCTTCGGTTCTCAGGAAGACACGCCTCCAGATGTCGGCCCCTGCACCGAGACTCAGAAAAGTGCGAAGGGTGGAGTTATTTTCAGCCCTAGCACAATCCGTAAGGCGGCTAATGAGGAGATTGAGAAGGAGATCATTCCGAAAGCGCCGAAGCCGCGGAAAAGAGGACCTAGATCCAAGGCCGCAAAGTCCGCGAGCCAGCCTGTTAAGATGCCGCTTCGTGTTCAGGACGGCCCACCTACATCTAAGAATACGAAGATGCATGTGATTGGTCAGCCTATGCTTAGCCAGAGCAAGCTCAAGGCCGCAAGTGGGGATATGCGGAGTTTGCATGACAGCATTCTTTTCTTGAATCGCGTCTTCTTGAATCCAAGGATCCATCATACCCGGTTTTTCATTGCCATGGTGCCAAAGGACTTGGGCTTCGTCGAGTCAACCGGCGCGGATAGAATAGTACTGCGGTTTTTCGGACATCTTCGATATGTTCCATAGCAATCCGCTGCACTACTCCATGATCCGCCTATACTCGCTCAGTCTGGCGGGCAAGTCATCAGGGATAATACACCGGGCATCGCGATAGCGGACCCCTTCTACATGCGCCACGACGTGTTGTGCGGCGTTGGGAACCAGGTAGTCGCGTCGACATATCTCCGGGACTTCATGCTGGCGAACCAGACCAAGGATTACATCCTCGTGCCTTACTTTGCCGGGTAAGTCAATATTATTAGCCGAATCAAAAGTGATTTTCTTTAGATTTTCATCGCTCCTTTCCAACACTTTGTTTGGATTGTTCCGCGCAGATATACACAATGCACTCATCTGCATTTGTATCAGTCATTCGCATGCCACGTATCTCGACTCAGGGAGTGCGGTGAAGAAAGACTACTCCAACGTGAAGAAAGTTTTGGATAATGCTCTCACCGGCTACCACGCAAGGGGGGGGCAAAATCACTAGGGAGAAGGTCGTTCAGGGCGCTCGGGTGTTCACCCACACGACGACTTTCGCGTGCGTCAAGCAGCCGGCGGGCAGTAACCGAGACACCTACTATGTCCTCCATCATATGCGGGCGTATGTACGGGATCAACAGTTCCTTACCCTGCCTAGTCAAGTCCAACAATGGGCCTCCCGCTTGTCGATGGTCGGCGATGACAAGGTTAGAGAAGAGATATATGATATCCAGAAGTGCTTTGCCACGAAAATCGTTCATGAAGTGGTGAACAAGAGTGGGACATTTTACTGCCGGTTCAACATGCCGAATCGCGACATAGATACCTACCTAGCAACTGCCTGTGACGACAGGCCCTTCATCACTCAGGAGGTGTCACGACCCCGGACCCAGAGATATACATACTGTTATGTGCTCCTAGACATGGACTCACAAGGGCTTCAGGGTTACCAGCCCCGGCCGCAACAAACAACGGCAGGCAGACTGGATTCATCGGCACGTAGTCCGGATCCCCAGTCTACTACTCCTTGTAGCCATGCTAGTCATAACCAACTATGCATATCAAAGCGTCCACGAATCGAATGAAACTGAAGGAAACGGGACCAAAGCTATACAGAGATGCTATGTGTCCAGAAAGTGCAACAACAATCGAGGGTTACTGGGGTTACCTCGCCCCAGGCCGATCACATCGACAGGCGGGCTCGGAAATGGATCATCGGCTCCACAACCCCTCGACTGCGATAACTATGCAGGCATAGCCAAAACTGTATAACAATGAGCTCGAAACCAACAACCGATCAAAGCAGCACTCTAGACATGAAAGTTGTATTAAACAGATGTTACTAGAGTATAGCTTACAAGCAGAGATCACACGACCCAACATTACATCAGACAACGAAAGGCAAAATATGTTGCTAATCAACAAGAACCAAAAAGGCCTAAGAGGCCGCAACATAAGGCGACGTCCCAGCCCATAGATTCCAGGCTGCTACCTGGGAACCCCAAACTACTCGTCGATGTCCACGTTGAACCACCACTGAAGTGAGATCTTCTCCTGAACCAAAATTAAGCAAACCTGAGTACGGGAGGTACTCAACAAGACTTAATTAACCTATTATATATCTGCTAGTTCGAAAAGGGTTTCATGAAGGCTGATTTGCGTAAAGCAATCTTTGTTTTCCAAATTGAGGGAGGAATAGCACGTCTCATAGAATATTTTGAAAACAGATGAGAAAGCTACTCAACTACTGAGATCATCATCTTCTTGTATTCCACCGAGTCCTTCTCATTCCCACACTACCTCATGCTACAAGGATCACCCCTCCCGACATCTCCGGGGAGGCACCCTTCAATCATGGTTAGCAGGTTTTAGTCATTCCGTTGAAGTTATCTATGATCACAGAATCCGTTGCCAAGTCGTCCGTAACCGTGGACACGGCTTCTCTTCTCGAGATTTATCCCTGCAGGGGGTACACTTTACCCACACGTACCATCCGACTCTTAATGCCACATGTACGCTCCTTGGGAGCGGCAGAGGGTGGTTGGCTCCGACCTTTACCTTGCGTAACCCTATCCATGAGTCAACCCAAACAGGGCCACCCCGTCAACAGGGAGTTGGCCACCTCCTGACGGCACCTGTTCTGTGAGTCGGGAACAAGATCCGTGTACGTCCATCACTTGTCCCGGTCACGCCCTAAGTTTTCTCCAAATCGTTTTCTGACTCACACGCAGATGGAAAGATCAAACTACGTGACTCATGGATGTGGCTAAACAAGTTAGTTAGTCAGGCGAGGTTCATTGGCTCGCTCATGTGGTTGCACGCTCAGTCTTGGCTTCGAAGGCGAGAACTCGCTCCTAGGGGCATGAACAGGACAAAACGCCACAACCCAGTGTGACCTCACATCCATGCCAGTATTTAGTCAAGTTATCAAAGTTAATTCAAATCATAACAACATGACATAATAGATTCACGTATTGACCAGATTCATCAACCGGATGGATCAGATCACAACTAGGCATGTCTAAGCAAGACTCACAGGGTTTAGCGGAGCGCGCACAAACAAACCTATAGCTGCTAGGAGCAGTGGATCAGGATATCTAGGTTATGCAGTATATAGGAGAACTCTATCTACTGACATCAAATAGTTTGGAACCGAATGCAAAGTACGAGATTCAAAACACTTTGAAACCATATATGAGCAGATAAGAGGTTATGCTTGCCTTGGTTATAAGAAAACCAGATAAAGTCTTCAGGAATAAGTGCTTGACTTGTCGATTAAGATCAAGTATTCGTCGTTGGATTGCTGGCCTTCTCTTCGGAGTCACGTTCTACCGAGGGAGAAATAACACCGAAAGAGAAATAACAATCAACACATGGCATCGATGCAATGCGCAATATGTATGCATGAGCAAGTTAATGCACTGAAATAAAGTCCTAAACATGTTCGATGGGTTGCTAGGGTTCGTATGTCAGTTATGAAATTTTATTGAAAAAGTCCCGAAATAGACCCCGGAGGGGGTTTCGGGCGATTATGAAGGTGAATACCATTTAGTTGCCCAAATGGGTTTGAAAACATCATAACTAGGTTGCATTTGTCATTTTGAGCAATTTGGTATATAACTTTTAATTTTCTAATTTTCTTGAATAAAAACTTATTTTTCTATTTTCAAATGAATAAACAACATTAAATAAAGACTCATTTTTCAACTTTCTCAAACATGTGTGGAAGTTACATATTTGGAAAGAGTACATTTTTCTGATCAAAACCATATATTATTTACATTTTTCTGAGTAATATTTTGGGAAATATTAATTTTACAAGTTTATATTATTTTCTGTAATTTAAATACACAGAGGGGTCCACGTGTCAGTGTGCTTATTCATTTCTGTTTATTTGAAAGAGGAATAACTGCTGACGGTCGGGTCCCACGGTGACGTCATGCTGACGTCACCGTGACGTCACCGGATGGCCGGCGTTGCACTGCCGGCGATGAATCCGTCGACTCCGCGACTCCTTCGCGGATCGAACTCTACAACAGGGTACAGGGCACGACGGGGAACGTACTAGAGGCGGCGCCGCCCGAGTATAGCCATCGGAGGCTCGCCGACATCCACCGGCGCGGCGGCGGTTGACGGCGCGCGGCGACCGGGGAATACAGAGGGGGATGGGCCAAACCGAGGACATGGGCAGATGCGGAGGCTCACCGGGAATGCGGAGCGATGAACGGGGATGTGGGGCGGTGCCAGAGTTGCTCGCGGCGTGCGGTGGACGGCGGCGGTCGGAGGCGAAGGGGATGACCTCAATCTCCCGCGATACAGCCTCCCGTCTCGATTCCTTGGTCCATGAGATGCAAGAGAGGACGATGGGGCTTCCTGGACACTTGATAGGGCTCGCCGGACGTCGAGGCGACGGTGCTAGGCAGTGGCCGGCGAGGCGGTTAGGGTTTGGTCGCGTCCGGGATACAGAGAAGAGGAGGTTATGCGAGGGGGCGAGTAGGAGGGAAGAGGAGCACGACGCCTTCCCTTGGGGTCTTATCCGCGTGCGGGGCCGGAAGCAGGAGCTGGCGGCTCGCCAGAGAGCAGTGTGCCTGCCTGGCTGCTCGAGGAAGATGACTGGCAGGGTGGTCCTCGGAAGACCCCCTGAGGTTTACAAATTTTGCAAACAGGTCCCTGTTCTTTAACAAAACAGTACTAAAAACAGATGTTTCAAGGGCCTTTTTGGAAGAATAAAAATTGCCAAAAATACATTTTGAAAACCTCACAAAATTTCCAACCTTGCCATGTTTTTCTTTGAGGTATTTGAATTATTTTCCAACACAAATTTTTGGGAACCAAAAGAAGTACTTTTTGTGGGATTTTCTGAAACCATTTAAATTCAAATTTTAACTTGGTTCAAACATGGTTTAAATTATTGTTTTCATGCATGTATGAGATGACACAACACCACAACCCTTGTTAGCAAAAAATGGGATGTTACAAATCTACCCCCCTTACAAGAATCTCGTCCCGAGATTCCCGAAGGAGAAGAAAGAAGGAACACCGGTTTTGAATGATCTTCTTGAACCTTACGACTCTTTTCTCGAAGAGGTTGATCCGTGGCACTTGTGAAGATTCTTCAGAGGCTACACCTTAGGTGCGAGGGAAAACTCTTAAGATTTGATCTTCACAAAGATCGAGTATCTCATGGGTAACTCATGATAGGATGTTCATAAAGAACCTTTTGAGTTATCGTGCATGAAACACATCAAGGTAACGGAAGGAACTGAGAGAAGGTTTCGAGTTTATGGACGATGGTTCTTGAAAGGATTTAGAATATGAGCTTTGCACAAGACTTTAAATCCTTTTGGAAAAGAAAGGTTCGACAACTTATGACGTCGAGGTTTCTTCAAACATAATACAAAGATGGAAAGGATGGTCTTGGATACTACGACGTAATATCCGTAGACGAGGGAAGTCACGAGAAAACACTGTAATCGTGAGTTGAAAAACTTGATACAGGATCATGTTCACTCTTCAGAGTGGACATGAAGGATAACAGAACTTTCATTCCGTCAAAGTTTGTCGAAAACTTTGTCAAAGATCGGGATGTTACTTCACGTCGGAGAATGAGTAACTACGGAATGTTGGAACACCGTAGTTAGGGAGGAATTCTCGGTCACACCACAAGGATGGGTAACCAACGGGGATTGAAACATCAGAAGGAATAGTGAATCTCTTTCCTATTGTGGTTTGGACGTAGCAATACATCTACCACATGGTTAAGATCCCATGGCTGAGGTAACTGACAAATTCACACAATGTGTCAGATGAACGGAACTTCAAGTACCAACAACTTGAAAAAAGGAACGGGTCAATGGCGTTACGAAACACCACGAGATGGTTATGATAAGCTTGTTTCCAATAGAAGAGAGGTTTGGAGGTTCAACAGAGAGACATTGGACAATACAACTTCCAGGTTCTCCTGATGTTCCAGATACCAATACCAGGCTTACATAAGCCTTCATTAGGTCATCGGTGGAAGTTAAACTCCGGTTCAAAAGAACGATGAGGGAGAATTCTAGAAATAGCATCACAGAAATCCTCACGGGGAGTGGTTGTTCTTACGAATTCAAAGAGATATGACATTAGGCCTTCCGGCTAATTGTGTCAACCACCACATCAACCATGCCGGATTCTGAAAAGACCTAATTCAATACCCTTGAGAAAACACCAACCATCGTTGCTGCTTGAGATTCAGCTCTGGTTAGTGGATGGATAACTTAGACTCGGTATGTTTGATCTAGGAGATTGCACCGGTTACAATTGAGATACATTTACTGGATTCTCAAGATAAGGACTACGATGCCATACTCAAGAGGATGAGTGAAATTGCAGAACTCATGTATTAGCAACTTGCGAAAGACGGTTGCACCTACATGACTTACTTGCAAAAGAACACATCGGAGTCCTTGTCGGGAAGATGATTGCAAAGATAACGAAGTTCTTAAACTTCTTCTCTTTCACGGGTAATCAGTCAGTGGCTTGGTGTGGATGCAAAGTTCTTCAAATAAATGGTGGTAACAACCCACCATATCAAGAATACTCCACACATGCATGACCAACTTGGGATTATCCCCGAAGGAACAAGAAAACTATACTCGGATCCATGGCGACAACTTTCACCATAAGCACATGAACCAGGGTAAGTTACTTCGAACATCGAGAGCACAACTTCGTGATAACACAAAGATGGTTCTCAAAAGTTTCCAACATTAGTGCCAAGGGTTCAACATGAACCTCGTGCAACTCGGATAAATAAGAATGTCATCGATGGGCTCGACAACGCGCTTATCAACACTCCAAGATGAGGGATTCACATGATACATGAACAAAGCAAAATATTGGTCAGATTAAAGGACATGAGGTGTACTCGGGAGAACCACCATGAGTGAAAACACCATAAAGATAGTCCTTGGATCTTTTCTCGATTTGACGATAGCCCAAATCAAATCAAGGTTAGAATGATAACATGTCCAATGAAGAGATACTATCATGCTTCAACACAAAGGAAACTAGACATCCCTTAACGAAGGACGAAGTTAGGAGGAGCTCTTGTCTTTCAACTCTCCAAGTTGTTGTTTAAACTCAACCTACTAGTCCAGGGTGTCCAGCGGAGTTTCTTGGAGAAAAGAGTAGTCCAAACTACCCCTCGTTTAGACATCACGGTCAGGTAACAAACCTGGTGATACTTCTAGAAAGACAACCAGAACATCACAACCTACCGGTATGTCTTGAAGTTTGGAAGGAAACTTGCTTTTCAAAGCACCCGATAAGGTCTTGAGAGCTTTGGTATGAACCTAACTCTTTAACCGAGATGGTACACTGGGATGAACGGATTTGGTAACACAATCAACTTTAAGTTGAGACCGGGTAACCGATAGTGCTAAGAAGGATACAGATGTTTCTTAGGTTTACAAAGCAATAAGAATTGCTAGGAATACCTGATACACACATCAATGCACATACCCAACATTCTTGAGCGTTCAAGACTGGAAGAAAGGGGAGTGAAGATGTGTACGAGCATCACTTCATCAACAAGGCCATGAAATTCAACACAGCCTCTGGATATACAAGAGTGTGATACTCGAAGGTGGAACAAAACAGAAGCTAATGAAACTTCTTTGTTCTGCGGATTACAAAATTTTGACCTGGTTCTAGAGATGAACGAGGTACTGGAGTTTGTTTCTCCTGACATTCCAAGGTGGAACGTTCTCACGGAAAACAAGAGCAAATGCATTGGAAGACTCCAACACAACTAAACAACTTGGTTTCCAAACCATGGACAAAGGTAGGAAAGCAACTAGAGATTAAGATCATGCTCCGGAAAATCCAGAGATCACGAGGGATGCACAGGGTAATACTCATGTGTAGAACCCATGCCAAAAGGTTGGTATAGCTGAACCAAGAACAAAGATATGGGAATCATAGAGAACACTCTTGTTATGATTCCTTTTGATTCCTAGAGTAAACCTATGGCTATTGGAGCTGAGATTACCTAGCCATCCTGAGGTAGAACAGATTCCTCAGGATCCAAAGGAAACAGAACTTGGGTTAAAGGTCAGCATCCTGTACTGATAGTGTGAGCATCAGATAGTTGAAACCACACGATTCAACCCACCGCAATTCAGCACATTCCGGGACCTTCGGTTTAAGTCCAAGGTTGAAACATTGAGAAAGGAATAACTACTATCTGAGTGCCACAGAGGACACTACAATTAGCAATCACGAGGTATCTTTCAAAATACAACGATAGCTCCGGAAGAACTTTGAGCAGAGGATAACAGATACATTCGAGATAAAAAGGAAATCTCGAGGTTCAGGATTTAGAACTTTGAAACATGTGAAGAATGTGGAATCCATACAACTTTGAGAGATTATGAATGGAAGGAAATCTCCCAGTTTAAGAGGTAACGGAGGATGGAACACACACGACTCTAGAAACTGAACACTAGGTCAACTTGGGTAGAAAACGTCTTGCCAAGGAAGGCACCTAGGTTTTGAATGAATAGAAGAGGTAGCAAAACCTTTTCAAATCAAAACAGGTAAGGAGACCCAGACTTAGAGCGATACCAGATAAGGAGTAAAAAGAATCCTAAGAAGGTTTTCACAACTCATTTGAGGTTTCGAAGTAGTTTTCACAAACACTAGACTCAACATCGACCAAGCAGTAAGGTTTTCCTACAGGCAGTCCTGCTCTGATACCATGACCTGTCACGACCCCGGACCCAGAGATATACATACTGTTATGTGCTCCTAGACATGGACTCACAAGGGCTTCAGGGTTACCAGCCCCGGCCGCAACAAACAACGGCAGGCAGACTGGATTCATCGCACGTAGTCCGGATCCCCAGTCTACTACTCCTTGTAGCCATGCAAGTCATAACCAACTATGCATATCAAAGCGTCCACGAATCGAATAAACTGAAGAAACGGGACCAAAGCTATACAGAGATGCTATGTGTCCAGAAAGTGCAACAACAATCGAGGTTACTGGGGTTACCTCGCCCCAGGCCGATCACATCGACAGGCGGGCTCGGAAATGGATCATCGCTCCACAACCCCTCGACTGCGATAACTATGCAGGCATAGCCAAAACTGTATAACAATGACTCGAAACCAACAACCGATCAAAGCAGCACTCTAGACATGAAAGTTGTATTAAACAGATGTTACTAGAGTATAGCTTACAAGCAGAGATCACACGACCCAACATTACATCAGACAACGAAAGGCAAAATATGTTGCTAATCAACAAGAACCAAAAAGGCCTAAGAGGCCGCAACATAAGGCGACGTCCCAGCCCATAGATTCCAGGCTGCTACCTGGGAACCCCAAACTACTCGTCGATGTCCACGTTGAACCACCACTGAAGTGAGATCTTCTCCTGAACCAAAATTAAGCAAACCTGAGTACGGGGGTACTCAACAAGACTTAATTAACCTATTATATATCTGCTAGTTCGAAAAGGGTTTCATGAAGGCTGATTTGCGTAAAGCAATCTTTGTTTTCCAAATTGAGGGAGGAATAGCACGTCTCATAGAATATTTTGAAAACAGATGAGAAAGCTACTCAACTACTGAGATCATCTCTTGTATTCCACCGAGTCCTTCTCATTCCCACACTACCTCATGCTACAAGGATCACCCCTCCCGACATCTCCGGGGAGGCACCCTTCAATCATGGTTAGCAGGTTTTAGTCATTCCGTTGAAGTTATCTATGATCACAGAATCCGTTGCCAAGTCGTCCGTAACCGTGGACACGGCTTCTCGAGGAGATTTATCCCTGCAGGGGGTACACTTTACCCACACGTACCATCCGACTCTTAATGCCACATGTACGCTCCTTGGGAGCGCGGCAGAGGGTGGTTGGCTCCGACCTTTACCTTGCGTAACCCTATCCATGAGTCAACCCAAACAGGGCCACCCCGTCAACAGGGAGTTGGCCACCTCCTGACGGCACTGTTCTGTGAGTCGGGAACAAGATCCGTGTACGTCCATCACTTGTCCCGGTCACGCCCTAAGTTTTCTCCAAATCGTTTTCTGACTCACACGCAGATGGAAAGATCAAACTACGTGACTCATGGATGTGGCTAAACAAGTTATTTAGTCAGGCGAGGTTCATTGGCTCGCTCATGTGGTTGCACGCTCAGTCTTGGCTCGAAGGCGAGAACTCGCTCCTAGGGGCATGAAACAGGACAAAACGCCACAACCCAGTGTGTGACCTCACACATCCATGCCAGTATTTAGTCAAGTTATCAAAGTTAATTCAAATCATAACAACATGACATAATAGATTCACGTATTGACCAGATTCATCAACCGGATGGATCAGATCACAACTAGGCATGTCTAAGCAAGACTCACAGGGTTTTAGCGGAGCGCGCACAAACAAACCTATAGCTGCTAGGAGCAGTGGATCAGGATATCTAGGTTATGCAGTATATAGGAGAACTCTATCTACTGACATCAAATAGTTTGGAAACCGAATGCAAAGTACGAGATTCAAAACACTTTGAAACCATATGAGCAGATAAGAGGTTTATGCTTGCCTTGGTATAAGAAAACCAGATAAAGTCTTCAGGAATAAGTGCTTGACTTGTCGATTAAGATCAAGTATTCGTCGTTGGATTGCTGGCCTTCTCTTCGGAGTCACGTTCTACGAGGGAGAAATAACACCGAAAGAGAAATAACAATCAACACATGGCATCGATGCAATGCGCAATATGTATGCATGAGCAAGTTAATGCACTGAAATAAAGTCCTAAACATGTTCGATGGGTTGCTAGGGTTCGTATGTCAGTTATGAAATTTTATTGAAAAAGTCCCGAAATAGACCCCGGAGGGGGTTTCGGGCGATTATGAAGGTGAATACCATTTAGTTGCCCAAATGGGTTTGAAAACATCATAACTAGGTTGCATTTGTCATTTTGAGCAATTTGGTATAACTTTTAATTTTCTAATTTTCTTGAATAAAAACTTATTTTTTTTTTTCAAATGAATAAACAACATTAAATAAAGACTCATTTTTCAACTTTCTCAAACATGTGTGGAAGTTACATATTTGGAAAGAGTACATTTTTCTGATCAAAACCATATATTATTTACATTTTTCTGAGTAATATTTTGGGAAATATTAATTTTACAGTTTATATTATTTTTCTGTAATTTAAATACAGAGGGGTCCACGTGTCAGTGTGCTTATTCATTTCTGTTTATTTGAAGAGGAATAAACTGCTGACGGTCGGGTCCCACGGTGACGTCATGCTGACGTCACCGTGACGTCACCGGATGGCCGGCGTTGCACTGCCGGCGATGAATCCGTCGACTCCGCGACTCCTTCGCGGATCGAACTCTACAACAGGGTACAGGGCACGACGGGGAACGTACTAGAGGCGGCGCCGCCCGAGTATAGCCATCGGAGGCTCGCCGACATCCACCGGCGCGGCGGCGGTTGACGGCGCGCGGCGACCGGGGAATACAGAGGGGGATGGGCCAAACGAGGACATGGGCAGATGCGGAGGCTCACCGGGAATGCGGAGCGATGAACGGGGATGTGGGGCGGTGCCAGAGTTGCTCGCGGCGTGCGGTGGACGGCGGCGGTCGGAGGCGAAGGGGATGACCTCAATCTCCCGCGATACAGCCTCCCGTCTCGATTCCTTGGTCCATGAGATGCAAGAGAGGACGATGGGGGCTTCCTGGACACTTGATAGGGCTCGCCGGACGTCGAGGCGACGGTGCTAGGCAGTGGCGGCGAGGCGGGTTAGGGTTTGGTCGCGTCCGGGACAGAGAAGAGGAGGTTATGCGAGGGGGCGAGTAGGAGGGAAGAGGAGCACGACGCCTTCCCTTGGGGTCTTATCCGCGTGCGGGGCCGGAAGCAGGAGCTGGCGGCTCGCCAGAGAGCAGTGTGCCTGCCTGGCTGCTCGAGGAAGATGACTGGCAGGGTGGTCCTCGGAAGACCCCCTGAGGTTTACAAATTTTGCAAACAGGTCCCTGTTCTTTAACAAAACAGTACTAAAAACAGATGTTTCAAGGGCCTTTTTGGAAGAATAAAAATTGCCAAAAATACATTTTGAAAACCTCACAAAATTTCCAACCTTGCCATGTTTTTCTTTGAGGTATTTGAATTATTTTCCAACACAAATTTTTGGGAACCAAAAGAAGTACTTTTTGTGGGATTTTCTGAAACCATTTAAATTCAAATTTTAACTTGGTTCAAACATGGTTTAAATTATTGTTTTCATGCATGTATGAGATGACACAACACCACAACCCTTGTTAGCAAAAAATGGGATGTTACAGGAGGGCTGTCCCGTTGTAATCCCTGGGAGGATGAGTCAGAAGGAGTGAGAACTATTGTAAGGCTTGCTACATTTTCCGAAATTAGTCGAACTCAATCGTTAGGGTTATGAATCGTCCATCGTGTGACAGATGCTTAATTATCTTTCTTTTCATTATTGCGGTCTTACTTGTGATGGTCGTTCGAGCTTTTGAATAAGTAAATGCCGATGATTAAAAGAGTTGGTTCACACTCAGATGGCCTAGGCGGTCCGTTGCGCCTTGTGATTTTCACAAAGTTGGATCTTGTGCATCCCACTTGGCAGCGGCACCGCCTACGGCCGCTTGTATGTGTCCACCCTAAATATGAGGCACACATCGTTACGGTTATGAATCGTCCATTCTGTAACTGATGCTCAATTATGTCAATGCTTGATTATCTTGCATTTTATTATTGCGGTCCTACTTGTGATGGTCGTTCGATCTTTTGAATAAGTAAATGCCGATGATTAAAAGAGTTGGTTCACACTCAGATGGCCCAGGTGGTCAGCTGCGCCTTGTGATTTTCACAAAGTTAGGATCTTGTGCATCCCACTTGGCGCAGCTGCACCACTTCGGCCGCTTGTATGTGTCCACTCTAAATATGAGGCACACATCGTTACGGTTATGAATCGTCCATTCTGTAACTGATGCTCAATTATGTCAATGCTTGATTATCTTGCTTTTATATTATTCAGGTCCTATGTTCGTTCGATCTTTTGAATAAGTAAATGCCGATGATTAAAAGAGTTGGTTCACACTCAGATGGCCTAGGTGGTCCGTTGCCTTGTGATTTTCACAAGTTACGATCTTGTGCATCCCACTTGGCGCAGCGGCACCACCTACGGCCGCTTGTATGTGTCCACCCTAAATATGAGGCACACATCGTTACGGTTATGAATCGTCCATTTGTAACTGATGCTCAATTATGTCAATGCTTGATTATATTGCTTTTATATTATTCCGGTCCTATGTTCGTTCGATCTTTTGTATAAATGCCGATGATTAAAAGAGTTGGTTCACACTCAGATGGCATTTTATATTTCTCCACTTACTACTTATTGTAGACATGTTTAAAACTATTGTTTTTGCTTTTCTTTCTTGTCATTACAGATGCCGAGGTGCTACGCGGTGTTTAGAGGCAGGGTTCCAGGAGTCTACGATCACTGGGAAGACTGCTTCGAGCAGGTGAACAAGTTCAAAGGGAATGCCTACAAATCCTACAACAAGAGTGGCGGCGGAAGCTAGGTGGTTCATCCATCTCGAGGAGGAACAAAATAAGAAGAAGAAGAACAACACGTGGATGAAGACCATCGCAGCCGCTCTTTGTCGCCGTCGCCTCGCTCGTCATGCTATGGTTCTAGTTAGATGATTAGGTTATCGGCGACTAGATAGGTCACTTGTCCGATGATGAAGCATCATCGATCGATGTAATCGGTCCCGATGATTAACCGTGATGTAGGTCTATTTGCCATGATAAACACTTTGTTGTATTCATAATCAACTGTTTGACGTAGCTATTCGGAATTCTAATTAACAGTATGATCAACTATAATATATCATTTGTTAGTCAGAGAACTGTTTTGATACATTTTTGTTACTGATTTTTCTGTATTTGAGCTGTGTATATACCTGTATAAATACGGTACGTGTATTTCAAAAATACAACACAGTATACCCGTGACGCACCAAAAAGGATACCCGTGACGCACCAGGGAGGATAGCCGTGACGCGCGGAAGTTCATACCCGTGGCGCACCCAGTAACTTAGCCGTGGAGGCATTACTTAGCCGTGACGCACCAATATTCCTAGCCGTGGCGCACCTCCTTAGTTAGGCGTGACGTGCCTCCCGATATCCGCGGCGCACCGTGACGGTGCGTCACGGGTATCAATAGACGCGACGCACCAGCTCGGTGCGTCACGGATAAACAATAGGCGCGGCGTGATAGCCGTGACGCGCCCTGGTGCGTCACGGATATTGGTGCGTCACGGGTAAGCTTTTTCCTAGTAGTGTGCCTTACTCCACACTAAGACACACTGATCCTAGCCTTTTCAACTGCCAGTTTTTGGTCTTGTTTGGAGCAAATCCTGGATAGGCCGGAATTATTCCAGAAGAATCCGACCCAGCCGGAAAAATTCCGGATCCTTCCGGAATAATTCTGAACCAATCGGATTAATTCCGAGCCATTCCGGACCTGACAGTTTTCGTGATATAAAAAGCCCAGCACGCAGCGAGGCAGTTTTTCCTTCTCATTCTCCCCTCCTCTCGTGCCCTAGCCACCAAAAGTTCGCTGCATCCGTCCCGTTGCCCTTAGGGAGGATTTTTTATCCCTCTTTGCACAAGGACATCCCCATGGAAGGTATTTTTTGATTGGGCATCTCTTCTCTCTCGTTTTTATTGGTTGATTTTGGTTCTAGATGAAATCTCACCTAGGGTTTAATCTAGATCCGAGTTCCTATCAACTAGTTCATACTTGGCTAATCTCCTTACCTAGTTCCCATGGCATCTTAGATCTAGTCTAACCAACTTCCAATCTAGACTTAGATCTATCTCATATTTGTCACTCCCACGATTTCCCGCACCGTAATTCCTCTCTAGGGATCGTTTCCAAGGACTTCCTTAAAAGTTTGTGCAGTTTAGTAGCAAGAGATCAAATTTTTGGGGATTTCTCGAGTCAAATCGAGGGTCCAGGAAAAATTCCGGACCACCCTCCGGAAAAATTCTGGACAACCCTCTGGAATAATTCCGGATCCTGCTAGAAATTTAGAAAAACTTGCACTTCATCAAACTTTTAGAGTTCTTTGTTTCCCGTATGGCATATACACTCATCTCTTGCTATTTTTATGTCCTCTATTCACAGGTGGTGGATCTCGTACGGGTACCAAGAGGAAGTCCTCCGCTGGAAAGGGTGCTCGCCCTCAAAGGGGTCGCACCTCCGGTTATCATGCCGGGAATCGTGATGATGATCAGGTTGAGAAGCTTCCCGAAGGGGATCTGAAGTCTTTCTCCATCTCTCAGTGGAATCATATCAGGAGGAAGAACCCATACCTTTTTGTTGAGTCTACTTGTCAAGATCCACGCTTTTGGACAAATCTTCAGCAAAAGGCGTGGGATTATTTCTATTCCACTTAAAATCCTCATGTATGTCAGCAGGCGCAGATTGACATGGATTTCTATCATAGGCACAAGAATGGTGATCTTCGTCATGTGCATGCTTGCTTGGTGAAAATGAATGTGGCACCACTTCTGGAGATTGAGTGTGAGTATTGTCCGGACTTGGTGGCTCAGTTCTATTGCACTCTTGTGGTGACCCAGCATACCACTGCATGTTGTAGTACGCCAGTCGTTGATATAACACTCACAGAACACCGTTCCGCAAATATTACATCCCTCAGGGTGGTACAGCGGAAACATTGCGGGTCTGATTGACATACACCAAATATATTACAAACAAAGTGTACTGACAAAAGGATGAGCTCACATTGAGGTCATCCATTATTGAAGTTAGAACGCCCACTGAAAGTAAACAGTTTACTAACACGGGAAACTCAACAGCCAATAAGAGAGTCTATGGCTGCTCGATTCAACCGTGATAAGTAGTTATCTATACTAGGCTAAACTATCAGACTCATCCCCATTGGGGTCTGCTCCGTACTGGATGAGATAGTAACTCCTTCCACTCCACGGAGAGGTCCGGTTCTTCGTAGAAGATATCTTCCTGGCCTCCAAGGATGTTGAAGGAAGCTTCTTCTAAGTTCTCATAAACTAAGCAGGGGGTCAACGGGATTGAATGAGTACGAGGGTTACTCAGCAAGTTCTTTTAAGTACAGAGGTAATGGATGTACTAACTACGGTCCTTGACTCTAAGGAGTCTAGACAGATGCAAGTTTTGTCAAAATCTTTCTTCAAGAGATTGCTTTTAAATTGAAAACTATGCCCGCCAGACCATCACAAGGACTAGAACTTCATGGAGTTGCCTTTCCTGTAGCGTTCGCAGTTCCATCCCGGAACAAGGGGGTAACATGCCACATCATTTTACACTCTGCAGAGGTGCGTACTTTACCCATGGACGACCAAGACCCTGTTGCACAACAATGGCGCGCAATCCTGTCCATTCCCACTTAGGTGTGGGGCCCGGTTGTTGGTCCAAGCCAAACCGTGTCTCCGCACAACGCATGCCCACCCATTTCTGCCAGCAGGTTGAACGCCTGATTCCACCCCTCACGATGGAATCTACGCGCCCCTGGCAGACCATCATAGACCCGCAGAGCCCGTGGGAATTAAGGATCCCACCCATGTGCATGTAGTCCCGCTCTACCTACGCGAGAGTACAGCGTACGTCTCTGGCAGCCCGTTGACATAGCGAACGAGAAAAGTATCACGGCTGACTTACTCCCCCATAGAAGATCCATGGTCAACGCGATATCTACGGCGCACGAGTTCTGACGCATTTGTTGTTAATTCCTAGGTAATACTTTCCCATGCAGATGGAACCTTCCTTTGACCTATTCATCTTACCATGATTCCATCGCCACCAAACAGAACACTACCACTCGGGGGTCATTCAATTAGTCATATTATTATAAAAATAGGATCATGCATTCTTTTTGGAGTAGGTGGTAATACGATAGGGTTTTCGAAAATAGTTGTTATGAAATAATTCAAGAGACATGAGAAAGTGATGAACTTGACTGGATACGGATAGGTAATGAAGTCTGAAGCTTGAGGTGGATCCTGACTTCCTTGTTCTACAAAATACCATCATTGTCCGTAAAGACAATGTTTAAAGAAGCGAATGATGCTATTATGCATAATGATGGGATGTATTGCAATTTTTGAAAGGCTATTTAATATATTAATTCTTTTATAAAAATTGTGTTGCTTGATCACCCAATTCTTCATAATTAATGATTCTTGTTATAACTAATATATTCTTATTAATTTAATTTTAAACTGGTTGGATACTTATTGTTTTTCTCAGGAATAGGAGTAATGACATATTTTTGAAATGACTAGCTATTGAAATTTAAATGGATATAACCATTAGTTGATTTATTATTCTAACAAGTGTTATTATAAATTAATTCTGCTCAAATAAATCAGTTAAAGGCTATAATTTTTTGTGTTATTATGTTTATAAATAGTTTATATAAAACTTGTACTGATTTTAATAGATATTCTAATTGAAATTTGTATAAGTTTATATGTTATTTTTCCAACCCTTTTATTAGAATTTAGAAAATTACTTGTCTGCCCCTAGGGCTGACAGGTGGTCCCTGGGTTAGGGTTGGACCTAACCCCCTGGTCTGGTCGGGCTGGACCAGACCAGCCGCACTCGCACCGCCCGCGTCCTTATCCCCTCCCCTCTCCGCGTGAGGCGACGCAGAGTGCGACGCGATCCAGCGCCTCCTCCGGCGATTTCCTCCCTCCACGTACATCACCGCCACCCGTGGCCAGCGCCACCCTTGCACCGCTACCACGCCTTCCTCTCGATCTGCTTCTCCCGTGTGGCTCCGTGGTGATCCTCAAGCCCTAACCCTAGGGTTAGGTACCCGGGGTGCCTCTCCTCTTCGGTGGCCGTGGCTCCTCGACGTGACTCCTGGAGACTCCAGGAGTTGAGGTGCTGATGCTGGCGCTTCTGTGGCTTCGTATCGGGGACGTCGCCGCGGGACGGTCTTCGGGCAACCGCGGCTCGCCGCCGTGCTCCTCTCTCCATCCGGATGTGGTCACCACGATGGTGACCACCTGTAAGTTGATCTCCTCTTTCTCTGCCCTCCAATCTCTCTCTCTCTCTCTCTCTCACGGATTCTTCCTTCCCCCCTTGCTCTGGAGTCTAGCCATCGAGCTAGCTCATGTTGCGCCTCTCTGTGATGCTTTCTGTGCCCTAGTACTTGCTTGATAGCATGGAATGGTTACCAATTGTTTTACTCGATGTGTGAGGCATGAAATCCAGGCTATGATCTGTGATGGATGGGGATTTTTTATTGTGCCCTAAATTATCTCTCTGTTGTTATGTGCTGTGAGATGATTCTGGTGATGGATATGTTGCTGTTAGTGGGAAATCATTTTGGAATTACTTCCAATTTTGCTTCTGTGTACTGATACCCGTAGGGTTTGCTCCCAGTGATGGATTCTTGTTACTGGTTATTGGATAACAATTCTTATTACTAAGTATACAATTCCTAGTGTTCTATGGGTGTGCTAGATGATTGAGAGGTGTTACTCTGAATTTTATTCAGAGAATATGCCCTCAACACTTGCATCTATCATATTATTTTTATTTCATGATCCCCTTGGTTCTGGGGTATCAGATCCTTGGATCTGGTGCCCAGCAACCATGTGTGTGTGTGTGTGGCACAAACCAGTGCTTCTGGTTATTACTCTGTCTCAAAAATCCCTGTGCTATACACCTCTCTATATTAATTTTTGGTATCAGCTGATAAGAACAGAGCACTATTTATGATATCTTTTCCTTCTTTGGTACTAATGAATTAAGAACAGATACTTGCACTTGTTTCCTTTGCCCCAAGCCAATGATGCATAGCCCGAGGCCTTTCTTTAACTAAGAACAGATACTTGACTTGATAATTAAATCCCAGTGATGAGTTTAGCATAGCATTACTATGCCTATCTGAGGGTTCTAACACCCCCCAACCCATCCTGTGTGCAACTTAGCCAAAAAATGGCTTAGAGGGTACTCAGGGTATTCACCTTCGGTATATATCAAATTGGTTGGTGGATTTTGGTGCTTGTGGAATGCTTGCTTTCCTCCTTGTGCTCCCTGGTACCTTGGCCTTGTTTGCTTGATTGCAAGTTTGCAATCACTTGCTCCAGTATCCAGTGAGGTGATTGACTGGTGGTGTTCTTTCCTGTTCTATTGTGCTTGCGCAGGGGAATATGAGGTGTGTGTGTTCCCCATACGACTGTTGGGGATTTTATACCCCAACTCCAGTTTTGACAGCACCAAAGGTGGTGCCTGAGTGTGCTGTGTGCTTGTTTGTGACTAAGCTGGTTGCTGCTTCGGGAGTAAGCTAGGTAACTGCCACCTAGTGGGGAGATATTTCCCAGTACCTGTTTGGTCTCATCCTTGCCGTGCACTGGACACTCATTGATCTTATCCTTGCCTGGTGAAATAATTTGGTGTTGCCAGTTGTATTTCCATGTATAAGCCTATGATGCTGGTCTGAGGCTAATTTAACAGAACAGATACTACCTTATTTGTTTTAAACCCTATGATGATCCATCAGTGCATCCCACTGACAACCTGAGGGTACTAACCCCCTCCTAACACTTTGTGTTTTGGTTTATTGTTTTTGTTTTGCAGGTTTGAAGAATTTGGATGCACTGGAGTAGCTAGGCTTAGTTCTAGGTTTAGTTCCTTGTATTAGCTTATTTTCAAAGCTATTGTAATTTATCTTTCTTTTTTACTCCATTGTAAAGACATTGTATTATTTGTATTATTATCAATAAAGTATAAGTGTTTTTTCTTTTATTATACTTGTTGATATTTAGGAATATTTCCTTACTTGCTATAGCAATTGTGATCAAATGATTTAAACTTAGGATATAATCTTATCCTTTCAATTTGATTTCAAATTTAATTATTATTCAAACTCAAATTCAAATTGTCCTAAATTCAAATAATTCAAACACTAGGGTCTAAAATTCAAATAATACCCGGAGGTCATGTCAAAATTCCACCAACTGACAGTAACAACTTCTATCCAAGCATCAGTTACTGGGTAGAACCTTATTCACTCCGGGGTTTTATCTTTGCGAAAAATTTATTCAGATTTTGCAAACATATGCATGTAGATGCACAAATTTATATTCTACCCCCCGTGAGTTCCTAAACGCTTGGACATTACAGTCTTCCCTCCTTAACGAGAACTTCGTCCCGAAGTTGTAACAATAATACCTGAATAGCTCGGGGTAGTTCTGTCGTAATTCCTCTTCCTTCTCCCAGGTAGCTTCACGTTCAGGATGATGTTTCCACTGTACCTTACAGTACTTTATTGCTCTGTTTCGGAGTCTCTTCCAATCTTTGGCTAGAATCTTTTCTGGTTCCTCCACATATGTGAGGTCTGATTCCAATTCTAACTCCTCTTGATTAACAGAATCTTCCGGCTCCTTCAAACACTTTCGGAGTTGGGATACGTGGAAAACATTGTGAACTTGTTTTAACCGATCAGGTAGCTGTAGGGTATAAGCTACATTCCTGTTCTGAGCCAGGATCTTGTAAGGTCCTATATACCGAGAACTTAGTTTTCCCTTAACGCCGAACCTCATAAGCCCTTTCATTGGACTAACTCGGAGATATACCAAATCCCCGACTTCTGGTTCCCATGTTCTTCTCTTTTGATCTGCATAACTCTTTTGACGACTTTGAGCTATTTTCAAACGGTCTCTGATGATATCAACAACACGTTGTTGATCTTTGATGTAATCTGGTTCAAATTCAGACTTACTTCCGGTCTCGAACCAACAAATAGGTGATCTACACTTCCGTCCATATAGAACTTCGAAGGGTGCTGCCTTAAGACTGCTTTGATAACTATTGTTGTAGGAGCATTCTGCTAATGGTAAATGTTCATCCCATGATCCTCCAAAATCAAGGACACATGCCCGAAGCATGTCTTCAAGAATCTGATTAGTTCTTTCAGTTTGCCCTCCGGTCTGAGGATGATAAGCAGTACTGAAATCTAGTTGAGATCCTAAAGCTTTATGTATCTTCTTCCAAAATTCTGAAGTAAACACGGACCCTCGATCTGAGACGATTCTCTTTGGAACACCATGTTTACTAACTATCTCTTTGACATAAACATTCACCAGCTTCTCAGCGTTATCCCTCTGGTTGACTGCTAGGAAATGTGCACTCTTGGTCAACCTGTCAACAATGACCCAGATCTTGTCCTTTTGGGTTTTAGTCATTGGTAATCCTGTAATGAAATCCATACCAATTTCCTCCCACTTCCATTCAGGAATCTCCAAAGGTTGTAATGGTCCTGCCGGACTTTGATGTTCAGCCTTTACTCTTTGGCATGTGTGACATTCAGAAACATACTTGGCAATCTCTCTTTTCATATTGTTCCACCAAAATATATCTCTGCTTGTTCAATTTCTCTCTGCAGCTCTTTTGGCAATTCATATTGAATTGGTTGACTTTCAATACTCTTCCGGCTTAAAGCATCAGCTACCACATTAGCTTTCCCAGGTGTATAATTGATGGTAAGATCGTAATCCTTGATCAATTCTAACCATCTCCTCTGCCTCATATTTAACTCTTTCTGAGTGAAGAAATATTTGAGACTCTTATGATCTGTGTAAAGCTCACACCTCGATCCATAAAGAAATGACCTCCATCTCTTCAAAGCAAACACGACCGCTGCCAATTCTAAATCATGCGTTGGGTAATTAACTTCATGTGGTTTAAGCTGTCTTGAACCATAAGCTATCACCTTACGATCTTGCATGAGCACACATCCTAATCCATTCTTGGATGCATCACAATATACAGTGTAATCCTTGCCCGGTTCTGGTACTGCTAAAATTGGAGCTGTTGTTAGTCGTTTCTTTAACTCTTGAAAACTGGCTTCACACTTATCTGACCATATGAAAGGAGTATTCTTTCTTAACAAATTGGTCATTGGCCCGGCTATTTTAGAGAATCCTTCAATGAATCTTCTATAATACCCGGCCATTCCAAGGAATCCACGAACTTCCTTCACAGTGGTTGGTGCCTTCCAATCCAGAACTGACTGTACTTTGTCAGGATTTACTGCAATACCTTCTTTACTGATAACATGTCCAAGAAATTCTACTTGGTCTAACCAGAACTCACACTTGCTGAATTTTGCATAAAGTTGATGTTCCCTCAGAACTTGTAATGCTATTCTTAAATGCTTGGCATGATCTTCTTTGTTCTTTGAATATATCAAGATATCATCGATGAACACAATCACGAACTTATCCAAGTATGGCATGAAGATCTTGTTCATCAAATTCATGAAAATAGCGGGTGCATTGGTCAGTCCAAAAGGGACAACCAAATATTCATGATGTCCGTACCTTGAAACAAAGGCTGTTTTGGGTACATCTTCTGGTTTAATCTTGATCTGATGGTATCCTGATCTGAGATCAATCTTGGAGAACACTCCAGCTCCGTAGACTTGGTCAAACAGATCTTGTATTCTAGGTAATGGATACTTGTTTTTGATAGTGACATTGTTCAGGTTTCTAAAATCACCACACATTCTTCTACCTCCATCTCTCTTGTCCACAAATATTACGGGCGATCCCCATGGTGAAACACTTTCTCTGATGAATCCCTTACTTTCCAGTTCATCTAACTGTTCTTTAAGTTCATTTAACTCCTTAGGACCCATCTTGTATGGTGCCTGAGCAATGGGTGATGTACCTGGTATCAAGTCAATGGTAAACTCGATCTCCCGATCTGGTGGCATTCCGGGCAATTCTGCTGGAAAAACATCCGGAAACTCATTGACTACTGGTATATCTTCTAACTTAGCTTCATTGAGTGAGTTGAGTTGGAGTTCTGCCTCTACATGAGTATGCTTATCTGCTTGGTAAGTAACTCTTCCTCCTCCAGGTCTCCTAAGAGAAACTGTCTTCTCCTCACAATCAATCAAAGCTCCATTCTCTGTCATCCAGTCCATTCCAAGAACAGCATCAATGTTCTTGAAAGGAATAACAAACAGATCCGCGTAGTATGTGCAACCACAGATCATGATGACTTGATCTGGCCTAGCACGTGTAACTAAGAGCATACCTCCCGCCGTCATAACGGTAAGAGGAGATTCTAAACGTGAACACCTTACCCCATACTTATCCACAAAATAACTAGATATGAACGATGTGGTGGCACCGGTATCAAATAAAACTTTGCCATATTGGGTAAGAAGACTAAGCGTACCTAGTACGGTGGTATCTGAGTTGTCAGCCTCCTCCAGAGATGTGCAATTCAGTTTTCCGAAGGTTCTCGCTCTTTTGCCATTATTGTTCTTCCCGCTGCTACCACTTCCAGCAGAGAATCCGCTGGCTCCTCCCGGCTTTGCTCCACCCTTGTTGAACCCTCCTTTAGGTGCCTGATTAGGGCAATCTGGCTTAATATGTCCCTCTTTTCCGCACCCAAAGCATACAACTCTAGGCTGTTTACACTCATTCTTGAAGTGTCCCGGAAGTCCACAGTTGTGGCAGATGACCTTATTCCTCGGATTGAATGGTCCACGATTATTCGGGGCTCCTCCCGACTTTATTCTTGGCTTGAAGCTCAAGTTTGTAGTAGATCTACTGGGTTGGAACTTCTTAGGCTCAAACTTGGCCTTCTTTTGTCGGTTCTGAACCAACTTGTTCTCTCCCAGGTAACTGCGGAGTTCATCAACTCCTGGAAGTTAGCTGGTTTGGATGTTCTTAATTGCATGGCTGCATAAGGATCCATCCCTCTCAAGAACCTCTTAATTTTCTTCTTGTCGGTATCAACTTCATCAGCAGCATATCTGGAGAGCCTGCTGAACTCATTGACATACCATAACATGTGGTGTGTCCCCTGTTGAAGATCCTCAAATTGCCTCCTCATAATCTCCATAACGCTGTCAGGGACATGATATTCCCTGAATTTCTCCTTGAACTCATTCCACGTGTATTCCCTTCCCGGTGGCTTCATAATAATCTGATTATCCCACCATGCTGCTGCGGGACCATTTAGAAGGTGTGTAGCAAAGCGCACCTTCTCCTCCTCACTGGCCTTGATAGCCTTAAGATTCCTTTCTGTATCGACTAACCAGTCTTCAGCTTCCATGGGATCCTTGGCCGTGGCAAATGGTGCTGGTTTGGTCTTAAGGAAATCTGACAGTGTTAGGGTCCTAGGTTCCGCTGCTCTCCCAGGTCCCACCTGGTTAAGCATTTCCTGCATGAACTTGTTTTGGTTCTCCTGTACAAATCGCATGTACTCCATGAAATTCTGCTCCGCCAGTGGCCTGAGTGGTGGTGGTGGTGGCAACTCCGCTCTTGCAGCCTCCTCATCAGCTTTAGCCTTGTTCTCCCGTTCCAGACGCTGAGCATCTGCTTCACTAGCTTCGCCACTCTCCATAACCCCTTAGTCCTGCAATGTGAAGCGAAAAAACTCAGAATTACATGATGCTCATGCTTTCTGAGCCTCACTTCACATGCAACACTAATCACACAAGAGAAACAAAATCCAAATCCAGATACAAACAACATATTACATATATTATACATATACTGATAAGTTTGTTACAAGCCTTCACCGTAGTGAATACTTAAAGTACAACCGTAGGAAACACCACTGGGTCACGCAGACACTCTGACCCTTATTTAGTTACACGGCTCGAAACTCCAGACTACTACTTAACTCGAGCCCTCACTTGCACTTCTTGGATGTCGTGGTACTACTCCGAGTACATACCAGGAATCCACCCTGTGTAACGTGGAGTCCTGCGCACCGTCTCAGGATAGAACTGCCTCCCAGATGGCACATAGTCTGTGTCAGAAGTATCCATGGACTGGGTATCACTCAAAGAGAGCCAATCCATGTCCAGATAATCATCAGAGTAAGACACAAACTCATCAGTACTAGTGTACTGCGAGGCTTCACCTTCAGCAAAACAGGTGGTACTCGTGCAGTGGATGTGATCAAACGGTTCCTCCTGCATCGACTGGGCTTCATCCGGCTCCTCCTCGTCAGATGAGATATTTATGGCGACTATCTCCGCCTCCTCGGCTGCCACAATCTCCACTCTATCATGCTCCTCATCCTCTGACATGTTGTCAGATGGAATTGGATGCTGACTAGTACCAGGATACCAGTCATACCTCTAGCCATCAGAGTTCTCCATGAAGGAATCTGATTCTGGGACCCCACCAAAAGTATTTGGTTTTATGTCTCCGGGTGTATCCGATATATCAAACGGATCATAGGGTTCGGGCTCACTATGTGCTATGACAGGGTAGTGAATGTGTTCTGGTGTGGTAGAATACCTGGACGGCCTATCATAATGGGATTTCCTAGCTGCCTCAGGTCCTGGGGTATAATAAGGTTCACTACTCTCCTGAGCCTTCTGCTTCCCCTTTTGCTCATGACTAGGTGGTTTGGTTAAATCCTTCAACATTCCATCCTTGTCATCAACGATGACCTGATGTGCCTTGTAGAAGGATCCCACCAATTTCCTGTAACGATCTAAAAGGCTTGTGGCTAGCTTGGGCTTGGTTTTAATTAACACAGAATGGTCGAGTGCCAACTCTGTGCTTAAGTGGTCGTGGGGTATAGCTGTGAGACTAGTGCCTGACAACTGACTAGCCTTAAACTCTCGGATGGTGGCTAAGGCTTGTACTAAAGCCTGTTGGTAAGCTGCCATCTGACTCCTACCTTCACCACTAGGTGTGGTCATATGTGGGGTTAACTCCCTAGGTATTAAAATTAATACCCTATACTTCAAAACCACTTCCCCATCTTTTAACGTGTAGGTGTTGACTTTAATGTTGGTGTCGAACCCGAACGCTCGAAGCAAGGCTCGCAGTTGCTCGGTCAACTCTCCATTGTATTGGTCCAGCCTCTCATGGCTAACCCACTCCGTTCTTCCGGAACTTCCGCCGTTCATGATCACTGATCACAAGTAACATAAATCTCATTATTAGATCCTCATAAAGATTCAACATACTGGAAATATAACCAGAGTATTCTCAAGTGAATACCTATCATACTTCCAGTGAATTCTTTATTGGTACGTTCTAAAACCCGACAGGGTATATCCCTTTACTAGGTTTCCAACCTAAGGTCAAAGCAATTGCTCTGATACCAGCTGTGGTGACCCAGCATACCACTGCATGTTGAAGTACGCCAGTCGTTGATATAACACTCACAGAACACCGTTCCGCAAATATTACATCCCTCAGGGTGGTACAGCAGAAACATTGCGGGTCTGATTGACATACACCAAATATATTACAAACAAAGTGTACTGACAAAAGGATGAGCTCACATTGAGGTCATCCATTATTGTAGTTAGAACGCCCACTGAAAAGTAAACAGTTACTAACACGGGAACTCAACAGCCAATCAGAGAGTCTATGGCTGCTCGATTCAACCGTGAATAAGTAGTTATCTAGACTAGGCTAAACCTAGTCAGACTCATCCCCATTGGGGTCTGCTCCGTACTGGATGAGATAGTCAACTCCTTCCACTCCATCGGAGAGGTCCGGTTCTTCGTAGAAGATATCTTCCTGGCCTCCAAAGATGTTGAAGGAAGCTTCTTCTAAGTTCTCATAACCTAAGCAGGGGGTCAAACGGGATTGAATGAGTAACAAGCGTTACTCAGCAAGTTCTTGTAAGTACAGAGGTAATGGATGCACTAACTACGGTCCTTGACTCTAAGGAGTCTAGACAGATGCAAGTTTTGTCAAATCTTTCTTCAAGAGATTGCTTTTAATATTGAAAACTATGCCCGCCAGACCATCACAGGGCTAGAACTTCATGGAGTTGCCTTTCCTGTAGCATTCGCAGTTCCATCCCGGAACAAGGGGTAACATGCCACATCATTTTACACTCTGCAGAGGTGCGTTACTTTACCCATGGACGACCAAGACCATGTTACACAACCAGGCGCGCAATCCTGTCCACTCCCACTTAGGTGTGGGGCCCGGTTGTTGGTCCAAGCCAAACCGTGCTTCTCCGCACAACGCATGCCCACCCATTTCTGCCAGCAGGTTGAACGCCTGATTCCACCCCCCACGATGGATATCTACGCGCCCCTGGCAGACCATCATAGACCCGCAGAGCCCGTGGGAATTAAGGGATCCCACCCATGTGCATGTAGTCCCGCTCTACCTACGCGAGAGTACAGCGTACGTCTCTGGCAGCCCGTTGACATGCGAACGAGAAAAGTATCACGGCTGACTTACTCCCCCCATAGAAGATCCATGGTCAACGCGATATCTACGGCTCACCGAGTTCTGACGGCATTTGTTGTTAATTCCTAGGTAATACTTTCCCATGCAGATGGAACCTTCCTTTGACCTATTCATCTTACCATGATTCCATCCGCCCACCAAACAGAACACTACCACTCGGGTAGTCATTCAATTAGTCATATTATTATAAAAATAGGATCATGCATTCTTTTTGGAGTAGGTGGTAATACGATAGGGTTTCCGAAAATAGTTGTTATGAAATAATTCAAGAGACATGAGCAAGTGATGAACTTTCCTGGATACGGATAGGTAATGAAGTCTGAAGCTTGAGGTGGATCCTGACTTCCTTGTTCTACAAAATACCATCATTGTCCGTAAAGACAATGTTTAAAGAAGCAAATGATGCTATTATGCATAATGATGGGATGTATGCAATTTTTGAAAGGCTATTTAATATATTAATTCTTTTATAAAAATTGTGTTGCTTGATCACCCAATTCTTCATAATTAATGATTCTTGTTATAACTAATATATTCTTATTAATTTAATTTTAACTGGTTGGATACTTATTGTTTTTCTCAGGAACAGGAGTAATGACATATTTTTGAAATGACTAGCTATTGAAATTTAAATGGATATAACCATTAGTTGATTTATTTATTCTAACAAGTGTTATTATAAATTAATTCTGCTCAAATAATCAGTTATTAAGGCTATAATTATTTTGGTGTTATTATGTTTAATAAATAGTTTATATAAAAACTTGTACTGATTTAATAGATATTCTAATTGAAATTTGTATAAGTTTATATGTTATTTTTCCAACCCTTTTATTAGAATTTAGAAAATTACCTGTCTGCCCCTAGGGCTGACAGGTGGTCCCTGGGGTTAGGGTTGGACCTAACCCCCTGGTCTGGTCGGGCTGGACCAGACCAGCCGCACTCGCACCCGCCCCGCGTCCTTATCCCCTCCCCTCTCGGCGTGAGGCGATGCAGAGTGCGACGCGATCCAGCGCCTCCTCCGGCGATTTCCTCCGCCCTCCACCGTACATCACCGCCACCGTGGCCTAGCGCCACCCTTGCTCCTCTCTGTCCGCTACCACGCCTTCCTCCTCGATCTGCTTCTCCCCCCGTGTGGCTCCCGTGGAGATCCTCAAGCCCTAACCCTAGGGTTAGGTACCCGGGGTGCTCCTCCACCTCTCCGGTGGCCGTGGCTCCTCGACGTGACTCCTGGAGACTCCAGGAGTTGAGGTGCTGATGCTGGCGCTTCTGTGGCTTCGTATCCGGGGACGTCGCCGCCGGGACGGTCTTCGGGCAACCGCGGCTCGCCGCCGTGCTCCTCTCTCCATCCGGATGTGGTCACCACGATGGTGACCACCTGTAAGTTGATCTCCTCTTTCTCTGCCCTCCAATCTCTCTCTATCTCTCACGGATTCTTCCTTCCCCCCTTGCTCTGGAGTCTAGCCATCGAGCTAGCTCATGCTGCGCCTCTCTGTGATGCTTTCTGTGCCCTAGTACTTGCTTGATAGCATGGAATGGTTACCAATTGTTTTACTCGATGTGTGAGGCATGAAATCCAGGCTATGATCTGTGATGGATGGGGATTTTTTATTGTGTCCTAAATTATCTCTCTGTTGTTATGTGCTGTGAGATGATTCTGGTGATGGATATGTTGCTGTTAGTGGGAAATCATTTTGGAATTACTTCCACTTTTGCTTCTGTGTACTGATACCCTTAGGGTTTGCTCCCAGTGATGGATTCTTGTTACTGGTTATTGGATAACAATTCTTATTACTATATACAATTCCTAGTGTTCTATGGGTGTGCTAGATGATTGAGAGGTGTTACTCTGAATTTTATTCAGAGAATATGCCCTCAACACTTGCATCTATCATATTATTTTTATTTCATGATCCCCTTGGTTCTGGGGTATCAGATCCTTGGATCTGGTGCCCAGCAACCATGTGTGTGTGTGTGTGGCACAAACCAGTGCTTCTGGTTATTACTCTGTCTCAAAAATCCTTGTGCTATACACCTCTCTATATTAATTTTTGGTATCAGCTGATAAGAACAGAGCACTATTTATGATATCTTTTCCTTCTTTGGTACTAAAATTAAGAACAATACTTGCACTTGTTTCCTTTGCCCCAAGCCAATGATGCATAGCCTGAGGCCTTTCTTTAACTAAGAACATATACTTGACTTGATAATTAAATCCCAGTGATGAGTTTAGCATAGCATTACTATGCCTATCTGAGGGTTCTAACACCCCCCAACCCATCCTGTGTGCAACTTAGCCAGAAAATGGCTTAGAGGGTACTCAGGGTATTCACCTTGGGTATAGATCAAACTGGTTGGTGGATTTTGGTGCTTGTGGAATGCTTGCTTTCCTCCTTGTGCTCCCTGGTACCTTGGCCTTGTTTGCTTGATTGCAAGTTTGCAATCACTTGCTCCAGTATCCAGTGAGGTGATTGACTGGTGGTGTTCTTTCCTATTCTATTGTGCTTGCGCAGGGGAATAGGAGGTGTGTGTGTTCCCCATACGACTGTTGGGGATTTTATACCCCAGCTCCAGTTTTGACAGCACCAAAGGTGGTGCCTGAGTGTGCTGTGTGCTTGTTTGTGACTAAGCTGGTTGCTGCTTCGGGAGTAAGCTAGGTAACTGCCACCTAGTGGGGAGATATTTCCCAGTACCTGTTTGGTCTCATCCTTGCCGTGCACTGGACACTCATTGATCTTATCCTTGCCTGGTGAAATAATTTGGTGTTGCCAGTTGTATTTCCATGTATAAGCCTATGATGCTGGTCTGGGGCTAATTTAACAGAACAGATACTACCTTATTTGTTTTAAACCCTGTGATGATCCATCAGTGCATCCCACTAACAACCTGAGGGTACTAACCCCCTCCTAACACTTTGTGTTTTGGTTTATTGTTTTTGTTTTGCAGGTTTGAAGAATTTGGATGCACTGGAGTAGCTAGGCTTAGTTCTAGGTTTAGTTCCTTGTATTAGCTTATTTGCAAAGCTATTGTAATTTATCTTTCTTTTTTACTCCATTGTAAAGACATTGTATTATTTGTATTATTATCAATAAAGTATAAGTGTTTTTTCTTTTATTATACTTGTTGATATTTAGGAATATTTCCTTACTTGCTATAGCAATTGTGATCAAATGATTTAAACTTAGGATATAATCTTATCCTTTCAATTTGATTTCAAATTTAATTATTATTCAAACTCAAATTCAAATTGTCCTAAATTCAAATAATTCAAACACTAGGGTCTAAAATTCAAATAATACCCGGAGGTCATGTCAAAATTCCACCAACTGACAGTAACAACTTCTATCCAAGCATCAGTTACTGGGTAGAACCTTATTCACTCCGGGGTTTTATCTTTGCGAAAAATTTATTCAGGTTTTGCAAACATATGCATGCAGATGCACAAATTTATATTCTACCCCCCGTGAGTTCCTAAACGCTGGGACATTACAACTCTCCACTACACGGGTGATGCCGTGCGCACTATGACTTGGATGTCTGGGGATGAGAAGATCTCGAGCAACTTGGTTGAATTTGCTGAGGCTCTGGGTTACAGATGGACGTCCACTTATGGTCATCATGGTTTCAAGGTTCATGACAACCCAGAGTTTGAGAACTCCATCTTGGATTTCTGCTATCCTCCTGATGTTCAGGGCAATACTAGGCCATTCAACTCCAACATGTACCCCTACTACAACCTTTTGTCCAAGATCTTCCGTGCCACCATTGTGGTCAAGGCTGGTGACTACTCAGCCATTTGGGCTTTTATGGTGAACCTCATGATGCTCACTAGGCCTCAAAATCATAGGAAGATTGATGCGATGGACTTTCTGTACCGTGAGATATGTATTGGGATCATGGAGAAGAGGAAGCCTCCTTATGGCCTGTTGATTCATAGGTTCATTAATGTCAAGCTGGGAGAGTATATCATGGATGAATTTCCAACGGTCAAGGGCAAAAAGATGGTGCCTTCTCTCATTCGTGGTCTGGAGATTCCTGAGTACACCAGGGCCAAGTCCAAGTCACCTTTAGCTACTCCTTCTGCTTCTTCGAGTGGTGCCTCTAAGCGTCCCTCTAGTGGCATTGCCAAGTTCTTCAGGGCCATGTTCAGTATGTGAAGTGACACTAGGGCGATTGCCCATGAGGCTAGGGAGTTGGCCAATGAGAATCGCCGCATTCAGAACGATGACCGTAGAGCTGCTGGGATAGAAGTGACTAAAGATCCTCCATCTCTTGATGCTTTTGTCTATGTTCCCACTGAGATTCCCGAGATCCATGATGATGATTTGTACTTTGGGGTGCCTCCAGCTGATGTTGATCATGAGGAGGAATCTGCTGAGGATGACTTTGATGATGCTGGCAACCTTGGAGATCGTGAGTATGAAGAGGAGGAATAGGCAGAGGAAGAGGAGAACCGCGGAGGAGATTATGGCGTCGAGTGATCTCTTGGGATGCTAGTTGGACTCGTTTTCCCTTTTTGGCGTCTTTCATGCCAAAGGGGGAGAAGGAGTCCCCTATTAGGATTTCACGGGCTTTGCAAGGGTGGGAGCACGAGTCTTTTGCCTTTTGTTTTCGATCTTATAGGCTTGTGCTCCGGTTTATTTAGTTTCCTTTCGTCGTTGCAAACTTTTTATTATCTGTGTGGAACCTTGTGACTTGGTTGTGTCACCCTTTCCATGATTATGCTACTATCATGCTTGCTTACACTATTGTTATCTATATGCATGTATTGTGAACTATTTTAGAATGCTTGGTGTCTAATACATAGGGGGATCAAAGCCTATGAAATGTGTGCCTCACGGAACACATATCGAAGAGGAGCTCCGTCTATTTTTTGGAGACCATTTCTTAATGTTCACCTTGTTTATCCCCGTAAATCTTTATGTTGTCATCAAACACCAAAAAGGGGGAAATTGAAAGTGCATTTTTTATATCTCTATGTTTTGTGTGTTTGTTAACAACATAAATGAGGTTTTAACCGTGTGTGCTATTTGTTGAAAGGTTATAATCATTATCAGCACATAAACGGTGTCAAAGAAATGGTGAAGAAGATAAAAGGTCAACGGACGTTTTTCTGGCCTCAACAAGATCTTTTATGTGCAACCCGGTATTATTCCGGACCATTCCGGATGGATTCCGACATGACCGCAGAAGTCTCTATTACAATCCGGAATGATTCCGGGTGATTCCGGGGTCCGGATTGATTCCGGAGGAATTCCGGCTTGGCCGCAAAAACCTCTGTTGCCATCCGGAATCAATCTGGAGGGATTCCGACTTGAACGTGAAAACTTCTGTTGCCATCCGGATTGCTCAGGAATTATTCCGGGTGATTCCGAATTGCACGTCGACTGTGCAGAAAACGGCTAGTTTTGTGGTGGAGCTATAAATAGATGCCTCCCTTCTTCCCCAAGGGGTAGCTCGTCCAGAATTAAAGACCCCATTAATGGAGCTCACCCACCAAGCTAGATCTCCCATCCCCTCCACCCAAACTAGTTGAAACTTGGAGAATTGAAGGAGAAGCACCGGATCTACATCTTCACCAACCGGATTTCCATTTCCCCCTCATTAGCTTGATGGATCCTTGCCTAGGGTTTTCTCTTGTGGAGAACCTAGGCTTCTTGCTACTCTTGGTGATTTGTGATAGTTGGGAGCCCCCAATTTAGTTGTGGGTGTGTGCCCCAAAATTATTTGTAAAGGATTCGATTCCCGCCTCAAAGGGGATCAATAGTGGAAGGTGAACTAGGCCTTTGTGGCGAGGTTCATCGGAGAATATGGTGAGGCCTTTGTGGCGTTGAGTAGACCTTCATGGCGAGCTCACACTCCTCCAACGAGACGTAGTACCTTAACAAGGAGGAACTCGGGAATACATCGTGTCTCCGCGTGCTTCCTATCGGTTATCTCGTTCCTTTATCTTTACTCACTTGTACTTGTTGCATTTATTGGTGTACTAGTTGTATTAGTTGCTATCCTTGTCATATAGGTAAATTCACCTTAGTTGCACTATCTAGAGAATTTACCTTTGTGTCAAGCCTAATTGTGAAGAAAAATTAAAATTGGTCGTAGCACCTATTCACCCCCCCTCTAGGTGCCCATACTATACTTTCAAAGAGTAGCATAGTGAGAGAAAATATCTAGTTATTCATTTATGTGATCATTGTTGAGAGTGTCCTCTAGTGAAAGTAGGAGCCCTAGGCTTTGTTTCCAAGCATTGAAACACCGTTTTCCGCCTGTTCTGCTACATGTTTGCTTGCTTCCATATTTATTTCAGATTGCTATTATTACTTATTATCATCCATATTACTTGTATTTTACTCTCTCTTCGCCGAACTAATGCACCTATATACCTGACAAGTATATTGGGTGTGTTGGGGACACAAGAGACTTCTTATATCTTGATTCCAGGGTTGCTTGAGAGGGATATCTTTGACCTATTCCTCCGTGAGTTCGATAAACCTTGGGTGATCCACTTAAGGGAAACTTGTCGCTGTTCTACAAACCTCTGCACTTGGAGGCCCAACACTTCATACAAGAATAGAAGCGTGCATAGACATCAATGTGCTATATTTTCTTGCTTTCAAGCATTGTTTGCTTGCTGCCATATTTATTTCAGATTGCTATTATTACTTATTATCATCCATATTATTTGTATTTTACTCTCTCTTCGCTGAACTAGTGCACCTATATTCCTGACAAGTATATTGGGTGTGTTGGGAACAAAATATACTTCTTGTACCTTGATTGCAGGGTTGCTTGATAGGGATATATTTGACCTCTACCTCCGTGAGGTCGATAAACCTTTGGTGCTCCACTTAAGGAAAACTTGCTGCTGTTCTACAAACCTCTGCACTTGGAGGCCCAACACTGTCTACAAGAATAGAAGCGTGCATAAACATCAATGTGCTATATTTTCTTTCTTTGCAATTCAATTACTTGCGCACATCTAGAGGGAGTTTTTCTATCTTTTGAAACATGATATTATTGGCTATGCTCTATTGCATATCCTAGTGTTGTCATCTAACACAGAAAACGGAAAAATTGAAAGAACCTTTTTTTAATCCCTTGTTTGGTTTTGTGTGTTAGTAAACAACACTAGTGATTATCTAATCTAGTGATGAAAGTGGTGCAGATATTATGTTAATAATATTGAAAGAATTGAACCCAAAAAGATAAAAGAAGAAAGAAAAAATATATTCTGAATTTTGTCTGTCGGGAAAGTCGGAATATCCATCGATAGAGGGGGCGGATAATCCGCCCTGGAAGTTTCCAACCAGGATTTTTGGCTAAGAAATTTCTGCATCGCATTGCGCGAGCCACTGGATAGGGACGGAGATTTGCCCAGATATTTGGCCGGAGATTTATGGAAACCGGATATTTCAAAGTTATCGCCTGAATTTTTTCTAAGGACCAAGCTGCGCAAGCCATTGGATCTGGCCGGAAATTTCTTGTGAATTTGGCCCCTAAATTCCTACAACAACTCCAACTTGCTATTTTGAAAGAGGGGTATTTATACCCCATGTATTCTTCAACCTTGGTTAGCTCAAACACTGCAAGAAGAACACCCACATTTGAGCCACCAAAATCAACAGATCTCTCCTCCCCTCCCAGTCAAACTTCTTGATCTTTGGAGCATTAAAGGAGAAGGCCGAGATCCACATTCTCACCAAGGTGGTTTGCATTTCCCCCTCATTCACTAGAATGATTCGTGTTTACGATTTCCTTGAGGATAACATAGGCCTCTTGTTTCTTACTCTTGTCTCTTGTGACTAATTTGTGGTAATTTGGGAGCCTCCAATTCAATTGTGGATGTGTGCCCCAAGCTTATTATAAAAGCTCCAGATTCCGGTAGTGGAAACTGAACCATGCCTTTTGTGGCAAGGTTCACCGAAACATAGGGTGTGGCCTTTGTAGAGTTTAGCAGGCCTGTTGTGGCGAAACTCACACCCCTCCAACCGAGACATACTCCCCTCAAAAGGTGGAACTCGGGAATATAT
This sequence comes from Alopecurus myosuroides, assembly GCA_028641055.1. Lineage (NCBI taxonomy): Eukaryota > Viridiplantae > Streptophyta > Magnoliopsida > Poales > Poaceae > Alopecurus > Alopecurus myosuroides. The sequence continues at coordinate 273,499 of JAPCYS010000656.1, forward strand.
CCTTGCCTCTGTGTGCTTCCATTTCGGTTACTTCTATCCGTTAGCTTTCACTTATATCTTATATCTTGCTTAGTGTTACATTTGTCATACATGTAAATTCACCATAGTTGCATATCCAGAGAATTTACCTTTGTGTCATGCCTAAATCGAAAAAGTATTACAAATTAGAGTAACACCTATTCAACCCCCCCCCCCCCCCCCCCCCCCCCCGGCGGTCCCCTCTAGATGCCCATACGATTCTTTCAACGTCGTAACGAGACTTGGAAGAATATTGGGCTTCGGGCGTCCAACGCCATATCAGCTTGTCTGGCTCATCACCCAACTGCACCCCCGGACGAAAGTCTAGATCTGGACATACTGTATGAGCGAGAGGGCTCACGGTTCCCGAGATGTCTGAAATCCATCTCCGATCAACCAAGTCCTCTCCAACTATATTATTTCTTCTTCGTCTTTTGGGGATAACGGGAAAGGTTTGGCCCCACGTCCTCCATCGATCTCCTCTCCATCCACTTGTCCTTCTAGGAGAGAGCCATGGATCCGTCACCCAAAATCATTTCCATGGACGCCACAAAGATTTGACGTTCCACCTTGAGAATTGCATGTCGACACCTCTCCAAGGCCTCAGTTGGTTAGTGTGCATTCTACATAGCCAGCGGACCCTCAGACTCAACGATGTGCGCGCTAGATCAGGGATACCAAAACAACCCAATTGCAGCGGATGGCACACCCTCGCCCAGTTCACATGGCAGTGGCCACCGTCGGCCGCCGCCCTTATTGCGCTGCACAGAGGAAACCCCTGAGGCATCGGCGAGCGTAAACTTAGTTTCGGTCTTTACCATGCATTTGACATTTTTCGGGGAGTTATTTCAGTCATGGGTTTAGAGCCGACAATATTCAGTCACTCATCCGCATTTTTATTGGTTCGACGTTCGATCAGACAACAGTTCGGCACACGGTTTTCGCTGGACTGAACTGGTCCTCGCCCTCGCTCTCATGGAGTCCATCTGCAGTTGATTGAGGCGTCCACATACTGACATACAGTGCAAGCTAGTGTACATAACACATAATACTATAACAGCTACGCTGCCATCCATGAGCAGGATCTCAGTGTCTAGTCATCGATGACAAGGCTCACAACATGTTTGTATCTTGTGTGTGTTTTTAGTGAACATTTTTCTCATACCTGCCCGGAAACCGATCCACTCACCCATCCGTACTTTCATTGCTACGATCGGAGAACAGTTTGCCAGGTCTTTTCAGTGGCCTGAACTGCTCCTGGCCCCCCTCTCCTATCGTGGTGTTCACCTGCAGTTGGTGTAGGTGTCAATATTCAGTGCAGACTACAGTGTAAGAGATGTGGAGATCCATGAGCGGAACCAGTACAGTCTACCTCAAGTGTCAAGCATGTGCATCTGTAGTTGTTTGCAGAAAGCATATGAGCTGCTGCATTTTTTTTTGAAACAGATAATTCAACCTCTGCATCTAGATGCACATGGCTTTTATATTAATTAAAATCGTCATAGTCTGCATCTTACACATAGAAAAGAATACATCAACGATACGGAAGCGTGGCAACAAAAATCATCCAGCGGAAAATCATCCACATATGTCACTTACATATACTGAATTCTTCTAGCGTGCAACCAGCCACCCTGATTGAAGATGGCCCGTACTACCGCCATCAACCTGATGCATCCAAAATCCAAACGTCCTTATTGGCTTTCTGGTAGCAGGAACGACGACGTGTGAATCCAATGAACAACACGATGAACGACCTGCAAAAAATGTCGATTTTTTAAGTTGTTAAAAATCACATCATTTCGATAATTCCAAATTGCCCATAAAAAAGCACATACACCAACGCGTATACTTGTTTTAGTTTCTTTATCCATCCCTTGTAGCCAATTTCCAAATAAATTAGTTACCAAAAGAGGTGGTGAAATACTGAAAGTAAAGTGAATCAACCTCCAAATTTCCCGAGCAAAACTACACTTAACAAACAAGTGCTCCACAGTCTCCTCATCCCACAGAAAACGCACTTAGAACAACCTAACCACTGTCTTTTTTAAGATTATCTTTAATAAGCAATTCTTTGCGATACAAAAACCACATGAATATGTTATATTTTAAAGGAACCTTCAGTCTCCATAAATACTTACGTAAAAACCTAATATTACCATTCATTAGATCTTCATATAAGGACTTGACCGAAAACACACCCGATTGTGTTAAGTTCACCGAAAAGAATCAGCATGGTTTGATAGGTCAATACCCATCAATCTTTCCACAAGATTTAACTAGGCTTCCCATTTGTCACCTAAGAGGGACCTCCTAAACGTAATATTGGGATGATCCTCATTGAGAACATCTGCTACTAAAACATTTCGATGTCTCACGATATTATAAAGCGACGGATACTGAACTGTGAGCGAAGTTTGTCCTAGCCAAATGTCCTCCCAAAACCTGACATTATTCCCATCGCCAATCAGACAGGTAACATGTGGGAAGAAATCTCTCTTCACCTTCATCACACCTTTCCAAAAAGGTGAATCTGTAGGTTTAGCTTCAATGTGAGATAGAGACTTCCCCTGTAGATATTTGTTATGTAGCAACTCATGCCACACTCCTTGTTCTGTTAACAGTTTAAAAAGTCATTTGCTAAGTAAATATCTATTTTTAATCTGAAGAATCTCAATCCCAAGACCTCTTTGATCTTTGGGGCGATAAACAATATTCCACTTAGTTAGTCTATACTTCTTCTTGAGCTTATCACATTGCCAAAAGAATTGAGACCTGTAGAAATCTAACCTTCCTCTTACCCCCACATGTATCTCAAAGAAGGAGAGAAAAAACATCGGCAAACTAGACAAAACCGAATTAATAAGTAGTAAGCGATCACCGTAGGATAACAACGTACCTATCCAGGAACTTAGCTTTGAATCAAACCGATCCTCAATCGGTTTCCATTCCTTATTAAGAAGTCTTCAGTGTGTGTATAATCTTCCTGCGATTCAGCCGCTTTGCCAAAACAAAAAATCTCGCTCTTGTGAAAATTAATCTTAACCCCGAAAGCTGTTCAAAAAAAGCTAACAAAATCTTCATATTAACAGCCTTCTCCAGGTCGTGCAAAAGGAATAAAATAGTATCATCGGCGTATTGTAGAATCGACACGCCCCCTTCAACAAGATGTGGAACCAAACCACCTACCTGACCCTCATTCTTAGCCCTAGCAATTAGGACCGCTAACATGTCAGCTACCAGGTTAAAAAGGATAGGGGGCAATAGATCACCCTGACGCAATCCCTTCAAAGTTTGAAAGAAATATCATATGTCATCATTAATCTTGATCCCCACGCTCACTCCCTGCACAAATCTGGCTACCCACTCACACCACTGTGGTGTGAATTCTTTCATGTGGAGAGTTTGTTGAAGAAACGTCCAATTAACTTTATCGTAGGCTTTCTCAAAATCAATTTTAAGCAAAACCCCATCCATCTTCTTTCGCTTTAGCTCATGAATCGTTTCATGAAGCACTACTAGTTCCTCCGGAATATTTCTGCCTGGAAGGAACGCCGATTGAGAAGGTCTAATCACCCTCTGCGCAATGGAAGTCACCCTAATTGTCCCAACTTCGTAAAAATCTTAAAACTAACTTTAAGCAAACATATCGGTCTATATTGCTCGATACGGATAGCATCCTATTTCTTTAGGAGCAATGTTATGACACCAAAATTCAGTTTGAACAAATTCAAATCACCAGCATGCAACTGAGAGAATAATGCCATTAGATCGTTCTTAACTACGTCCCAAAATCTCTTATAGAATTCTGCCGGGAACCCATCTGACCCTGGCGCTTTATTTAATTCCATTTGATAAATAGCATCAAGCACCTCCTCTTCAGAAAAAAGTAGTGTTAGAATACTATACTCAAACTCGGAAACTTGAGCAATATCATCCACTCTCGATTCATCCATAGATACTCAGATATAATACTATACTCAAACTCGGAAACTTGACCGGCGCCCCAAATAGTTTTTTATAATACTCAGATATAAATGTTTTTAGATTTTCCTGCCCAATGATCGTACCCTCATCTTGTTCTAACTGAAAGATCATTTTCTTTCGTCGTTTATCATTAGCAATGAGATGAAAATATCTAGTATTATTTACCCTCCTGAATGTGTCTAACCTTTGCACGTTGAGCCCACTTGGACTCCTCATCTCGTCTAAGAACCTCTCTCTTAGCCCTCATTTCATCGTAAAGAGGATCACTTTCCGCTTTCAAATCTAATTCATGAATAAGAAGTATCAACTTCTCGCTCAACCTCTTATACTCGCCGCTTAAATTTTTTGTCCACCCTCATAAGAAACTACGGGGATGTCTGATTTTATTCCGCCACCTGTCAATAGGAGTCTCCCCCGTCAACACGGAGTTCCATTGCTCCTTGACCATCTCAAAAAACCCTTCTTGACGCATCCAGGACAGCTCAAGAGAAAATATCGATCTATTCCCTAAATGAGCCGAACTTCCTGAGTCAATAAGAAGTGGTACATGATCTGATTCAGTGCGTACCATCGCATGATCTATTCCCTGAATGATGAGCCGAACTCCCTGAATGAGCTGCTGCATGTATGGCAATCTTTCTTAGATGACATGAATGCCGTAGCTCTGCTTTGAGGAAAGTATGGGTTAGTTAAACTGCAAGAGTCGACAGGAGGAAACCAAAGTAGAATAACAGACTACTGGTACTTCGTGAAGGAATTGTGTAATTGCAGAGCACCGTTCTTACAGATATTTCCCGACTAAAATGGTACTGACTACTGTACTGTGTCCTGCGGAAAGCAGGCATTTTCTTTTTTCACTTTTTTTGAAGAAAGAAAGCAGGCATTTCAGCTGTTGGATGGATATCATTTTAACTCTGATCACAGCAAAACTGTGCTTTAAGTGTCCTACAAGTTTATAGATGTCACCTTCATCTGTCATCTTCGGTGAACACAAAGATGATTACTAGCGAACAACCAACGAGAGACATGCTATATCTGCAGCTCGTTTCAACCGGGCCGTTGCAGAGAATACAACCATATATAATAGTCCTGACTACTGTACTGTGTCCTGCGGGAAGCAGATTTTTTTTTTCTTTCTCTTTTTTTGAAGAAAGAAAGCAGGCATTTCAGCAGATAATGATGCTTATGTAGTCCACTGCAGTAGATTTAGTAATATAATGTGATTCACCAGGATTGCAGCATACTTTCGCAAACCAAAAGTTTGAATAGTGGAAAACGAACAGTTGCATTGCGTATAGAAGTGCCAGTTTCAGTAAGTCGAAAAAAAAGTGACAGTTTCAGGACATTGGAGGGACACCAAGTACGCGGGCTGTTACTGGCTTCGTAAATCGGTGTATATACCGATACAGGCACAACCACTCTTCAAAGATGAAGAGGACTCGTTCCCCCGGCGGCTAACTGGAAACACAAGTAACAGAAAGTACTCCGCCTCCTGTGTTTTATCTGCCTTCTTCTAACGCACTATCGACAGCAGATCGGCGTCAGCGCCGCAGTCTTGATCATCTAGACATATTTGCAATTTGAGAATCAGGTAGAAGATGTTATTTTATGGTGATCCAAATTCATATGAAGATAAAGGAAAGTTTGGCCTTCGCTACGCGGAGGCCCGTCGCCCCCCGCGGTACGGTACGAGTTGATACCGAGTCGGAGTTGGATACATAGTTACCGACCTAGTTAGGTCAGGACCGCCTTTAAATACCTCTTGTAAGCCGCCGCACGGGATAAGCCATACATTGTAAATCCCGGCGCGATTGTAACCTCACCCGAAATAGTGAAGTATTGCTGGCTGGCGCCCGTGGTTTTTTCTCTTCCTCATTGGAAGGGTTTTCCACGTTAAAATCTCGTGTCCCCGTTGGTTCGATCTTGCTTAATTTCATCGTTGTTTTGCTATTGCGTGTAACAAGTGGTATCAGAGCCCTGTTTCAGATTAGGGATTCGCGATGGCATCGATGAAGTTTGATCTACCGTTGCTGGACTACAAGACGAGGTTTTCTCTGTGGCAAGTAAAGATGCGTGCGGTTCTGTCGCAAACATCGGATCTTGATGAGGCGCTGGATTCTTTCGGGAATAAGGAAGCCAAGGCTTGGACTGCCGAGGAGAAACGCAAAGATCGTAAGGCTTTGTCGTTGATTCAGCTTCATCTGTCTAATGATATACTGCAAGAGGTGTTGTTGGAGAAATCCGCGGCTGAGTTGTGGGTCAAGCTGGAATCGATCTGCATGTCAAAAGATCTCACCAGCAAGATGCACGTAAAGATGAAGCTGTTCTCGCTCAAGATGCAAGATGGTGGTTCTGTCATGAGCCACTTGTCGATCTTTAAGGAGATCGTGTCCGACCTAGTGTCGATGGAGGTAAAATATGATGATGAAGACTTAGCTCTTCTGCTGTTATGTTCGCTGCCTAGCTCTTTTACAAAGCTGCGTGATACCATACTGTTAAGCCGCGATGAACTAACCCTCGCGGAAGTTTGTGAGGCCCTGCAGACCAGGGAAAAGATGAAAGTTATGGTGCAGTCTAACCCATCGTCCTCCAAAGGCGATGCATTGCAGGTTCGAGGCAGAACAGAGCAGCGAGATAACAACTACAACGATAACAACAGAGATAAAAGTAGGGGCCGTTCAAAGTCCAAAGGACGAGACAAGTTCTGCAGGTACTGTAAGAAAACCAATCACACCATTGATGATTGCTGGAAGGTGCAGAACAAGGAGAAAAGGAACGGCACATACCAACCGAAAAATAAATCTGACGGTAATGGTAATGGTACTGGTAAGACTGCTATTGTTGCTGGTGATAATAGTTCGGATGGTGAATGCTTAGCTGTTTTTACTGCATGTGTTACCCGTGATGATGAGTGGATTCTTGATACTGCTTGTTCGTTTCATATTTGCTGTAACAAAGAATGGTTCAGTTCTTATGAAGCTGTGCAGACTGGAGATTTTGTGCGTGTGGGGAACGACAACAAATGTCACATTGTTGGCGTTGGATCTGTTCAGATCAAGACCCATGGAGGGATGACACGTACATTGACGGGAGTGAAACACATACCATCCATGGCGAGAAATTTGATCTCGCTGAGTACCCTTGATTGTGACGGGTACAAATATGCCGGAGGGGATAAACGCCTGAAGGTATCAAAAGGTTCTCTCATTGTTATGATTGGTGATATGAATTCTGCCAAGTTATATATTCTTAGAGGTAGCACTTTGTCTGGTACTGCTGCTGTTATTACTAACGATGATGCAAGTACAACTAACCTCTGGCATAAGCGGCTTGGACACATGAGTGAACATGGTATGGCAGAATTGGTGAAGAGAGAACTGCTGAAGAACTGCAATATGAGTAAGTTGCCGTTCTGTGAACACTGCGTGTTTGGTAAGCATAAGAGAGTTAAGTTCAATGCTTCCGTTCATAGCACTAAAGGTACATTGGATTATGTACATGCTGATTTATGGGGGCCTTCACGTAAGCCCTCTTATGGTGGTGCTCGTTATATGCTTACTATCATTGATGATTACTCTAGAAGAGTTTGGCCTTATTTTATGAAAACTAAGGATGATACTTTTGCTGCTTTTAAAGAGTGGAAAGTCATGATTGAAAAGCAAACTGAGAGAAAGGTGAAGGTGCTTCGTACTGACAATGGTGGCGAATTTTGTTCGCATGCTTTTGATGATTATTGTGTGCAGGAAGGCATTGTCAGGCACCACACCATCCCATACACACCTCAGCAGAATGGTGTGTAGCTGAGCGGATGAATAGGACGATCATCTCCAAAGCTCGCTGCATGTTGTCCAACGCCCGCATGAATAGGCGTTTTTGGGCTGAGGCTGCCAACACCGCCTGCTACTTGATCAACAGGTCACCATCCATCTCTCTTGACAAGAAAACTCCTATTGAGGTATGGTCTGGTGAGTCAGCTGATTATTCACAACTGAAAGTTTTTGGTTGCACTGCCTATGCTCATGTTGATAATGGAAAATTAGAGCCTAGAGCTATTAAGTGCTTATTTCTTGGTTATGGTTCTGGAGTAAAAGGATATAAGTTGTGGAACCCGGAAACCAAAAAGACTTTCTTTAGCAGAAGTGTTGTGTTTAATGAATCTGTCATGTATGAGGACAGTTTGTCAAGTGATGTTATGCCTGATTCTTCTGATGAGGACGAACCACGAGTTCGTTTGCAGGTGGAGCTAGACCACCTGGATGAGGAGGAAACTGAAATTGATGAGGAGGATATTGTGTCGCCCTCACCTCCTATTGTGCAGCAAGAAAATTTGTCTATTGCAGAGCGCAGAGAGAAGAGGAATAAAGGACCTCGTACTCGTTTAATTGAGGAATGTGATGTTGTTTATTTTGCTCTAAGTTGTGCAGAACAGGTGGAGAATGATGCTGAACCTGCTACATATAATGAAGCTATTGCTTCGGTTGATCGTGACAAGTGGATTGGTGCAATGCACGAAGAGATGCAATCACTTGAGAAGAATGGCACATGGGATATTGTGCGCTTGCCTAAACAAAAGAAGGCCGTCCGCTGTAAGTGGATATTCAAAAGAAAGGAGGGTTTATCTCCCAGTGAGCCTCCAAGGTTTAAGGCAAGGTTAGTAGCAAAAGGTTTCAGTCAGATTCCAGGAGTGGATTATAATGATGTGTTCTCACCTGTTGTCAAGCATAGTTCTATTCGTACTTTCTTTAGTATTGTTGCTATGCATGATCTTGAGCTTGAGCAGTTAGATGTGAAGACTGCGTTTTTGCATGGAGAACTAGAGGAGGAGATATACATGGACCAACCTGAAGGGTTCATAGTGCCCGGTAAAGAGGATTTCGTGTGCAAGCTAAAGAAGTCTCTTTACGGTTTGAAACAGTCTCCTCGACAATGGTATAAAAGGTTTGATTCTTTTATGATGTCACATGGCTTTAAGAGGTCTGAATATGATAGCTGTGTGTACATTAAATTTGTTGATGAATCACCTATATACTTGCTGCTATATGTTGATGACATGTTAATTGCTGCCAAGAGCATGAAAGAAATCACTACATTGAAGAAACAATTGAGTAGTGAGTTTGAGATGAAGGATCTTGGTCCCGCTAAGAAAATTCTAGGTATGGAAATTTCAAGAGACAGAAAATCTAGATTGCTATTTCTTAGTCAGGAGAGTTACATTAAGAAAGTCCTTCATCGTTTTAATATGCATGATGCAAAGTCTGTTAGTACTCCAATTGCTTCACACTTCAAGTTGTCAGCATTGCAATGTCCTACTACTGACAAAGATATTGAGTATATGTCACGAGTTCCTTATGCTAGTGCTGTTGGTTCCTTAATGTATGCCATGGTGTGTTCTCGGCCTGATTTATCATATGCTATGAGTTTGGTCAGTCGATACATGGCTAATCCTGGTAAAGAACATTGGAAAGCTGTTCAGTGGATTTTCAGGTACCTTCGCGGCACATCCAAAGCTTGCTTGAAGTTTGGCAAGACTGGTGAGGGACTCGCAGGCTATGTGGATTCAGATTATGCTGCCGACTTGGATAAGAGGAGATCCCTCACAGGTTATGTGTTTACGATTAGTGGATGTGCCATTAGCTGGAAGGCTACCTTGCAGGGTGTTGTTGCACAATCTACTACTGAGGCTGAGTATATGGCTATTGCTGAAGCATGCAAAGAGGCAGTTTGGTTGAAATGTTTGTTTGCTGAGCTTTGTGGAGATGATACTTGCTTTAACCTATTTTGCGACAGTCAGAGTGCAATTTACCTTACTAAGGATCAGATGTTCCATGAGAGAACAAAGCACATTGATGTCAAGTACCATTATGTGCGTGATGTTGTTGCACAAGGTAAGCTGAAGGTATGCAAGATTAGTACTCATGATAATCCTGCTGATATGATGACAAAGCCAGTTCCTATTTCTAAGTTTGAGCTTTGCTCGAGCTTAGTTGGTATCACTGCTTAGCCCAAGAGGCTATTTGGCGTCGAAGGTGTTTTTCTTTGTGTGTTTCAGGTGAAGGTTCTCATTTATGCTACAAGAGGGAATTTGTCTCAAGGTGGAGTGTTATTTTATGGTGATCCAAATTCATATGAAGATAAAGGAAAGTTCGGCCTTCGCTACGCAGAGGCCCGTCGCCCCCCGCGGTACGGTACGAGTTGATACCGAGTCGGAGTTGGATACATAGTTACCGACCTAGTTAGGTCAGGACCGCCTTTAAATACCTCTTGTAAGCCGCCGCACGGGATAAGCCATACATTGTAAATCCCGGCGCGATTGTAACCTCACCCGAAATAGTGAAGTATTGCTGGCTGGCGCCCGTGGTTTTTTCTCTTCCTCATTGGAAGGGTTTTCCACGTTAAAATCTCGTGTCCCCGTTGGTTCGATCTTGCTTAATTTCATCGTTGTTTTGCTATTGCGTGTAACAGAAGAAAGCACCGATCATCTTCTCGTCCAATGCCACCCCTTCTCTAGGGAATCCTGGTTCAAACTCTGCCAAGCTAAAGGAGTTGCAGACATTTTGCCAACACCCTGTGAAACCGTCAGAGAATGGTGGTACTCGCTGGAAAACCGTTTCCCAAGTCCAAGCGCGATGAAATGGCTGCAATTTCCATCGCTGGAATGCGCAGAATGCTAGAACCTTTGAGCGGCAAAGCATGAATACCGTCACAAGTTGTCAATATTGCAGAAGCAGAGGTAATACAGTGGGAAACTGCTAAGAATAGGACAGCTTCGCGTGCTGCAGGTAGTAGAGGAGTAGCCTTTCCTTGTAGGAGTACTATATTGCTTGTGGACGGCAAGGCCGTGTGTAGAAGCTTAATGAAAAGAACAGCAACTTGAAAAAAAATTTGCATGTAGAAGTAGATGTGATCAGCAAGGCTGATCGGTAGACTGAGAACAGAGAAAGAAGAAAAACAAAAGGGCAGAAACAGATACGCCGGATCGCCCAACTTCCACACTCACCCCTCTGGCACCACGTTCTGAAAAACGATCTTCACCGGTGGGTGCGTGCTGACATTCTGAAACTATAACAGCTAGGCACTAACCAGAGAACAAAGATGATCAATCCTTCTGAACATGACACCATATTGTGGAATTTGACAGGTTCAGGTCGCTACTCAGGCAGGATCGGCTTACTGCTAACGAGCTTGTGTCTTTCATCTCGCTCTAGCAGCAAATTCAGAGGGCGCAGCTTTACTTCTGGACATGACAGCATATCGGTTAGCTTCAGGTCGCTACATATCGTACCCTTTATGTTCTTCTGTATTTTCGTATCTAGTACTCTTTTTGTCGAGACATCGTAGTAGGGTTCATAGACGGAGTTACCATGAGGCCTACGGGTGAAGACGTGGGGAGAACGTGGTAGTATGACAAACAAGGACACCAAAGTTTAACCAGGTTCGGTACGTCGCAACCAGGCGGCGTTCCTACTCGTGCAATCTCACTAAATTAGGGCTGAAGCCTGAAGTATACAAAGTACAATGTGAGTTTGGGTTGCTAACTCGGCGAGGGTCAACTTCTCGGCGAGTTGGCTTCTAGCTTATATTCTTCTGTTCTCTCTCTTCTCTCTCGTCCGGCTTTATATAGATAGCCAGGTTAGAGGTTACAGAAAGGAAACCTAGAAGACTACGGTAAATTCTAATTTGGAAGGCAAAAATCCGACTTCTACTACAAGCCGCACCATGAGGGCCGTGGTCCGGGTTTTTCTAGAAACCGGCTTCTGCGCGTCAGCTTACGGGGCCGCCTAATGGACTGTGATCCCTTACCAATCAGGTCACCCTGGTAATATGACTCTTTAGGACAATGCCGGATATACCTCTAATCGGTATATATCCGACAATAGCCTCCAAGAAGGATTGAGATTTCAATTCGCCGTCTTTCGTCAATTTGAATTATTTCCGAGAAATGTTGGATTTTCGTCTCGATTCTTCTTTCCCTTAAATCACGCTTTAACGCGAAACTCGGATTTGAGAAAATCCGGCTCTCTCTTCCACGAGCCTTCGTGGAGAACGAACTTCCTACGTCAGCGATAAAATCATGCTGACGTCAGGGACGTTTGGGTTCCAAATGTGAAACCCTGAAACGTATCTCTGACAGATTCTCGCGGGAACGAGGAGATAGCAGTAATCACTTGCCAGCTTATTTCCCGGATTTTCCGGCGAGTGACACGCGTTGAAAATCCAACGGACCAAAGAGCCGTTAGCGCGCATCCCAAAGGTTTTCCAGCTATAAATAGCCTTCTTCGTGCCCTCCGGCGATTCTTCCGCTCTCACCTCATCTTCCAGCTCCCAAGCACCATAGCCCCCGAGCCAAAGTTCTTCCGGCGAGAGCAGAGCCTGTGCACGTCCGGCACCGTTCCCGGAACTTCTCCGTCAGGAGCTCGAGACCCTCACTGCGGCGCCCGATTATGGACTCCGCCAACTCACCGCGCGCCTCCGAGGAGCGCTCCGTCGCCGCCGATATCGAAAAAATAATCAACACTATGGACCCGCAGCTCGATTCGCCGAGCCGCGCCGTCGTCAACGCACCAGAGAACATTTCCGGCGACCAGGCCCGCGAGGATCCACCTCTCGCGGTTGAGAACCTGGCCACCTCTTCCTCTATGCCGCCTCCGACACTCGTCCCCGAAACGGCGGAAGAGAAAATCCTCCTCGTTGGGGAAGAGCTCGCCGCCGCGGCCGCCGCTGACGGAGCCGAAGACGAGGGCGAGATCTCCGGCAATTGGAGCCGGTGCAACATCACCCCCTCCCTTCTTCCGACAATGGAGAAGGAGGGGTTGATTGTGACGGGGAAATGGCGGCACGAGGAGGACGACTCCGAGCCTTCGCCCAGAGCCGGGGAACGGGTTCTCCTGACCTCGCACATTTCTCGAGGTATGAGATTCCCGCCTTCTTCCTCCAGGTACTCAACCACTACAACATCCAACCCCACAATCTGCCACCAAACTCAATTCTATACTTAGCCGGGTTCCAGGCTCTATTCGAAGGGTATCTAGGTTTAGCCCCTAGGTTATATTTCTGGCAGTATTGCTTCGGGGTTAAGCGAAACCCCTCTGAGGGTGCACTCCCGACTTGCGGGACCATATCTTTTACCCTGCGTAGATTCAGGGAAGATTGGTTTCCCAAGATAAAAACTTTGGAATCCGTCAAATTCTGGACGGGTTCCTTTTTCTACCACCAAGACATCCCGTTTCCTGGAAAGGAAACGGGGATTCCACATTTCACCAACTGCGCTGCCACTCCCCAGGACAACTGGGCAGTGGTGGCAGTTCAAACTCTGCCGGATGATTTGATGAAAATCAAACGGCGCATCGCCAAACTCGTCTCTTCTAAGCCACCTCTCACTGGAACCGACACTGTCGTGTGTTGGTTCGGAAGACGTATCCAACCTCTAGCGTATCGAACTCGGCTTCTGTGCGAATACAAAGGCCCGGAAGATACCATGAGGGGGACGGACAAGACATTCTCGAAGAGGGACTTCAAAAAGCGGGTTAATCATTTGGTCGCCACACACGACCAATATGAAGAAAGCCGGGAGATGTACCATGGAGGCAATCCCGTCCTAAAGGTAATACCTTTTCTTCTTTGGGCAATTTCTCGGATTTTTATTTTTCTCAGTTTTCCTGACTTAGTGGGATATTGTTTTTTTTTCATAGTTTGCCGACCTCACCGACAAAGACCTTGCAACTGATGCCGAACTGGACGGACTGCGTGCCAAGTTTTCTGGTGGTCGGAAACGCAAGAAGTCATCAACTGCTGAAGCGGTGGTAGAACTTGACGGAATTCCCGTCGCGACTTCCAGGTAATCATCTGGGTTTCCGGTTTTCTCTGCTTTTGGTTGCAGGAATTATTTTATTTTCTCGGAATTTTCCTTTACTTCCTTTCCTTTTCAGCCTTGCTCCTACTTCTCTGAAGCCAAAGAAACTGAAGAGACATAAGGCAGCTATTGGAAAAGGAGGTGCATCGATCCCCTACTGCAGCTCCCGATACCCCAGCTGCTCCAGGAGGAGAAAACCAATCTGCAAGGGAGGAAGAATACCCCCTGCCGACCAGCCAGCCCATTGCATCCGAGACAGATGCGAGGGAAAGGGAGGTGCCGGAAACGGGTGGCCCTTCTCGTACAACCGAGGAGGAACCCATTCCGACTTTTGACAAAGATTTTAAGGTAAAGGAAGAACCGTTTGACGAACACGGAGACATTCGTCCGTGGGCTACCAAGTTCTTTGCTCCAGCACCTCTGATCCGTCCTTGGCCGCAAGGCGGGCTTGTTGTAAGGAATAACTTCGTGTTTTCACCTCGGCGGGTCATCCAGGACGACCTTTGCCATGTTGGGATTCTTTTTTCCGACTATGCAAAAGAATTCAATGAAAACTTGGAAAACTTGACCAAGATGAGCCAGGTAAATATCTCTAGCCCCCAAGCAATAAGTCAAATGCATGCTTTTGTCTTAATGCTTTTTTCATTGTTATGCTTGTTTGTCACTTAAGCATTTTTTTGTCTCCTTTCCATGTTTCAGCAAACTGCTGAGAACATCAACTCGGAAGCTTTCAACAAACTTACCATCAAGAACAAGGAGGTGAAAACCCTTCTTTTCATTCTTGAGGATAAGGAAGCAGATCTGGCATCCACTCAGTAACAACTGAAGGACTCAGCGGGTAAAAATTTCTCTGCTTTCAGTTGTAATTTTTTCTAAGTAGTTTTCCGAGTTTTTAACTCTTCCTTTACTTGCTTTTCAGCTTCTTTGGCGAAAGCCAAGTAAATTGCTGAAGATGCCGGCAATGCCGAAACCTCCACCACGAGAACATGGATCTTCACAAGCTCAATGTGAAGTTGGAGCAGGACCTGGAGGCCAGCCAACTAGCTGTTGGCATTGCCGAGTCTAAGGCCTCCAACCAGGCCGAGAAGGATAAGGCCACCATCCAGGATCTGGAGAACGCCTTGAACCAGCGCCTTGAAGAAGGCACCGAGATGGACCGGATTCTCGGTAAGTTACTTTGCCTTTTATCGTATTTTCCTTGTTTTCTCTTCTCCTGTTTTTTCTAACACTTGTGTGCTGGCTGAAACAGAAGGTAGCCCCCAGCTTACCCGGATTGAGAGAATACGGGCTTTCGGGAAGGTCTTCACCGCGATCAAGGCCGCGGGAATGGTACTTATCAACAAGTACGTTCCCGAGAAATCTAGGGAGCTCTCGGAAGTTGAAAAACTTCCGAAAGCTATTGTGGAGGTGGCGCATCGCTAGGAGTCCCTGCTCCGTTCTGCGGCTCGCGGTGGTGCATGCATGGCCCTTGGGCTCATGCGCATGCACTACCCTACTGCCAAATCTTGGCGTGTGGCGTCCGGCATCCCGCAAGGATACACGGAAGCTCAACGGGCTAGCATCTTTGATGAAATCAAAGGTCACGCCACCAAGATTGCCACCATGGTGAACATCTCCACCTTCTACCCCGAAGAGGCAATTCCGGCAACTCCAGAGGAATCCAGCAGCGAGGAAGATTCGGATGCCTGAAGAAGCTGTCTGGTCCTGAGTAGGAGATAGGAAAAAATAGAAGCATTATCGTTCTTACAAAGTAAACCTTATTGTAATACTTTCTGTTCCTTTGTATAAACAAGTACTACGCTTTTGTAGTTAATTATTAAGTCTTTGCAAGTTTTATGGGTTTTTATTTCTTTATCTTCTAAGTTCTCTGGTTTATATGTCTTAACTGTCCTTATTGTTTGAAATGGCTCGATAGTAATTTAATCTTCATGCCAAGTGACTGGATATAACCAATCAGTCGAAACTCGGAAACATGGATCATACTAAAGGCATTTTTACTTACTAGCTCCAGTGACTCAACATAAAAACAATCCTACTTAGAGAAAAAGTAAGGAATTTTGTATGAAACTTAGGCACACAGGCACAATCTGAGTTTCCTTAGACCTCCTTAGGCTGAAAATCATTCAGTTTTTTTAACTCCGAGCACGCAGGCACAATTCGGGTTAACATTGAGTATTTTGAAAGATCATTGGAAAATAGATAAGACGGACTTATGCTTTGTATGAAAATAGATAAAACAGTAATGCATGAATTCCGAAAACTTTATTTCATGATCTCAAAGATGTTTACATAAAAATTGAATTAAGTGTAGAGGGGACGTAACTGCTGGATGCTCCAGGGCCTTTTTGTCTCTCCTAGCTCAACATCTATCTTTATCTTTCTTTTGCGATTCGGACGCTTGGGATCATCTTCCGTGTCTCGAATATCCACAAGATAATAAGATCCATTTTTCATAGCCTTGCTAATGAAAAATGGTCCCTCCCAGACTGGGGCTAACTTGTGCTTCCTTTCTTGCACCAATCTTATCACTAGGTCACCTTCTTTGAAAGATCGATGCCTGATTTTCCGACTATGATAGCGTCGCAATCCTTTCTGATAAATGGCGGATATTTGGAGCACAAGGTCTCGTTCTTCTTCTAAAAGATCGACGGCATCCTGTCGAGCACATTCGGCATCCGAGTCATCGTAAGACTGCACTCTTGGGCTATCATGGAGCATGTCCGTTGGAAGCATTGCTTCTGCGCCATAAACTAAGAAAAATGGGGTTTGCCCTGTTGATCTATTTGGCATCGTTCGAATACTCCAAAGCACGGAAGTTAACTCTTCTACCCATGCTCCAGCTGCTCTATGAAGAGGAGATTCGAGTCTTGGGCATATTCCTTGCAGGATTGAGCTATTCATTCTTTCCACCTGCCCATTGGATTGTGGGTGAGCCACAAACGCAAGGTCTAGGCGTATTCCCGTTTGTTGGCAATATTTTGCCAACTCTCCAATAGAGAAATTTGTCCCGTTGTCTGTGATTATACTGTGTGGAACGCCATATCTCATGACTACGTCAATGATGAAATTCCTGGCAGTTACACCGTTAAACTTTTTGATGGGTTTTGCCTCCACCCACTTGGTATACTTATCTACTGCAACGAGTAGATGTGTAAGTCCACTTCTTGGAGTTTTGAATGGTCCCATCATATCTAGCCTCCAGACCGCAAATGGCCATGTGATAGGGATAGTTTTTAGTGCTTGGGCTGGCATATTCGTCTGCTTGGCGTAATACTGACATCCGGCACATTTGTTTACTATGTGTTCGGCATCTGTCTTGGCTGTTTAGCCATGCACGGAATGCTTTCTTAACTATGATTTTTGATTGAGCATGATGTCCGCAATCCCCTGCGTGGATTTCTTGCAGTATTTATCGGCCTTCTTCTGGCGAAATACATCGCTGAAAAATTCCGGTAGTGCTGCGTTTATACAGGCAACCATTGATTACCGTGTATCCTTTGCATCGACATTTTATTTGTCTTTGCAAGACCTCGTCTGCTCCATCCGGGTACTTCTGATCTACTAAGAAGTTTAAATATGGAATTGTCCAATCCGGGTTAACAAGCAGGACTTCAATTGACTCAGACACAAGAGGATAATCAACATCTCCACCTTTTATCGATGGTTTATGCAAATGTTGGACAAACACACCTGGTGGTAGGGTTTTCACTCTTTCCGAGCCCATGCGGGCTAATGCATCCGCGTTCCAATTTTCTTCCCTTTTGACGTGAAGTACTTCGAATTCCAGGAAGCAAATAGCAAATTCATCCACCGTTCTCCGATATTCGGCCATGATGGGGCTTTTGGCGTCCCATGTTTGATTGAGTTGATGCTGTACCAAATCTGAGTCGCCATAACATAATATGCGTTTGACGCCTATTTCTTTTACAATTTGCAAGCCATGAAGGAAAGCGTCGTATTCTGCCACATTATTGCTGGCGTTGAAGTGTATTTGTAATACATACTCCATAGTATCTCCCTTTGGGGATTTTAAAACTACACCAGATCCAGCATCTTCCTTCATCTTGGATCCATTAAAGTGCATAACCCAGTATTCCGACTCTGGCATTGGTGTGTTTTCCACTGCTTCTGTCCAATCAGCAACGAAATCAGCCAACGCCTGGGATTTAATTACCGTCCGGAGTTGGTACCTAATGTCGAACGCAACCAGCTCGATGCCCCATTTTGCTACTTGGCCTGTTGCGTCCGCATTGTTAATTATATCCCATAGTGGTGCTTTACATACCACTGTTATGGAATGTCCTTGGAAATAATGGCGGAGTTTTCGAGATGCGAAAAATACGCCATATACCAGCTTTTCATAGTCTGGGTACCTTTGTTTGGACTCGGAAAAAACTTCGCTTATATAATATACCGGATGTTGATCTGGTATGTTTTGCTCTTCCTTCCGTATTTCCACAACTATCATAGCGCTAATAACCCTGTTTGTTGCTGTGAGATACGGTAACATGGGTTCTTCGTCTTTTGGTGATGCCAAAATCGGAGCTTTCATCAAGGTTTCCTTTAACTGGGTTAATGGTTTGTCCGCCTCTTCTGTCCACTCAAATTTTTCGGATTTCTTCAACAATTTGTATAATGGCAGAGCTTTGTCTCCTAGCCGGCTTATAAACCTGCTGACGGCAGCTGCAGAACCCGTCAATCGTTGTAGATCTTTTTAGCATGTAGGCTTTGTGATGTCTAGGATTGCCTTGATCTTTTCCGGGTTTACTTCTATTCCTCTGTGAGAAACGATAAAACCCAAAATATTCCTGAGTGAACCCCGTACGCACTTTAATGGATTTAACTTCATTTTGTAAGTGCGCAAATTTTCGAAGGTTTCTCGCAAATCTTCAAGGAGTGTGTCTTTTTCCTTGGAAGCGACGGAAATGTCGTCCACGTAAACGTGAACATTTTTACCAATCTGACTATGCAAACATCATTGCATGCAACGCTAGTAAGTTGCACATGCGTTCTTCAAGCCAAAAGGCATGGTTATGTAATAGTATGTTCCATATGGGGTAATGAAGGAAGTTTTGATTTGATCTTCTTTCCTCATACATATTTGATGGTACCCGGAATAAGCATCCAAAAAGCATAAAAGCTCAGAGCCAGCAGTGGCATCTATTATTTGATCGATTCGTGATAATGCGAACCTATCTTTTGGACACAACTTGTTCAGGCCGGTGTGATCTACACACATCCTAAGAACAGTTCTATCTTTCTTCGGGACTAATACTGGGTTCGCAGACCATTCAGTATGTATAACTTCCCGGATAAAATCAGCTGCTAATAGCCGTATAATTTCCTTGCCAATAGCCTTCCGTAAAATCGACGGAGACCTTGTTTGACGAGTTTAGATCCTGGAATCACCTTGAGTTGATGCTTAGCAAGTTCCCTGGGTACACCTGGCATGTCTGCAGGACACCAGGCAAAAATATCCCAGTTCTCACGGAGGAACTTGATGAGCTCGCTTTCCTATTTGTCAGTCATCCCAGTTCCTACTACAACAAATTTTGTCGGATCTTTGGGGTTTAGGATAACCTGTCTTGTATTCTCGGAAGCTTTGAAACTATCTGCGGGCTTCCGGGTTTCTTTTCCTGCCCGCATTTCTGTCGGCGATACTTCTTTTGCCAGCTCTTTCAATTCCTCCTTTGCTATCACTTTTCCTGCGCAAAGGGCGTTTCCTTTTTCCAGCTCGTTTGCCAATTTGAAGTCTCCATATACGGTGATCACTCCTCCTTTTGGCCCTGGCATCTTCAGCTTGTTATAGATGTAACTTGATCTTGCCATAAATTCGTCGAAAGATGGACGTCCGAGAATTGCATGGTATACACTCTCGAACGGCACGACCTCGAAAGAGATTTTTTCCTGTCGGAAGTGCTCTTTTTCTCCAAAGGTTACATCTAGGGAAATTTCTCCTAGGGATTGTGCTTGTCTGCCAGGAAGAATGCCGTGGAAACGTATGTTGCTATGATTGAGCTGGGTCTCAGAGATTCGCAAATGCTTCAGTGTATCCAGGTACATTATGTTAATACTGGATCCTCCATCCATCATCACTCTTTTTAGCCTAGTGTTTTGAACAATAGGGCTTACAATTAGAGTTTGTGTGCCGGGTTCTGGGATATTTCCGAGATGATAAGACTGATCCCAGGTAATTGGTGTATTCGAGTACTTCAAGAATTTCGGGGTTGGTGGAACAACCACATTTATTTCTCGAAGTGTCCTCTTTGCCACCTTTGCTGAGAGAGTTGCGAGGAAAGTTAAATTGCATTCTCCATCAACTCTCGGGAACTTTGGTTCGCCTTTTCGCTGCTTCTCCTGGATTTTTTCGTCGGTGTCTGATTCACTGTCTTCTTTTTCAGCTTCTGGCTTTTGCTTGAAGAATTTCCTCTTGGAGTTCTTCCCCTTGTTTCCGGATCCTGCACTGCCTTTCATATGCTTATTAAGCCGGTATTGTGCGTTAGTATGGGTGGGTTTCCCAAATTGCAAATGGTGGACACAGTTTTCTGACTTAATCTTTTCTCACTCTTCCTTTGTGTAGGAGATAGGTTCTGTGTTTCTTCCTTTCCATTTGCTTCCATTATCCTTTCCAAAGGCTAGGTTAACTTCTTTGGGCTTTGGCTGTGTTTCTGGAGTAACTTTTTTCTCAGAGCGAGGCATCTTTTTGGCCTGAGCCAAAGCGTCGATATTTCCACCTCTCGCTCTGATGTCATCTTCGGCTGCTGCATGCTCATTTGTGGTTGTAAGCATAGATCTGAGATCTTTGTGCTGCTTTGAACCAACCATGAACGGTACGAGGGCGGGTTTTAAGCCATTGACGAAAGCATGCATTGCTTGTACGTCACTTACTCCAGAGCAGATGTTCTTCATTGCAGTCCATCTTGAGATGAAATCCACGTATGGCTCATCTTCAAACTGGGTGCAGCGGTTTAGCTGGTTGATGCTGTTGGGGCGTTTGTAAGTTCCCTGAAAGTGCTGAGTAAAAACTCTAGCCATATCATCCCAGCTGTCTACGGTTCTTGACGGAAGCCCGTTAATCCAATCTCTGGCTCCATCCAGTAACATTAGGGGGAGAAATTTTACTGCCTCTAAATCTGTCCCTTTGTTAATTTGGACGGCTGTATAGTAGTCTGAGAGCCAGGTATCCGGGTTTGTACTGCCGGTATATTTTTGATATGTTGGACCAACTTTGGCAAAGCCAGAATGTATAGTTATTCTTCGGATCCTGTCAGTGAAACACTTAGGTCCAAAGTATAGATCATCTCTTTCCGCTTTATCAGCATGTACGGAATATCTACCGGCTGAATGGACAGAAGGGGGTCTGCTCCTTTCCTTTCCATTGTTGCGCGAGTGCGCTTTTCCGGTATTATCCCTATTTCCTCTGTTATCGTGTCCTTTGAAGTAAGGTGGAGTTCTACTCCTGTGTCTTTCCTTATTCCTAGGAGGGGTACGGGATCTCTCACGCCTGTGAGGAATATCGTGTCTTCCGGCTTTTTCAGCAGGGCGTCTCGGAGGCGGCATTGCTTTTCCGTCCTTCCGGTTTTGTTTTTCCCAATCACGGGGGTTAATTCCACCTTTCGGCGGATGGGATCGTGTTCTGGACGATGTATCCTTGTTATCGGGAACTTTCTTGTCCTTTTTCGGATCTCCTTTCTTCTCTTTTGAATTACCGGAATCTCTAGGTTCTCCAGGTCCAGGTGCTCCAGCGGCGCATGTGGCTGTTTTGCATAGGGCTGAGTCGTCATGCAACTTCCCTGATCTTGCCTGCCCTCGCTGCTGTTGTTGCAATGCTTTTCCTAAGAAGGCATACACCCCTTGGAGTTTTTCTTCATTGGAGTACAGATCATCATTGAGGATGGCAAATGCGGCTTCCGCGTTTTCTGCTGCAGTTTTGTATATAGGTTTGCCCCTGGCATTGATGCCGTTTACTTGCTTTTGCCAGGCAGAGTTTTGGACCCGATCCTTTGGCTCCAGTACTTCCGGTCTTACGATTCCGGGTAACCTTGTAGGTTTTATGCTAGATCTATTATTTCTCTCGTACTCCTCAATTTCTTCCTGCTTCAACTTAATGTCAGCCTGGGTTTGTAGGAGATTTTCCCGAGTTCTGAATAGGTGTTGCTGTTGCCTTTGAAGAGCTTGTCTCCTGGCTTCCAACACTTTAGGGGATCGTGGGGTCCCACTGGTGTTTAAAGTAAATCATGTTCGTCCTGTTCTGACATTGGTGGAACAGAGATTTCCTTCGTTTTATTCTCCGCAGACTTGACTCCGCTTCCTCCTTCTGCTTCCAGGTTTTCGTTGGTGGGATCCACCAGTTTTTTCTTCTGGAGTTTGTACTGGAGTTTCTTGGCAGCCTTGTTTCTTTTCTTGGAAGATGGAGGTTTTTTACTAGGTTCCTCTTCTGTCAATTCCTTGACATCGGGATAAATTGGACTGGTTTCACCGTCCTCTCTTTCCTCATCTGGCGGAGGTGTTTGAGGATCTTCCTGACTTTCGGCATCCGTGTTTTCAGCCGGTTTTGCCATAAGTACTTCATGGAATCCCTCTTGAAAAGATTTGACCTTTCTTTCGAAAGCGTCTTCATCTTCGTCTTCGGAATCGAGCTGGTCAGATCCGGGTTCCAATTCCAATCTCGCCTTAATGACGGCTAGCACAGAATCGACTTCCGAGTTCGTCGTCGTATCGACGGATGTCGGATCTTCCACCTCTACTGTGGGATTGTTTTCTTCTGCCTTTTCCACGGGATTGTTTTCATCCGTGTTTTCAGCGATCTCGGATTGCACCATACCAATAAAGTGTGATTTCATTGCAGGCATCTCCGAAGAGGCAGCGATTTGAGCAGGATATTGGTGATCTGAGCAAAATCTGGTATCATAGTTTTCTTCAACTGGGTATAGGGCGGGTGGGCTAAATCTACTTCCACCACAGAATCCATTTGCTTCTGCAGTTAATCCGATAAAGATGTTTGCAGATCCAATCGGCAAAACGCAGACACTTACCAGATGATTCCGTGCTAGCATGTGCGATCCGTTGTCGAGGAAGCGCCCGATGTCGTTGTCGAACTCTAAGCTTCCGACAGTTATAGTACTGCCGATTCCGCCAAGTATCCCCGATCGAAATATAACGCCTAACGTCGCAGGCCCCTCGGTGGGCGCCAACTGTCGAGACATCGTAATAGGGTTCATAGACGGGGGTGTCATGAGGCCTACGGGTAAAGACGTGGGGGGGAATGTGGTAGTATGAAAACCAGGGACACCAAAGTTTACCCAGGTTCGGTACGTCGCAACTAGGCGGCGTTCCTACTCCTGCAATCTCACTAAATCAGGGCTGAAGGCTGAAGTATACAACGTACAATGTGAGTTGGGGTTGCTAACTCGACGAGGATCAACTTCTCGGCGAGTTGGCTTCTAGCTTATCTTCTTCTGTTCTCTCTCTTCTCTCCCGTCCAGCTTTATATAGATAGCCAGATTAGGTCTTACAGAAAGGTAACCTAGAAGACTACGGTAAGTTCTAATTTGGAAGTCAAGAATCCGCCTTCTACTCCAAGTCACACCACGTGGACCGTGGTCCGGGTTCTTCTAGAATCTGGCTTCTGCGCGTCAGCTTACTGGGCCGCCTAATGGACTGTGATCCATTACCAATCAGGCCACTCTGATAATCCGGCTCTTTAGTATAATGCCGGATATACCCCTAATCGGTATATATCCGACACCCTCCGTATCAAAATATAAGATGTTTTAGCATTTTGTAGATATAATAATGTATCTAGACATGTTTTAGTGTGTAGATTCATATGCATCTTACACTAAAACATGTCTAGGTACATTATATCTACAAAATGCTAAAACATCTTATATTTTGATACGGAGGGAGTATTATGATGCAACGGCAGAGAGCCTGCCAATGAGGATAAAAACAGACATTCCTCATCGAACAACAACAAATAAGCAACATGGAAGCAAAATTTGAACCGGCAGCGGTAGTCTTTTGCTGAAATAATTTTCCAGAAATAAACTACTACGAGCTTGTTCGTTATTCAGAGCAGGTTAACAGAAAAACCAATGCGTGTCTATTCCATGGCATTCAAATAAAGAGAAAGTGCACAAGTGTTTTTTATTGAATCTATATTACAACACTCTGTAATTCGACACGACATCCAGATATGTAATACTATTTGACACACAAAAGAACGCTAGAAATAGAACGACGATGTGCTCTAGGAAGAAGATATATCATAATGCTACCGAGGCCTTTCCAGTACTATGCAAAACCCATCCAGTAAAAGTTTTAGATCCTAGAAAACCATCTTGTTACGAATATTCCATAAAGTTCAGGTCATCGCGGCGAATATTATCCAGAAGAGGCGCCTCCTCCTCCCGTTTCTATTCGCCTGCACTTCCAGGAAATCGCTCAGGTCTAGGGTCTGCCACTCAGGCCCTAAGGCCTCGGCCACGAAGCTCCACAGGAAACGAGCTGCGGGGCAGGAAAAGAGTATGTGAGGACTCGTCTCCGGGACCGCACATAAGGGACATGTCCCATCGCCTGGACCCATCCACTTGGCCACATCCAACCCCAAGGGGAGGCGGTCACGCAGAAGCTGCCACGTGAAGATTTTAATCTTCAATGGCGTAGGTGCCTTCCACAAGTGGGAGGCCCAGGTCACCGTAGGCCCTCTAAAAAGGGCCCGGTAAGCGGAGCCCACAGAGAAATGCCCCGAGGGCGATAGTGACCACATCCGGTGAGTCAACTAATGACTAAGGGAGGCCCTGACGTAGAGCCTCCCAACTCCTGGTCTCAGTTGGACCGAACGTACACCAGAACCCGATGTTCCAACGTCCGTTTTGGACCGCCCTTAACACTAGGATCCCAGGATCTGAGCATATAGCAAAGAGGTCCGGGAATGCGTGGCGCAAGGGGCGGTCCCCAAACCATGGATCAACTAGAACTGGGTCCCTCTACCGTCGCCTACGGAGAAGTAAGCCCCAGTCCGGATCTGATGCTTAATGGTCTGCAGGAATCGCCAGAACTGAGAGCCCTCCTTCCGCTCGCATGCTAAAAGGGGGTTCCCTAGTAAATATTTCGACTTGATAATATGGAGCCAAAGCCCCCCATCCTCTCGCAGGATCCTCCAGACCCATTTAAGAAATAGAGCTTTATTCATGTGATGCGAAGCTAGAATCCCTATGCCCCCTAGTCCTTGGGGGCGCAGATATCTGCCCATTTGACCATATGATATTTCTGGTGGCCATTCGCCGCCTGCCAGAAGAAGCATGATAATGCCTTGTCAAAGCTGGCGTGGACACCCTCCGGGAGAAGTTAGAGCCCCATCATATACATGGGCAGGCTGGACAGGCAGGAGTCGATAAGGATAGTTTTACTCCCTTTGGAGGTAAACCTCCCTTGCCATGGCTCCGCTCTAGACGAGACCCGCTCCACCAGCAGGTCAAGGTCCTTGATAAGGATGCGCGTATCCTGGATCGGCATCCCCAAATATGAAACCGGGAATTGCGCCAACCTCCAATTAAGGTTGTCGGCAATCCGGCGTTGGTCGTCCTCGGAATACCCAAGTATAACAACCTCGATCTTATCGAAATTAATCTTCAGGCTGGACATGGCCTCAAAGCAGAGGAGTAGAAACTTTAAGTTGATAATGTCAAGTTCCGACCCCTCCACCATGATCATAGTGTCATCAGCGTATTGCGGATGGGTCACACCGCCCTCGGGGATCAGATGTCCCACCATCCCTGAGATGTAGCCAGAAGTCTTAGCCCGCTCTAAGATCACTGCAAGGGAATCCACTGCGGCGTTAAATAGCAGAGGGGATATCGGGTCCCCTTGCCTAACCCCACGAGTGGGCCTAAAATGGGGACCCACTTCCCCACTTATGTTAATAGCGGTATTGCCGCTCGTACCAAGTTGCATAATCCAGCAGATCATCCGGTTGTCCAGTCATCTCCACTCCAGAACTAAGCGGAGGAAAGACCAGTCCAAGCGGTCATACGCCTTATGGAAATCTAGCTTAAGGAACACGCCCTTTTGGCAACGTGTTTGCATGTTTACATGTCATCACCACTCTTGTATCCAATAGGGCCTCTCAATACCCCTATTTGAGGATGAAAATTAGCGCCGGTCGCTGCGCTAATAGCCTATTTTCATCTGGTGTGGTATAATGGCTCTCAGCACATATCCCAAAGCGTGGGCAGCCGCTTGGGCGCGTAGGACGAAGCACCGTGCACGGAACTAACTATGCGGGACTCCCTGTCATTGAGAAAAAGTTAAATGTAGCCGATAGCCGGCCAATTATTCATGGCGCCGTCTCGGTTTTCCAGCCGGGTACAGCCAACCTTCACATCCACTACGCCGAGGTCACGTCTTTTCTGCGGTAGTGTAAATGCTAGGGTAGGTGCACATTTGGCCGGAGTTTAATGCACTCGCCTCCCCAGCTCCGAGGCCACTGTAAAACGACAAGTGCGCGCACCGCTGAGTAGGTTCTGGAATGCGCTCTCCATAGGGATCTGGTGAGGCTTCGCACATAGCGTCGCACCTGAAGGATCTGGAGGGACATGCATCAGAAGGCGCTTTTGAAGTGGCTCCGCACCGCATCAAACGACCTGCACACAAACTACGAGGTAGGTTCCTCCAGATGGTTGCACCACAACCCTCCATTTTCACCACCTCGCCCGGAGGCGGTGACGCGCCGCACCGAGGTCCCCCCGCACGCAGCCCTCGGGGGGGGGGGCTTTATGCTTCATGCATATTTTCTATCCAATACTCTAATGTTATTATCATGTTTTCACATGTTTCCCTTTGTTTTCCGTATGTTTTCATCGACTAACCTATTAACAAGATGCCCCAGGCTAGTTGATGTTTTTCTATTTCAGAAAAGTTCTAGAGGAAATATTCTCGGAAAGGGCTGAAAATCCATGGAAGTTATTTTTTACCCGGAACGAAGACGGAGTCCAAAGGAGACCCAGAGGGAGCCAAGGGCCCCTGATGGCTGACGTTGGTAAACCCCAAGAGAAAGGTTGTGAAGAGTGCATCGACAAGTTTTCCCTCAGTAAGAAACCAAGGTTGCATCGACTAGTAGGAGAAATAAATAATTTCCGAAGGTTGTTGCAGCTGATGTTGGCGGGGCGTACTACCGGATCGGCAACAACGTGGAACCTACACAATACAGTGAAGTCATTTTTCCCCAACGAAGCAGTGAGGTTGTCAATCTCACCGGTTTTGCCAAAAACAAAGAGGTTAAATGTATGGTGTGGACAACAGTAGGAAATCAATATGACAGCGGTAGTAGCGGTGTGAAAACAGTGATTGCAGTGGTTGTATTATCAATATGAGGAGAATGGACCGGGGTACACAGTTCACTAGTGGTGTCTCTCCATAAAAGATAGATAACATGTGTGGTGAACAAATTACAACTGAGCAATTGACAGATTTAAAAAAATGTATGACATGATGATTACTATGTGATTCATGCGGGCACTACAACAAGACTCATAAATCGTTATCCAATTGCATCTATGACTAATAATCCAGCCTCATAATGTCATGCGAGCAAAACTTAGGTATTAACTTGCAAGCAATAGATAATTGCATTAAGCAAAGTGTGTAATGTAAACAATGTAAACATTGTTGTTTTCTCCCTAATGGAAACAACACATCCCCCATTCGTCACGTTTCTGTTACGCGAGCACAAATGCAAGTGAGGCATGAACCCACTATCTAGCATAAATACTCCCTCTTGGAGTCAATATCATCTACTTGACCAGAGAATCTACTAACATCGGAGAAAATGCAAGATCATGAATAACATACACATGGATAAAACATGATAGATTGATAATCACGAGACATAGCATTCAATATTCATTGGATCCCAACAAACACAACATGTAGCATTAAAATAAAATGATCTTTATCATGTAGGGAAGCTCACAAGATCTAGACGTGAGGCTTAAAGACAAGAGAACAACAATCTAGCTACTTCTATGGACCCATAGTCCAACGATGAACTACTCACGCATCATTACGGATGCGGGTATGGTGGTGTAGAGCCCTCTGGTGATGATTTACCCTCCCGCTAGGATGCCGAGGAGAGCTCCAGAACCCTCCCGGACTAGGGTTGACGATGACGGCGGCCTCAGGTGTTTTTCATGGGAAAAGCTTATGTATCTATGGTCAACCTCCCGAGAGGTATAAATAGACGAGAGGGAAACGTCGGTGGATGGCCAAGGGAGCCGCGCCGCCCTATGGTGTTGGGCCCCTGTCGCCCCGTACCGGGTCTCCTCTGGACTCCGTGTGCGTGACAGATTTCTAAGACCTCCGGGCTTCGAATTGCCCAATTCCAAGAATATTTCTAGAACAACTTTTCTGAAACTAAAACCGGCAAAAAACAGGAACTGGCTCTGTGGCCTCTTGTCAATAGGTTAGTCTCAGAAAATTGATAAAAATGGCATAAAGTGTATAGCAAACATGTAACATATAGTATGAAAACAACATGGAACATCAGAAATTATGGATACGTTTATGAGGATTAAGCCCGTGGCTACCCTGGCCACCGCCTTACGCCGCCTCTTCACCTATGAATTGCCCTGAACCCTAAAAAGTTTGGGGACAAAGTTATTTTCCCTGAAACATATAGAGACACGTCGTCACCTTGAAACTCCAATCTGGATCTTCTGGAGTTCTGCTCCGGCACCCCTCCGGAGGGGGAATCATCACCGGAGGCCTCTACATCGCCATGAAGTCCATCGGACAGATGCGCGAGTAGTTCATCTGCGGACTACGGGTCCAGAGCAGTAGCTAGATGGTTGTTCTCTCCCATATGCCTCCATTTTTAGAGTCTCGTGAGCTTCCTCACATGATCGAGACCACCTTATGTAATTGTGCATGTTGTGTTTGCTAGGATTCGATGAACCATGAGATTATGATTATTATTTTCACAATCTGAGATGCTTCACTTATATTTGTGGAAAGTTTTAATCTCGTCTTGCAATGATCTCCGGTGTTTACGATTACCTTGGCCACGTAGTTGTTTTCACCTCTAAGAGAGGGTTTATATGCTAGATAGTGGGTTCGTGCCTCCTTGTTGGCCGCACTTGAGTGACAGAAACATGCGGGGGAGGTTGTGTTGTTTCCTTAATGCATTTTCTTAATTAGAACCACTTCTTACATTAAACATTGTTCTTAATGTATTTTCTGCTGCACACATATATAGCAATCACTTCGTTGCTGCAACTTAATACCAAGGGATTTGATGAATAGCTTTCTTGAGGTGGAATTTAGATATGGATGCATGCTAGATAGAGGTCCATATGCCTTGACGTAATGCCTACAATGTTAGAACCCCGTGAACTATATCTCGTCATAATAGTATTGTAACACGTTCGTAATATTTCAATTGCTAAGTTGTAATTTGTTCACCCAGCATGTCTGTTTTCTTTGGAGAGACACCACTAGTGAACCTATGTCCCCCGTTCTATTTCCCTTATATTTTCAACCTTATTTTAAGCACTTTTCTTCATTGTTTCCTAGATGTTCCACTTTTACTTTTATTGTTTTCCAAGACTTTATACGTTTAATTCTCATGTTTTCAACAAGACCGGATGATTAACAACCTTCCCGTAATTAGGGCAGGAGAGAGCTTCTGCTTATGTGCAGGTGCTGGTATAGGTCTTGCACTCGTTGGGAGACCCCAAGGGGAAGGTTTGATGAGAACAGCAGCAAGTTTCCCTCGGAAAAGAAACCAAGGTTGAATCAACCAGTAGGAGGAAGGAGAAACTTCTGAAGCTTGATGAAGCTGAGGTGGCAGGGCGCACTACCGATTCAGAAGCAACGTGGAACCTACACAACACAATCAATTCACTTTGCCCCAACAAAGCAGTGAGGTTGTCAATCTCACCGGTTTTGCTGAACACAAAGAGGTTAAAACTATGGTGTGGAAAACACTATGAGAACAATGTGAAAACAACAGTAGTAGTGTGAAAACAATAATTGAAGTGGTTATCAGAATGAGAGAATGGACCGGGGTCCACATTTCACTAGAGGTGTCTCTCATAGAAGATAGCTAACATGCGTTGTGAACAAATTACAGCTGTGAAATTGATAGATAACGAAACATACAATGACATGATGATTACTATGAGATTCATGTGGGCATTACAACAAAATACACAGACCATCATCCAACTGCATCTATGACTAAGAATCCACCCTCTGAATATCATCCGAACAAACGTTGGGTATTAAGTTGCAAGCAACCGATAATCGCACTAAGCAAAGTGTGTAATGTAAAAAAAAGTAAACTTCGTTGTTTTCCCCCTAATGGCAACAACATATCCTCCATCTGTCACGTTTCTGTCACTCGAGCACAGATGCAAAGGAGGTATGAACCCACTATCGAGCATAAATACTCCCTCTTGGAGTCACTAGCATCTACTTGGTCAGAGCATCTACTAACAACGGAGAGCATGCAAAATCATAAATAACATACACATGAAGATAACATGATAGATTGATAATCAAGAGACGCATCATTAAAATATCATCGGATCCCAGCAAACACAACATGTAGCATTACAATAAGATGATCTCGATCATGTGAGGCAGCTCACGGGATCTAAACATGAGGCATAAAGAGGAGAGGACAGCCATCTAGATACTTCTATGGACCCGTAGTCCAAAGATGAACTACTCACGCATCATTCCGAAGGCGGGCATGGTGGTGTAGAGCCCTCCGGTGATGATTTTTCCTCCCGGCAAGGTGCCGGGGAGAACTTTAGAACCCTCCCGATCTCGGGTTGACGATGACGGTGGCCTCCGGTGGTTTTCGTGTAAAAGTGGTATATTTTTAGGGTTCACGCATCGGGGGGGACATATAGGAGAAAGGTCGATGCCGGTGGGCGCCCGAGGGGCCCATACCACACCTAGACGTGGCCAGGGGGCCGCGCTGCCCTATGGCGTGGCCCCTCTTCGGGCCTCTTCGAGACTACGTGGAACCTTCGGGAATTCTAAGACTTCCGGGTTTCGAATTTTTCAATTTCGAGAATATTTCCAGAACATCTTTTCTAAAAATAAAAACAACAGAAAACAGGAAATGGCTCTGTGGCATCTTGTCAATAGGTTAGTCCCGGGAAATTGATAAAATGATATAAAGTGTAGGTAAAACATGTAGCATCTGGCATGAAAACAACATGGAACATCAGAAATTAAGGATACGTTTATGACGTATCATCAGGTTCCACGCTTGTTCAACATAGATAAATGACGACGTTGGTACAAATAAACTTCTTCAAGACTATGAAGTCCTACCGGTTCGATAAACTCTTGTTCCACACTAGTGTAAAATTTACACTAGACTACATCATACCTTACGCTTGGGTTCTCCCGACGAGAATGTGATCATGTCAGCATTATAGACTCGAGAATCTTAATTAAACCCTCACTAGTCAATGAAACCATCTTCAATATTGAATATGCAGCCATAAGGGGTCAGTACAATTTATTATACTAGCAAATGACACTATGGTGCATATATGGAAAATGCTATATTCTACAAGCTTATTTTGCTAAGTGGAGTTCAAGGCTGGATTTCTCCGAAAGCTAGATATCATATTATTTTCTAAAACCTTTTTCATCTAAATTGGTTACACAAGTACACTTCGGTGAACCATGGGGCAATACTGGTAGATCTCCATTTTCTTATAATAATAATGGTTTTTCTCCAGAGGCAATGATGGTCTATCTCCAATGCTTTGTAATGGTCTATCTCTAGAGGAAATGATGGGCTATCTCTAGTGCCAAGTAATAATAATGGTCTATCTCTAGTGCCTTGTAATTATAATGGTCTATATCTAGTAGAAATATTGGTCTATCTCTAGTGCCTTGTAACAATAATGGTATATCTGTAGTGGCAATGTTGGTCTAGCTCATGTGCCTTGTAACAATAATGGTCTATCTCCAGTGGCAATGTTGGTCTGTCTCAAGTGCCTTGTAAGAATTATGGTCTATCTCTAGTGGCAATAATGGTATGTGTCTAGTATCTTGTAATAATAATGGTCTATCTCCAGTGGAAATGCTCGTGTGTCTTGAGTTCCTTTTAATAATATGGTATATCTCCAGTGGCAATGTTGGTCCATCTCTAGTGCCTTGTAATAATAATGGTCTATCTCCAGTAACAATGATTTTGTATCTCCAGTGGAAATGTTGGGCAATCTTCTGTGTCAATCATACATTCTCCCAAGTCTTAACTTCACTTCATCAAATCCAATATCCTCTCTATTATAACAAATTTTCTTGGGATGACATCCAACTTCGTCTACAAGCATGGCTAAGCAAACAACTCCTACGTCGGTATCTACTAGATCAGTCAAGATAACATGTGACTATCCTAACTTGGTTTGCATAGAATTGTATATCATAATCCTAATCATGAAATTTTGTGAATCACTAATGCATACAAATCATAGGAATTTTATGAGGTTCTGATACGTCCATTTTGCATCACTATTTTATGTCATAATTTTCTGTTATTCATCGATATATTTCATGTTATGATGCATCCCTTATGTTATTTTATCTTATTTTGCAAGTTTTATAATTTTTGGAGAATAAACGCCGGGACCAGGAATCTGATGGAAAAAAGCACCGCCGGGATACCATATTTCAGAAGATCCGAAGAAGAAGTGGGACACCGGGGGTGTTTTATAAGTTCAGAGGAGGAACCCAGCCAGAAGGAGAGCCAGAGGGGGGCCACCAGGGGCCCACACCATGAGGTGTTGCGCCCCCCCTTGGCCGCGCCACCTAGGGGTGTGGCCACCCTGGCCCACCTCTGGGGGATATCTTTTGCGTACTTGTCCCCCAGGAAACCCTAAGCCTCATACCATCGTAGAAGAATTATTCCGCCGCCGCCTCGGGGCGGAAAACACCCGAGAGAGAAAAGCTCTCTGGCAGGGAGAAATCTGCCAGGGAAATTCCTGTCTGGAGAGGGGAAATCACCGCCATCGTCACCGTCATCACTCCAGGCATCATCAAGATCGTCATCATCATCATCATCACCACCAGCACCATCACCCTCATCATCCACCATCATCACGTTGTAACGATTAGGGGCCTCTATCGTTGTTTTGCATTAGATCTCTCTACCGGTGTGGATTACTTGTTAGTAGTTGATGCTTGTGAGATTTATCGGTGTTTGCACTTTATGACCAGATTGTTATCATCCATTATATCACCTCTGATCATGATCAATATGATGTCTTTTGAGTAGTTCGTGTTGTTCTTGAGGACATGGGAGAAGTCAAGTTGTTAGTAGTGAAGTGTTGTTGAGTAATATTTAATGTTTGATATTTAAGTTGTGGTGTTATTCTTCTAGTGATGTCATGTGAACGTCGACTACATGATACTTTACCATTATGGGCCTAGGGGAATGCATCGTTTATTTGCCTACTAATTGCGGGGTTGCTGGAGTGACAGAAACCTAAACCCCGAAACCATTACACGAGGGAGCGTAGGATCCCGGAGTTTAAAGTTGTGGTTAGATTTATTTCTTAATTACTTTCTTGTAGTTGCGGATGCTTGCAAGGGTATAATCACAAGTATGTATTAGTCTTGGATGGGGCGGTACATTATCATTGGTTCACGCACACAAAACTTATCAAAACACCAAAATTATTCAGCTGCATGGAACAAAAGCACTTGACAGAAACCTCCCGTGTGTCCTCGAGAACGTTTGTCCTTTGCTGAAGAAAGGATTGGGCCACTTGCTGAAATTATTACTACTGCATTTTATTTACTCGCACTTTATTTATCTGCAATATGAAAAACCCCTACAAATCTATTTTCCAGTATTTACGATTATTCCTTCATCGAAACTGCTTGTCAACACCTTCTGCTCCTCGTTGGGTTCGACACTCTTATTTATCGAAAGTACTACGATACACCCCCTATACTTGTGGGTCATCAGGTAACACTTGCCTTTTGAAGTTGGTTTTTATCACACACCCTTCAAGAATAGAATGTTACTATCCATAAAATCTATTCAACTAAATAATAATAAACAAGCAATTCACCAACATACAAACAAAATAATAAAGAATTCAAATGGTTTATTTTGCTTGGGAAGGTTTACAACAATAGTTCAATTTAGGACAATGTCAAAGTTTATCACACTAGTTTAATTTAAAAAATGAATTATTGTGATTGGAGAGGGTTTACCAAATGGTTATAGCCTGGTCAAGGATTGGGTTTGAAAGATTCAAACTCAAATAGTTATATTTGTCAAGGCAGTTCCTAGAGTTCACTTGGATTGGTCGAGAGTTATCACACCACTCAATATGCAAAAGTAAACATATGTGATAAAGTTTAAGGTTTGGAATTTAATTCAATTCATAGAGAGAATCAAAGAGCTGTGGTTAGGCTTTCCATTTTGGTAAGGTTTGTCTATGTATAATTCCCAAGCAAATGTATTATTGTGATAGGGTTTTGAGTTTGCCATTTGGGTCTATGGTTGGTCCTATTCAGATTTGAAACAATTCAGATTTTAATAGGTAGTAGGGTTGTTCCAAGGGTCTAAATGGCTGATCTCTAATCACAATGATCACACAAGGTTTCGGTCAAAGGGATTTAAACTATTTAACAACATTAACGTCTTTTTAAATATTCAAACAAATGATTCTAACTCAATTTCTCATGTTTATAAAACAAATGAACTGACTTAAGTTGGGTTCTGGTCTCTCTAGTCAAAGGTTACTATCTAGAGCAATTTTGTAGAAGGAAACATATTAAAATTATTTATATATTTTAAACTAGGCCAAACTTACTCAAATGGGCATTAAATTATAAATCAAATTTAAATTAGATTAAAAATTATTTTGGACACTCGGGTATGAAATTATGCATAATAATATTTCCAAAAATATTTTATTTACAAATTTTAGAATTATATAATCTAAACTATGTCAAATTTTATCGAAATGGCTCAGTTCAATTTGGAAAACTTTAAATAGCCAAATTTGAAATTGAACGGTTCCAAAATATTCTAATAGTCAAGTGCTTTTCAAAAAGTCCAAGTTTGCTAAATTTGGCCTTCTGGGTCAAAAGTTATCAAGTTTCTAAGTTGGATGGTCTTTTGTGAAAAATTGCCATTTCATTTTAATTTCGGAAAATAAGTGGATAAGGCGGGGTTGATGTGGCGTTGACTGGGCGCTGAATAGGCTCTAACTGCGAGCTGACTAGGCTGCCACGCGTCGCGCTTTAATTGGCCAATAACGGTTCGTTAAGTGATCTATTAAGATCCATTAGATCTAGATCCAATAGTCGGGGAGAGGTGGACCTTACAGTGGCGACGCGCGATCACCTGCGATGGAGGATACGGAAGTGCTAGCGTCGGGAATTCAATGGTGACGGCATTTGATGTGGTCCTAGGATCGGGGAAGTTCACGATGGGGTGCGGCGCAGTACATCGAAGTGGATGGTGGTGGCGTCGAGCTAGGTGAAGGTTCATGTCGACGACGATGAGCACCTGGAGGTGTGCAGGCTCTGGTGACCTTCTGTCACTCGCAAGGGTGGAGATCTAGGCGTGTTCGGACCCGCGAGAAAATACATTGAGCGGCGGCCCGTCACGGCGAGGTCAACTGTGGCCTAGGTTTGCTGGCCTTTAGCTGCGGGGGCGGGGCTAGGTGGCTATGGTTGGCGGCTCCTTTATGCAATCGGGGCGGCCTGACGACGTCTGGGGCGGGGGTTCGAAAGAGAAAAAAGACAAGAAGGGGGTATGAATTTCATAGATGGGCATGGGAGGGCCTAATTCGCGCAAAAACAGGAGATTGAATCTGATCCCGTACAGGATCCGTTGCCTAGGTAGGAGGTTGAGGACGAGCTGGCATCATCGCTGATGTCATTATTTTTTATTTACTAATTTATTTCATAAATTTTGATTTAAGCCTCCAAAAAACCTCAAACCAATTTCTAAAATTTTGTAAAAATAGTGTCTTCCTATTAAGAACATTTTTTTTTGTTTACAACACATTTCAAATTTTTTATTTTCAAAATAGCAATGAAGGCATATTTTGTATTTATGCCAATTTTAAAATAAAGGAATAATAAAAAGAATTGCGGCTTTGTAAAATAAATAAAAAATAAAAGGTTTGGAAACATAATAAACTTATTGATATGACTAAATAAAATAGTGGAAGGTCATTTTATGAATTTAAGACCTTGATAAAATATTTAAAAATCAACATAATTGGCGTCTTAAAATATTTTTGAGGCCTAGTTACCAAGGGTGATAATCATGTAGTTTTAAATGCCATGAAAACATTGTGAAAACAATGTTGAATTGAGACCATTTTATGGAATAGATCTTGCTTTAAAATAATTTGGATTACTCGGCATAAATATTTATTTGAAACAATTATGTGGATTTATAAGATGGATGTTCTTTTGGATTAGCAATTTCCAATACTTAGGACAGCCAAAAATGTTTCTTTTATGTTTTTATTTCTTGGGTTTTGGTGGCTTTGTTTTAAGAAGAAACAAACGTTTCAAATTACTGAGATCTTTGAATTTTACCAAAAACCAGGAATGTTATAATGGTCCTTGTTGCTATCATTGAACATTTTTCACTATTTGACTTTCTAATCCAAAGAACATGCCTAGGATACTACATTTTAACTTGTGTTTATTCTATAATCCATCTTATAAATTCAATCTTATGCATTTTCCATCACGTCACACTTCAAAAAACATGTGTTGAAATAAAACTTGATTATTGACTAATGCGGAAAGTCCGGCCAGCTCGGAATTTTGCAAACACACCTGGAAAAATCCGGATCTTGTTGGGTATAAAACCTTTTCTACCTATGTTTTCATATCATTTCCTTCACTCCGCATCTCGTCCCAAATTGTCCCCCAAATCGTCTCCAAGACCATAACGCCTAATTGGAGCGATTTGCACCATCCAATTTGGAGGCCCTCCGTGCTAGGTCCTTGAACTTGAAGGAGGCCACTTTACCAAGGACTCGGGTACTCTAATCCCTTTCCCCGTACTTTTTGTTTGTTTTGGTTGCCCCATCTTGATGTATCTCATAAGTATGACGAGTTTCTCAACTTTTTATCCCCAAATTTCTTATCATGGGTGACATCATGTGTTTGGCTCCCATAGTTCTATCCTATTTCCATGAACAAAAAATGACAAATTTAGGGCTTACAAGTCGTAGTTTTCACATATACATGCTTCTTAATAGTCTATCTATACCTTTGTGGCGTAAATTAATATTTACGAACCAAATCTTGCAAAATCTTGTGGATTTCGGAAAATATGGATTCTTTCCAAAATTTCCGACCAGCATGGATTTTTTCGCACGAGTCGGGACCAAATCAGATTCAAGGTTTTTTTAAAGGAGGAAAGGGGAAAACATAAATGAGAAATTAAAATTGCTCAATCCCACAATGCACTACTCACCACTCGGTGGTCGAGGCTGCTGCGCTTGAGCCACCGCGGCTTGCCCTGCAGTCATCGCCGGGGAGCCGTTTTTGGTGTCTCGATGGCGAGGAGTCTGAGTACGAAGGTACATTCAGTTTATTTTGCAGATTGCAATACACCTCCTTCCGATCCGTTTCGCGATCTAGGTTCAAATGGAAAGAAGATGGCGAGGCGATTGGAGAAGCGACGCAAGCAGAAGGAGGCACAACTGGTTTTCCGTACGATGGATATTCAAACTCCAGTGTCGAGGCATTTTCGGGTACCGAAGTTACCTTGTATGCCACCATCCTACTTTGTGGAAGATGGAATCGACAATCGTGAGTGGATCAAGGTATC
Source organism: Alopecurus myosuroides (assembly GCA_028641055.1). Taxonomy (NCBI): domain Eukaryota; kingdom Viridiplantae; phylum Streptophyta; class Magnoliopsida; order Poales; family Poaceae; genus Alopecurus; species Alopecurus myosuroides. The sequence goes on from JAPCYS010000656.1 coordinate 311,208, forward strand.
CTACCGTAAGAAATCTTCACCTGATAGCAAGAGCCGATCTGCATCACGTAATTTCAGCGAGTTGATTTCGTCCCCTTCGGTTACGGTGAATCCTAATCTTAACACTCCTTCCAAACATATGAGTCCGCTTCGTGTGGGCCATATTGGGATCGCTCGGGCTGGGGAACACAAAACTGAACCACAGACGTATGGCCTTGGGCTCAAACGCATCTTTGGTTATTTCTGGTCCAAGACACAGCAGCCGCCGTCATCGCCCATGGCTAATCAGGGTGGTGGTCGCGGTGGAGGGGACTACTATGGAGGATACAACCATGGAAACGGAGGGGGTTTTGGTCGTTTCTCCAATTTCGAGGAGGGAGGAACAAGTGGTGCTTCTGGATCGGCAGAGGGTACTGATATGGACAGAGGTGCTCAATTCCATGCAGGCTCGGGTTTCGGATACAATCGTGGTCGCCGGGGAGGTTTTCAACCTTACGGTGGCAGGGGTAGGCGTCCTTTCGAGGGACGTGGCCGTGCAGATCAGGGAGGTTATGATGATGGGAGAAACTATGGCAATAATTACAACAACAATTTTTACCGTGGTGATCAAGGCAGTGGGTATGGGCAGTATGAGAATCGAGGAGTTCGCGGTCGTTTTGGGGATAATCGTACTGGTGGAAATTGGGGCAGGGTTGTTCCAGCTTTACAACAGGGGAGGGTGCAGCAAATTCCGGTGCAGCAAACTCCTGCGAGCACTGCTGTAACAATTGCGCCTGCTGTCCTGCCGGTGACTGCTGCTACCGTAACCAGTACGGTCACACCTGTTGCTCCGAGTACTGGGGTGAGTGCTACCTTGGGGTCTACTGCCGTTGCGGTGGCAGTAGAGGCTGCTCCTCGGGTTGAGAACAATGATCAGAGCCATGGTATTGTTTTGGCGGCGGCTCTTGCTACGGCTGTTGCTAATGCGGTTCCGAGGAAGACCAAAAAGTGCTATAGATGTGGTCTGGCTGGACATCGCTCTAAGGCTTGTACCGTTGATATCTGCCAAATTTGTGAAGGCCGAGCTCATGGAGAAAGAAAATGTCATTTGTTGACAGCTCCAAAACCGCAAATTTTGGTGTACGGTTATGGTCATGAGGAGCTGATATTTTTCAAGTTTCCCTGTACTGATTCTTATAAACCGAAATTGGAAAATCACCGACTGGCATCTATAGTTGTATCCGGAGGAGAAATCCACAAGATTTTGCAAGATTTGCAAGAGTTGGCATCTATTATGGGTTTCACAATGGACCACCTCTTAATATCGGTTTTAGGAGGAATCTTTTTGGCGCTTATTGGGAATTGTGGTCTAACCTTTGTTTGCGTTTGATGTCTGTTACACTTAATTCCACCCCTGATAGGTTCAAGTGGGATCTTAATCAGGATGGGATTTTTTCTGTTAAGTCTATGTATGAAGACCTTATGAATGGACATACTGTCTTTCTGAATAAGTATTTGTGGAAACTGAAGATACCTCTAAAAATTAAAAAAATTATGTGGTTCTTAGATAAGAAAGTTTTGCTCACTAGGGATAATCTTGCTAAGCGTAATGGATAGGTGATATACATTGTTCCTTTTGTGGGAATGAGGAGACGGTTGATCATTTATTTATCCGCTGTCCGTTTGCCCAACTTGTTTGGCGGGTAGTTTTTTGTACTTATAATATTCCTCCCCCCTCTAGTATTTCGAATATGTTTGGGAACTGGTTGAATGGGATTGATAAGAAGACCAAAAATAGAATTCATATTGGTGTCTCGGCCATTTGTTGGTCCATTTGGAACTGTAGGAATAATATTGTTTTTAACAGAAAAGATAATTTTCATGTCTTACAGGTTATACATATGGCGGTGCATTGGATCCAATTATGGGTTTTCCTTTTGCCTTCGGACCAGAGGGAGCTTATGCTGGATGGATGCAAGCGCCTAATTACGGTGGCACGGGATTTTTTCTCCCGACATACCTGGCAGCACATTAGTAGACTTTCGTAGTTTACTTCCATCTGCTCTGTTTTTTAGAACGGGAGGCATGTCTCTCTGCGTATCGTTTGTAAACTTTTAAAGACCACTCTGAAACTTTAATAATTAATAAAAGCTGCGTGCATCACTCGATGCAGAGGCTGGGGCTTCTCCCCCTTTTCTAAAAAAAAAACTACTCACCACTCATGTTCTCACACACTCACGCACATGGAACATGTACACATCTTGTGCTATCTCTCTATCCATTCTATTCACAGGTGATGACATTGTTCGTGGTAGTGGTAACATCCGTCAAGAAAGGAGGAAGATTCCTTTGTCCCAAGTAACAAGCTCGGTATAGTACCCAAACTCCTTAGAGGCGCAATGTTGACTATGTTAATGAGGATGAGATTGATGCTTGGGAGATATGAGTAGGCCCAGGTGGAAAAAGCTCCGCAAACAGAATCCATACTGGTTTTCTGAGCCCACTTGTGAAGACAAAAAAATTTGGGCAATAGCACAATAGAAGATGTGTACTAGGTACTATATGTAATTTTCCAAGCCCGTACTGGAGAATTGTTTTTTGGATGACGGTTATTGGAATGATAATAAGGAGGGCAGTCTTCTTCACATTCATGAGACTCTTGTGAAGATGGATATCATGCGGCTAGCTATGATCACCCAACCTTATTTACCATAACTTGTTTCTCAATTCTATTTCACTGTTTGTTTCAATAAGGATCCCCTCCACACAATGACATATATGGCTGGTGAGAAAAAGGTGACCAACACCTTGAGTGCATTTGCCACCGCTTTGGGCTACACTTGCGAAAATGTCCATAGGAGGTCTGGCTATGCAATCCATGAGAATGATTAGAATGAAAGGGATGCCTCACATTTTTCTACCCTCGTGGACTTGACAACCTAAAGCTACCATTCAATAGCCTCATGTATCCATCCTACAACTTGCATTCCAAGATCTTCCAGCGGAACATCATGAGTAAGGATGGTCACATATCTGCATTCTGTGGTTACATGGCAAATCTCATGTATATCACCAAGCATAGTCGTAGAAGATTGATGTTATGGATTTCATTTATAATGATATCTACCTTGGGTCCACTCTCCAGAGGAAACCTGCATATGCTCCATACCTTCATAAATTCATTAAAGAGGTGTGTGGCGAGGGCATAATGCTTGGTCGTGATACAGTTCATCATGAGACATTTACTCCCAAGTTCACCCGTGGTCCAGAAATTCCTGAGTTTACCACGAGCAAAGATACTCAAGGTGCTCTCGGTTCAAGATCCTCCACCACTACCTCACAAAAATCCAGTGGTATTGATGCCTTCTTCAATTCCATGTTCAACACTTGCCACAAAGGTAAATTCATCCATACGGCTATGGATCTCGCAAAGGAGACACGTCTACTTCAGAATGCGTATAGAAGGGCTACAAGGATGATTATTAGCCTTGATCCTAGTTCTCTTGCACCACCTGATTTCGTAGATGTTCCCATGCCTCATATTCTTGACTCGGACTTCTACTTTGGCGATCCCTCAGAATATAAAGATGATGATACCTACGAGTATGAGGACGCTAATGACGATGAGGATGACTAGGATGTGCCGAGGAGTAATCCTCTTGGGGCGTTAGTCTAGCTGATGTCTCCTTTTTGGCGTCTTAATGCCAAAGGAATAGAAGGCGCTCTATCTAGGATATCAGGATTTGCATGGGCAGGACACAATCTAGTCATTCTTCATTTAACCTTATAAGCTTGTGTCCCCTTTTTATTCGTTCGAACTTTTCATTTAGCTTCCATTAAAAATTTATGCCGTGAACTATGTTTACCTATTTCTCATCTCATGCATTGCCCGGTATGTGTAATATTGCTTAAAGATTATGTTCAGAAAATAATTGTGCGATCACACCATGTACACTTCGCTAATATTCTTGGTCTCTAAAATATAGGGGGGTTATTAATCCTTCTGGGAGAATTTTGCATTCATAAGTGAGATCTCATAATGCTCACGCAAAAGTGGAGCCAATCTATATTTAGTTTTTCAATTTCTTTGATCGAATTGCCATTATCTATTATGCAAATCTTTATGTTGTCATCAAACACAAAAAATGGGGAGATTCAAAGGACATTTTGGTCCCCAAACTATTTTGTGTGTGTTTTTAACAAAATAAGTGATATCTAACCCGTGCTAAGTGATTTAAGGATAAAATATGATAGAGCACAAGACGGTGATTGTCCCCTCGAAAGGATAAAATATAAGAGATGACCACTTTTGCAAGGAATAGATATCTTCTTATAGGCTATCATAGCAGATAGGGTTCAACAATGGATACATTGGGGAAATCTATAACATACTCATTCCCTCCAATGCTTCTACAAACCTTCCAAGAAAATGAACCAATAAAATATAGAGGGACACTGCGAAGTCGGATTCGGCCCGGATTAATCCAGACTGAATCCGAACTCAAGTCCCGGGGCTCTATTATCCATTTGGAAATGTCCGGATTGGTCCGGAATGTTCCGAGACCGTAAAATTCCGTACATAATCGGAACTCATCGTGTCCAGGCCCTGTTAGCCATTCGGAATTGCCCAGATCTGCCCAGATTATTCTGACCGTCTGAAAAAATCCGGACATATCCTGAAAATTCCAGAATCGACAAGACAAGGCTAAAAACGGCTAGTTTTCTTGGAGGAGTATAAATAGAGTGCCTCTTCTTCCCCCAAGAGGTACAAAACAAGAATTTCTCATGCACCATTGTTCAAGAGCTCAAACTCCATAGATATATCTCTCTCTCTAGCCGCTCAAACACTTTACCCTTTAGGGATTTGAGAGAGAAGACCAAGATCTACATTTCCAGCAAAGCGGTTTGATTTCCCCCTTTGATTCCATTGAGAAATTTTCTACTTTTGGCTATTTTTAACCCTAGGAGGTTGTTGGTCCTTTGTGGATTAGGTAGCCGAAGACATTGTCAGAAGCCACCAATTGAGTTGTGGTGTGTGCCCCGGCCTTGAAGCATCGAGTTTTGGTGGCTCAATGGATTTGGTGTCCTGACACCAAGTTGTGGAGTGTGTCTTATACTTGTGAAGTTTCTAGTTGTCAATCTCAACGATAACATAGTGGTTTGTGCCTCTCCACTTTGGTGGCAGGAAACGAGGGAGATATTGTGTTATTTGACGGCCATTCGGTGTTTCACTATGGTGAACACCGCGCCGCTCCAACGGAGACCAGCTTCCTTGGAAAGTAAACTTCAGGATAAATCTACGCGTCATTGTGTTTGGTTATTTCTCAACTCAACTTAACTTATTCTTACTAGTTTATTTGCTTACCTACCTAGTGCTAGTAGTGTTTTGCTCTTCATATATAATTGTACACCTAGTTGCATAATCTAACCAATGTATATTTGAGCAAATCTAAATCGAAAAAGAAAGTAAAATTTGATGTTGCCTATTAACCCTCTCCACCCTAGTCAACCTTTTCGATCATTTCAACACTTTATCCAAATTATGAATAGTTTTCATTTTTGTGATCTCAGCCTCGAGATTATTAAAATTAGATCCCATGTTGATAGGTTTCGAGATTTGTTTTCCGTGTACACCCAGAAGCAAGATACACTTTCAATTGAGACCTTCGTACTCCCGTGTGCAGGGGATGTATACCCGGGTGTAGGCACATGTACTCCCGGAAGTCAGATGTACGCACAAGTGCAGTACAGATGTAGTTAAATGCTGATATATGCCTAGGTGCAGAGCTGATGTACATCCAGGTGTAGGGCGCCCAGGTGCAGTGGATGTACGCCCACGTGGAGGAACATACAAGAAGCACGTCAACGCGCGATGTGCCTATATTACCTCGCATTCCCTTCAATGGAAAGACGTACATAAACAGACGGTGCTTTTGCCTCTCGAGCACTATTGCTACTACCAATTTCAAAAAATTGAAAACAAAAATACGAGTTTAAAAAAATCTGAAAATAACTCTGATATTAGTTAATCATATATCCCACAAGGTTTCAAATTTTAATTAAAATACAAATAAGTATTGGCTACGCAAAAAAATGATAAAATCTATATATTTTGAAAATATGCATCACCTAGGTCCAATTTTAATTTTATGTAGTTCAAAATATAAAGTATTTGAAGTTAAGTTTTACATTTTTTAGTATATACCACTCATTAGACACGGATTTTTTTTATAAAAAAAACTGAAAATCATAAATATGTTTTCGAATTTTTAAAATTGACAGTAGCACTGGTGTCAATGTGCACCAAAACTCCACTCTGTATATATAAATTGCTTTTTGGAGAGAGATGTGTGAGACTATAGTTCTTCCCTAAGGGCTTGTTCGGTTTCTTGGGAATTAATCCACACAGGGAACGGAACCGCCAGGGGTTTTCCTTCAGCGCGAGCTAGTATGTGCGTCGCACCAGTCGTGCTAATTGCGCGTCGGCTCCACAGCGTGTCGGTAGTTGGAACCGGCGTTTTAGAATGCTTCCCATCCCTCTGGCTAAATATAATTATCATGTAGCCTGGTAAAACCCCCAAAAAAGGCGCTTCTCCTCCTTCTCCCGAAACCCCCACCTCCGTCGGCCCCGTGCGCACGACCGGGGCGTCCCCCGGAGGCCGGCCCTCCTCCTTCCCTCACTCCTCCCTCCCCCAACCACTGCCAGCGGGCGCCGCCGTTCTTAGCCCGTGCGGAGCTGGTGGCGGCCGGCCTACCTTTACCCGGCGCCGTTGGAGCCCGGCACGATGGCGGTTTCCCCTTGGTCACGGCGAGCTTTGACTGGCGGCGGTCCGGCGGTGGCCGGGTGGATGCAGTGCGGCGGTGGCGCCCCTTGGTGTCTATGGCGGCGCCGGGTTAAGCTAGGCAGGCGGAGCACTTGCGGCCCAGATCTGGGCCCGATCTGGGTCAGGGCGGGCAGGGTTCGGGCCTCCCTGTGCCGCCTTCGTCTGGAATGAGTTCGGGCTCAGGATGAGGTGGGCGGTGACGATGCCACGTCTACGGCACCGCGGCAGCGGGAGCTTCACGGGCCCATTTTGGGCCCGGCCGGGCTTGTCATCCTGGTGTGCTTCTCCTAATGCGTCCGGACTGCTACTTCCTTATGGCGGTGGAGGTCGATCCCTGCGCAACTTCCAACCCTTATTTGTCGATTTCTCCCCTCGGTTCGGCCGACCTCTCATTGCTTTCCATAGAGAGATGGCGTGGATTGTTTCATGCCGGTGGTGGCACATGTTGGTTGGTGGAGAGCCTGGTGGAGCCAGTGATGTGTCCGGGGCGGTGGTATGTTCGGGTTAGGAGAAATCCTTGTGGGTCCTTGTCGGCACCGGCACGACGACACCTGCGGGCGCCGCCGACTTTCTTGAAGGGCACCGGATGTACCCCTCTACCACTCTCCTTCGTGTCCCGGGAGAAATCGTAGGACTAGTCCGGGCAGCAGCGTCGTCTTCGTCGCAGTTTTTTTTTTAAGGTGTTGCTTGGTACATGGAACGTCGAATGTTGGAGTGTGGTGGAATTTTCCGGTGGGCACAGCGGTTGTGGGACCTTTTCGTGTTCGTCCACTGTCGCCTCTTTTTTTTTTGAAAGATCAAGCAATTGCTGGTGTTTTCATTATAGAAGGTAGAATAATTAAAATTGAACATGCTATCAAGTAAAAAGGAAAGAACATAATGAAAAGAAATGGGCTCTAAGAGGCCCTGTGAGGGAACAAAATCATGGAGGCTCCCAGATCATGCAACGCATGTGTTTTTCTCCGGCATGAGCCCAGCCCTTGGCCTCTTCATTCGTCAAGCTTAGAAGATGGTGAAGCGATGAAGGATTTTTTTTTAAGACGCGGTTGTTTCTCTCCTTCCACAGCGACCAACACCCCAGCGTCAGAACCGACTGGATCCCTTTACAATGCACAACGGGGGAAGTGTTGACGATGGTGTCCCAAGCCTGCATCACGGAGTCGCAGCTATGACAGAGGTGAGGGTTTAGGCTTGCGCAATTTCGCCAAAGTGGCCATGGAGAGCCAGAACAGCTTTGCGAAGGGACACTCGAAAAAGAGGTGCCACGCTATCTCGAGGTTGCGGATGCATGAAGTGGCAGAAGTATCCGTTAGGCCATTGTCACTGCATTACCTATCGGCGATTCACAGCCGGTTTTGAAGCAGCAGCCAAGCGAAGATGGTGCACTTGGGGTCTGTCGTCTCTGGCAGGGGCGGAGACAAGGGGGGGGGGGGGGGCTAGCAGGGGCTAGACCCCCTCTAAGGTTTGGCCCCCTAATGATCTAGTGTACATATTAGGGTGCTTAATGAATGCGAAGTACGTGCTAAGTAGGGTCCTATTATGCAGGTAATTACATAATTAGTATGCAAACCACATGTACATGTGTACATCTAGAAGCCCAGCCGAATTTAGGATTTTCTATACGAGCTCGATTCCCTTTATAGTAACTTCATATCTTCCTCTTTGTTTGCGGCGCTCAAGGGGTCGTACCTTTCCCTAATCTCAGATGGATTTGCAATGACTCTTGCCACAACTCCCAAACGATGCGAAGATCCATCATGCGAATCGTGTGTTCAAGTGTTGAGTATGCCCGGATCATTAGCATACATGACGCTGACCTCTTATACCTGATCAAACATTCAGTCTAAAAGTACGCCGGTAATTCTACACATAGAATTGATCAATTATTTTTGACAAAATTTATGCAATACTTCAGCCTAGTAAAATTGGATCCGAGATCAGCAAAAAAAATTCATTAACGCAAGGTAGAAAATGCTAGCTGGAAATCTGAAAATATCATCTATTTGTATAAAAAAAAGTTGATAATAAACTATGTATTTATGAGCCCTAGTTATCGTGTTTAAGGTTGTCATTTTGTGATTATAATTATTTCATGTCGATTGAAGTTTGTATGGCTCGATATATATACGATACCCACATGAGAAATCTAAGATTATGTGCGGTACAAAGATTAGATGAATTTCGTCGTACATGTAGCATCACTCTTTGTGATTTGTCTATTTTTAGCATCATGTACTGGAATTTTTTAAGGAAAACATATCGAGTAGTTTGCCCGAACACTGAATAATAATTTGACTTGTCTGCGCCCCGTCCCCCCTATATATAGATCTTGGCTCTGCCCCTGGTCTCTGGCATGTTCTTTTGGGCATGGCTGTGCTGTTTTCCCAGCAGAGGTCTCACAAATGTACGATGTGTTTGCATTAATATAGCGGGGAGCCTGTTTCGGTCGAAAACCCAAAATGAAAATACAAAAAAGGAGCCCGGCCCAACAAACAAGGGTCAGAGAAAAAGAAAAAGGCCCGCCAAGCATGATCTTCTTAGGACAAGATAAAAACGAAGAAAATAGACACGATCCAGAATAGACAAAACGCATCTAAAAGGAAGCAACAAGCAAAAAACAGCCGGCTACCAAATAGCAAAAGTGTGGAAAGAGGGGATCAGGCAGACGAGATGGTCATATATGAAGAACATAGCCATCAGCGTAAGTGCGCTAGGAGGTAATGTAGAGAAAACACCACGCTACGAGTCTTACAACTCTCCTCTTTCAGCATGTTTCAGCCCTTGGCTATAGCTTTCTGAAGCGCTTCGCTGATCCGACCAGGCGCCACGGCGGCAGAACCGGCGTACTGCAAAAAAATCACCAAAGTACCTATACATTAGTAATCGATAACCATAAACACGAGCGTTAGTGATGCATGCATTTCAATTTCCAGACCTGAGCACGTATCTTGAGAGCAAGAAGACCATCTGGCGTCGATGACTGCACGGAGAGAACTTCTAGGCTGAGGATCTTCAAGGCGTCGAACACTTGCGTCATCAGCAGCTCCTTCCACCGGCACTGCACCTCCAGGTGCACATCCTTGTCCATGACGGTGACGTTGACGACGTTGCTCAAGCCGTCGTCCTCTGAGAGCTGCTCCCTCTCAGCGTTGGCACCGCCTAGCGCTGACGCCTTCCTCTTGGCTCCAGCCGAGATCTTCCTCTTCGCGGTGACGTCTTGGCGCCCCAGGCCTGTTGTTTTGGTGATCGGCCGCGTCGGTGCCCTGCTGGATTCTAGCTCTGCAATCCTTTGCTGCAACTCTTTCAGATATGCTATCGACTCTTCTAGGATGGATGCTTTGTCCACCTACAACATTTGACAGACCAGACGTGAAAAAAAATGCAAAAAGGAAAAAAAAAACTATCTAAGCATAATGCCCTTGTAAAAATGTGTGTGTTACGGGACCTTTTGAATGGACGGGACCAACGACTTGAGAATCACGAACATCTCGTTGAGCTTCTCCCGGCGTCTTCTCTCCGACATGACATGGCCCTTGACGTTACTCTCGCGAGCTCTGGCTGTGCCACCACCACCACCACCATTCGTCAGCGCACCGCCGGTGACGGTTTTCTTCAGCAACTTCTGTGACTCTCCTGACGCCGACACAGCCACGCCTTCCAACGGCCTCTTCCAAGCCATAAAACACGATGGTCGAGAGCTACTTAGAGTGACAACATCATCAGTGATCCCGTCTGCGTTCGGAACCACCGCCGCTTCCGGGGAAGAGATGATCCCGAAGGACCCGTCCATGATCCAGTTGTCCTCGAGAGCGTGCACGTCCAGCTCCTTGCAGAGGCCGTATAACTCGCCGATCTCCTTTGTGATCCGCTCAAGGTTGCCGCTGGACAGGCACTCGATCTCCCCGGAGATCATCGCCTCGACGGCGTTGTGATCGAGGTCTTCGAACACGATGTCCTCCCCAATTTCTTCTTCTGGTATGCTTGAGCTCGGCGCCTGCGAATCCGAGCGTGTCGGAAACTGTAGCTCCCAGAAAGATGTGCCGACCCAGTTCACCATGTCTGTGTCCTCCAGAACCTACCAAAATCGGCAACACTTTGTTTAATCGTTTTGAAGGAATTAATCTGTAAAATAGTATCGCCTTCAATTATTTCGTGAATAACTAGGAGTAAATTCATCAGTGTCCAATGAACGAAAAAAAATAAACATATAATACTCGCTTAGAGTATTACATTTGGTAGCCTGTCTTTATTAACATCGAGCAGAGCTTCTTTTTTTTCTTTTGTTAATTTTCCAGAATTTTTCAAACCGCAGACACCAAAAATCAAATACTCCCACCGATCCATATTAATTGTCGGAGATTTAGTGCAACTGGAGCACTAACATCGAATCTACAATTGCACTCTTCGAACGTTGCAATTTTTGTAAAATAGTAGTGCGCGACTTTCAGTTTATATGCTCTGCGTGGCGGAAGGGTTTTGGTAATCGCCGGTATTTTTTGTTTACCAGCGGTGCCCTCCGGTAAATTTACATACCAGAAGAAGAAAACTTATAGAAGTTTGTGCAAGACAATATTTTGTTAGCTTTTCATTATCAAGTAGTATGTACTTCTTACTGCTAAAATAGTTTTTCGCTGCTCCAGTCGTATCAGAAGAGTGTGATAAATTCTCATGTATCTAGCCAACTTTTTTTTTTGATTTGTAGATGATGATAATTGAGTAGGGACCACATAGAATCGTAAATAAACTCGAGGGGATCTTTGCGAAAATTGCCCCAACATTGTCTGTTTGGACGTCTCGGGTGGAAAACCATACCCAATCCCTTTATCCTCGGCTCTATGCCGCCCCCTTGTTGCCACTGGTGGATTTTGCACATCAAAATGACAACAACGCTAGAAGTTTTCCTGTTCTTGTTGGTCGGGGTGTGATGATTCTTCTCAACAATTTTAGGTGGGTTAGCACACCGGGGGAGAGTCCATTTTTTACAATGTGTCTATAGGACGGGTGATCGAGGCCACCAACCTACTCAGGTTCAGCAACACAGACTCTAAACCATCAAATCCATATTTAGGGGAATTAAGGAAGTGGGGTGAAACACAATTTTCACATGTTCGTCCATACATTTTATCGCACAAATTCTGAAATAGTGGATCATATTTGTTATGCTACATAAAGAAAAACTTTTGTAATATGCAAGCACTTGACAATATTTTCTGCTTTCTGCCTGCTACATTGTACAAGATCAGTGCATGTTTATCTCTACGTTGGATCAAGCAAAACAAAAGGAACTACAGATTGTGGATTTTAGGACGGAAGTTGATTCTATTATCATGATTTCTTGGTTAGTTAAGCTAGACCCGCTGTAAATTTTAGATGGGGAGTTCAAGATGCAAGTTTTGGTTATGTTGTAGTATATTAGGGTGCTCGCATAAGAGAATTTTAAGGGGAATTCACACCAAAGAAAGAAAAAAAGGAAATACAAACATTTCGAAACAGGATGTTTTTTAGGAGAATAGGATAAACAAAATCAAATAACACGGGAATCGGCTCTACCAAAGAAAAACCGTACAAATTCACTAATGTAATGACAATTGACTTTGGGTAACTGACATGTGGGTCCACCATTGGAGGGCCCACATGCTAGTGGGCAAAATTCACATAACATGACATCAGAAAATCAGAGCCCAAAGAGAAAAGACAGTGCTCTACGGGAAACAACTCTGTGTTTTCTTGTACTTTAACTTATATTTCTGAAAACAATCATATTTCGTTAGGAGTGGAGGACCTATTCACAAAAATGAAGACGTATATAATAAGAAATGAAAGCCACTAAGGGTGTTATTTGAAATTGTTGAAAGTGTCCGCATAGATCTTCAAGCACATGTGTAGACCCATGATAAGCCTAGGATGTCTATCTATTTATAGATTGTGGTTTTCTCCCCTCCAAGGGACCTTGTAAGGTTTGAGGTCGGGCGGTGAGATTTGAGGGCCTTGTAAGGATCGGATCGTTGAGAGAAGGAGAGATTTGGAAGTGGCCCCATGCATTCTATGAGCCGAGCGATTCTCTCGTTAAGGGATGTTTGAAGTGGTCTTGTTTCACACTCGATCCACTCTCGATGATTCCTACATTGCCTCTCCTATCATAGGAGTAGGCCACACTCCACAAGGTAGACAAACATGTTTAAAAAAACGTCGACATGTCAACTTTGTCATGTGTATGGGGATATTCGCTATGAGGCTTTCATGACTACTCACCTAGGAACATCCCTACTATGTAGTTGTCTTCATAACGACAACACGGTTTGTTATCGGAATTGAAAGAAGAGCGAAGTTGACATGCCGATGTGCATGTGTCCATATCTTTGGCTTGTCTATCTACCGAGATGATGTTGATATTTTTTACAATAATATCTATTTTCAGCCCATTTGGGCATTATTAATTTGCTACCAAGCTATAGTTTACAGGTTTCGATACATTATGTAGCCACATATAGCTACCTTAGAGATGAGTTAACTTGGGAGGCACAAGTATTTTAATTTGAGAAAACGAGCTCCCCTCGTTGATTTTTCTAATTTTACATAACCAACCAAAACAAAAGGATGGGAGGTGCAAGTAGCAACGGGTGGAAGAGTTCAATAGTGAAAAAAAAGAAGAGTTGAATTTCATAGCACGGACGGTCTCCCCCCTCCCCCTCTGCTACAGTAGATCTTGAAAGTCAGCTTCCACCGACGCTCGTTTCGGGCCATCCCCGCCGCTAGCTCTCGGGCTGGTTGGTGTGGTGATGAGCTAGAGTGCCGGCTCGCTCTGTACAGCAGTAGATTAGGTTGTAGTGCTTGTTTGAAGTTAAGTTGCGGCGTCATGTCGTTGGGGACTCGCCGGAAGATGCGCCCGGGCCGCATCTGCGGCGTGCTGCTGCCTCTTCTCTGCCTGCTGCAGCTCCGGTGGTTGGAGCAGGGAAGGAAGGTCCAGGGAGTAGCGTCCTCTCTCTTTTATAAGTCCGAAGGCGGAGCTCTGGTTCTGGAGCTTGTCGCGTTCCTCTCCGGGAAGATTGGTCGATGGGGTCTTCTTCTTCCGCTGGTCGACCGTGGAGGCGAGGGGTGGAAGGTGGGAGTTCGCGTTTTTCCAATTTTGCAGGAGAGGTGGTTCGATCTGTTGATGCATCTTCGAGCTGAAAAAGCACTGGCCTTCTCGGCTGCTGCTATCTATGGCCAAGACGGCGGCCAAATTTCAACCTCCATGGCGGAGGCTTGTCTGACCAGGCGCTGGAGCTCGGCTTCGAGGAGGGTCCAAGTGGTGCGTCCCCGGATTCTTCAAGACTGCCGGCGTCGATGGTCTCTCGCCGGAAGGGAGAGTCTGAGCGATTCAAGGAGCTCCGTTCTCGGCGCCTTCGGTATCTGGAGAACGCCGGCAAGCGGTGGCAGAAGCACTCGGGGACCTGATTGCTTTCTAGTTTTTTGTCCTAGAGTGTTTTTCGTAAGTTTGCAGGGTCTCTTTTCGAATTACAGGTCTATAGGGCAAGTGATGACAGGGACCTTTGTATATTTAGTACTGCCACGTGTGGTTGTATTTGCAGCTTAGGGGTTTCAACCCCAATCTATGTTCAAAAAAAAAATGTCATAGCACACTAACCTGATCTGCCGTCCCCAGCTCAAGCACACCGCCCATGAAGGGGATGCAAGCAACTGTCTGAAAAAACGTGACCCAAGAAAAACATGCAGTTGGGGTCAGAAATCAGAACGGTAAACACGTCTCATGCATACCTAATTATGATGTGATCAAAGCATGAAGTGTACTGACCTGAATAGACGCTGTCTGAATCAACCGGCAGATAGCATGGCCATGCCCAGTGGACATCATGATATATCAGTTAGTACACATAAATACATATTTGTCAGATAATATCAAAGAGAGAGAGACCTTTTTTTGGCAAACGTACCTTTGCTAAGAGCGCGCGTTGGAAGGTTTTGGTGTCCGCGAACTGAGCGTTGCACAGCCAAATATGCTGATTGCTCGCAAGGCTTTTGCCAGGCAAGCTGATCGTACGTGTACAGCAGAACAACAACACACTTCAGCCTCCAGTAATCAGTACAGTAAATCTTATCATGATAAGGTATTAGCTACTGTGAGGGTGGGGTTGTGCTTGGACGAGCTGCATACGTACCCTTGGCCAGGCCGGAAGGCGTAGGTCATGCAGACCGTGTAGTACCACTCGGCGTCCCCAAGATCCTCCGGCGACAGCGAGGCAGCGGGCCGTCTCGCCCGGTGGTCGCACTCGCCGGAGAGTAGCGACTCATAGAGCTCCCTCAGCTGCTGGCTCCTCTGCAGGACGAGCTGGTCGGCGGTAAGGTCCGTGGAGTTGGTGATCTTCCTCGTCTTTACCTCGCCGTTGTAGAATCCGTCCTTCCACGTCAGAACTCTGCAAAGCAAACGTAGACGCACGTTACGTGCGTGGCCAGCCGGAGTATATCGTAAGCGAAAAGGAACCAGCCGGTGTTCGTCAGTAGCTTGAGTGATCATCAAATGAATCGGAGTATACCCTGGGCGGCTTGTTGAGATGGACCAGAATATGCCATAAGTCCAGTTGATGCTCCTCACAACAGCAGCGAGCTGGCTGCTGAATTGCTTCCCCGGCGACGGCAGCTGGGTCGGTTCTTCCTGACTGGGAGGAGCTGATAGTGCCATTAGCACACTATTTCCTTCCTGTATATCCATGCAGAATTCAGAAGGTGAAGCTAGAGCAAACAAAGCAGCACAAAAAATAAACAAAGGTATGGTCGTGTTGTTAGCATCATTTTCCCTCTAAAGCAAACAAAGGAGCAAAGAAATATATGGTTGTGTTGCATAGTTAGAATTCAGTTCATAATGTAACTTCTTTACTCTTTTGCACCGGTGCTAAGAAACTTCTGGAGAAATTTCTCAAGAAGTACAGAGACCAATTAAGGTAGAAAGTAGGAGCAAAGAAGTTACAGAAACTGAAACTACTTAAGCTAGCAAAGAATAGAAGAAAGAGTTGCAACTAAAAAAAAGGAGGTGAGCTTTACTTAAGCTCTGGAGACCAAGCAGCTATGAAGCTAGGTGTCAACAACGGTACGTTTCCACACCTTCGCAGAGGAAGCTGCAGCTACTGTATATGCAAGTGTACCAAAACCCATGGCATGTTATATAGATGTTGCAACAGACGAGCAATGCTGACTGCCACACAAATACACAACAGCAAAGCATTGTACGTTCAAACACTATTACACCAATACATATTTAAGGCTGTCATTTTCAAGGTTTTGTAGTATGCATCCTTGCTTGATTTCTCTGTACTTAGTAAAAGTGGAGTAAAATGTACGGTGTCCCCAGCCGTGTATATTTGACGGTGACTTCATTCGCAAAAAAATAAGAGATTGACAGGGACTTGTAGGGCGCCTTTCGGTGGAAAATTAGCTTGATAGGATGGGCTACATGTAGCCCGTTTTTTTTTTTACATCAATATTTTGAAGTTTCAAAAAAATCTGTAAAAATTCATAGGGGTTGAAAATGATGTACTATAAAGTGCTGCAAATTTTCAATGCGAAATATTTTGTATTGCGGCCTACAAAAAAATAACATACTGACAGATCTGACAATTTCGAAGTCTGCACTGTTCACCACCTCGGATCTAAACATTTGTCATTTTTGCACAGCCTAAAATACAATATATTTCGCCTTTATTTTTTACACACTTGTAGAAGTAAATTATTATCTACATCTAGAATTATTTTCAAAAAGATTGAAACTTTAAAATATCGTTTTGAATTTTTCAAAAAAAGGGCTACACTTAGCCCGTCCTACAAAACACCGCACTCGCCTTACGGTGCTAATTCTAGTTTACTAGGTCATCGAAAACACATCTAAATGACATGAAGTTCTATGGAAAAAAAGAGGAAAAACACAATGCATATCTACCGTACGTGTCTAAATATTTCTCATTCATATTTTCTCACAGCTTAAGGGTAAAAGGACAAAATAGACTAGTGAACAGTACCAAATTCAGTTCTAGAGTGAACACCGAATAGTATAATACAACTACTATTCAGAGTTGGAATTGTCAGTTTTCTTTCTTGAGCCGTGAATCCGTTTGAGACATGGTAGATGCATGTTGTGTCAATGTGGTAAAAAATTCAGAAGTTTTATTATAGTTAAATAAGCTATTTTTTTAAAAGAAAGATTGTCCCCAGCCTCCGCATCGTTCCATGCACATATCGATTGGTAATAAATCGTCATCTAATACATCAGTATACCTCATATCACATATGCTTAGTAGTACGAATAAGAATAGGGTGCAGACTGAATAATTCCCTTTTTTCTGTATCACTCATGTGCTTACTAAAAGGCTGGAACTGGATATGTATAAAGACTGGAACTGGATATATGGATATGTGTAATTGTAATCATTAGTGGTATGCTAAACTTGACAGTAAAAATGGATAGGGTGGGGACTTCTTTTTTAGACTAAAGGGACGCTCCCCCGATTTCATTGAAATCAAACTGAGCTGGCTTTAACACTGGTTTTAACAGCAGTTTCACAGCACTCGAGCTCGACCACTCGTGAGAGTTAGACACTGAATACACAACCTACCACAGGGTAGAACGACAAGTCTGGTCACAACATCTAAGAGAAGGTCGCGAAAACAAGGAGAAACACTACACAAATGCTAACTAGAACTCAGAGGCATCAGTGCTTCATCAGAAATTTCGCCAGCAGATTCTGACAGGTCTCCTCCTGGGCATCCTCTGCACTGGGGTTAGCTTCTGTACTTTTCCACGAGCGAGGAATCAGACCCAGGAGATCCGCAAAAGCCCCCCCCCCCCCCGTAGCTTGTTCAGCTTCAGAATGTTCTGGTCCAGCAACATCGAGCCGTTGTCGTTTGCCAGGACCTTCCATTGCGTTCATTCTTGTACCATCCTTCGCCAAATGTCCTGAACACCTTCCCTAGAAAAAAATTTCGTTACGAAGTTTCCACAGGGACCACATTGCAGCAGTGAACATAACATTGATAAGAGAGTTCTTTTTTTCACTTATCCACCATCTAGCAAAAGATTCAAAGTTGTACCCCACTGTCTCTCCCAGCAGATCCGAGACAACTTCCCAAAAGAGGTTAGCCACAAAACAGTCAAAGAAAAGGTGATGGCTTGTTTCAGCTTCAGAGCAGAATAAACAAGATTCATCAGGCACAGACCTACGTTTAGCCAAGTTGTCTCTAGTAAGCAACCTATATTTAACAATGAGCCACAGGAAAATGTGCAGCCTTGGAGGAACCTTCACACTCCAAACAGCAGGGGTGTGGATTGGAACAATCCCATGGTTACAAACAATAGCATAGAAAGATCTAACACTATAGACCCCAGATAATTCAAACATCCAAATGGGGTGATCTACCTCCTCAGATAGAGTAATGGTATTCACAAGCTCACACAGATCCTCCCATTGGCGCCACACCTCATGAGAAACATTCCTCCTGATGGTGAGCCTAAGTTCCCCCCCCCCCCCCCGATATGCTTGGGCAAATGAAATGTCTTGTTCATTGGAAATTTCAAAGAGGTTAAAAAATCAGACAGCTAGACAGCAGTTACCTATCCACACATCACTCCAGAATTTAATTTCCTCCCATTTCCAACTTTCCATTTAAAACCACATTTAGCAGCTCTAGCAGCCCACATGACCCCCTTCCAAAAGGGAGAGCACATAGTGGGGCCATATGAAAATATGCCTGGGTCATGATTATATTTAAAATCAACAATATCTTTCCAAATTTTATTATCATCATTATGATATCTTTTCACCCATGAAGCCAAGAGAAAGTGATTAAAAACCCCTAGATTTTGGATACCTAGACCCCCAAACTCCTTCTTCAAAGTCACCTAGTCCCAATTAGTCAGGTGGTATTTCTTGTTCCCTTCTGAGTCACTCCATAAGAAGTGAGCAATTTGGGAGTTAATTGCAGCAATAGCCGATTTATGGAACTTGATAATAGAGAGAAGATAAAGGGGAATACTAGCAATACAAGCCTTCAATAAAACAAGTCTGCTATTATAATTCAGAAGCTTCCCCCTCCATCTAGCAAACCTCTTAAAAGTTTTTTCAATGACAGGTTGAAGGTCCTCCCTCCTAAGCTTTGAAAAGTGGAGGGGACCCCTAGGTATTTACAAGGGAACCCAGAGATTTTGCAACAGAAAAAATGAGCAAAAACATTCATATCTTCCAAGCCCACATGTATTCCCATTAGGTCAGTTTTATGATAGTTAATCCTCATCCCTGACATGTTCTCAAGACAAGCAAGCAACCACTTTAGATTCCTGGCATACTCCATTTTTGCATCCAGAAACAGGATGGTATCATCAGCATACTGAAGACTGCTGACACCACCAGGGATTACTTGAGGGAGCAATCCTTGGATCAATCCATAATTAGCTGCCTTAAACAGCATTTTAGAGAACACATCAGCAACAAGATTAAACAAAATGGGAGAACTAGGACCAAATTGTTTCAAGCCTTTACCTACTTTAAAGTAGGGACTGTTTTCACCATTCACCCTAACACATAAGTGCCCACCAACCAGGAGATTTTTGATCCAGGACCTAATAATAGGTCCAAAATCCCTACATTGGAGCATATCATCTAGGAAGTCCCAGTCTACTCTATAATAGGCTTTTTCATAGTCAAATTTCGGGACCAGGGCAGGGTCCCCCTTAGTGTGTCCAACATGAATTAATTCTTGTGCAGACACCACACTCTCAAGGATAAACCTTCCCTTAATAAAGGCTTTTTGATTATTAAAGATAATCCTACTACCCACCAGGGAAAGTCTATTATTAAGAGCTTTGGAGATAATCTTCAGGTGGAAATTACCCAGGCTAATAGGACTAAATTTCTTCATGTCCCTGACATC
Organism: Alopecurus myosuroides; assembly: GCA_028641055.1. Lineage (NCBI taxonomy): Eukaryota > Viridiplantae > Streptophyta > Magnoliopsida > Poales > Poaceae > Alopecurus > Alopecurus myosuroides. Next base: position 330,905 of record JAPCYS010000656.1, read on the forward strand.
AGGTTCTTTTGGACAAGTGCATAGTAAGTCTGGCAATAGACAATCTACCCAGTTCAAAATCTTTGACCAGAGCCATGAAGTCATTTTTAATCAAGTCCCAGAATTTCTAATAAAAAAGAAAAGAAAATCCATCTAGACCAGGGGCACCAATAGCATAAGAGCTAAATATAGCTTTCTTAATTTCCTCACAAGAAAAAGGTTTTAAGGAGGCCATTTTCCTCTACTGAAACTAAATCACATGGGTCCCAAAAGTCGGGGCCAAGTGATATGTTAGCTGTAGGTTCAGCAGCAAACAACTTTTTATAAAATGCCATGGCAACTTTAAGCATATCAGAAGTACTCTCCACTGGTCCTAATGGGCCATCCAGGACAGCTATATGTTTCTTCCTCCTTCTCTCAGTAGCAATAGCATGGAAATAGGAACTATTCCTATCCCATCCCTTAATATATCCATCCCTAGACCTTTGCCAAGTTTTGGTCTCTTCAGTTTTAAGGATTTTATCAAGATCGACCCTAATATGTGTAAGCATGTTATTCTCATCTGTAGAGAGGAGTCAGGATTCAAAAAAGGTGTCTAGGATGTCAAATTATTGGACAAGGTGTGCTTTGAGTTTTTTATTAGAAGCATCAACATTGATACCCCAACCTTTACAATGTCTCCTCGGCAATCTCAGTTTAAATTTCCACCTATCAACATGATTGGAGAGGTTGCAAGGAGTATTCCAATCCCTATGGACCATGTCTGATAATTCAGGGTAGTCCAACCACCATTTTTTAAATATAAAAAGTCTAGGTGACAAGGAATTGTCAGACCCAGAGTCTAGGAGAAGGGGTGTATGGTAACTTACTGGTTTGGGAAAGGCCTTAATAGAACTAAGGGGCAATCTAGCTTCCACTCAGTGCTGGCCAGGATTCTGTCCAGGGTAGCCATTATAGGATTATCCTGATTATTGCACCAAGTATAAATCCTATTGGCAGGTTTAAATTCCATAAGGGCCCACCTATTGATCCCATCATTAAACAACATGGTGAGGTTAACATTGACCACACCATTATTTTTCTCATGAGCACCTCTTGCCAAGTTAAAGTCACCCCTGGTAAAGTAGGGAGTGAGCTTTGTTCCATTATGTCATGTAGTTCAGCAATGAACTCCATTTTTAGCTTTTGGTAAGGGGTACCATACACTACAACTAATTGCCATGTGAAGTTCTCCACAATATCTCTCACTATGACTGAAATGGAAAACTCCAGACAAGAGTGACTGATCACATCAAATCTATCCTTTTTAAACCCTACAAGAATACCACCAGCAGTATTTTTGCAGGTAAGGAGAGCCAGGAAAATTCACATGCGCCATCAATGTACTTCCAAAAGTGATCAAGAAAAGTCCTTCTCTTAGTTTCTTGAAGCCCAACAAAATCTAATTTATGTGTGACAATAAAATAAGCTAAAGTTTGTTTGCGGCCATGCCTCCCTATACCCCTACTATTTCAGAAACCTCATATCATTATAATATTTGGATTTAGTTTTTCTATTGGTCACAAGGGTCCAAGGGCTGTTATTATCATCATATCTCAGTTCAGGTAACTTATCAAGATCAGATTTAACAGGCCCCTTGGAGGTGAAAGTGCATGCTCAGGTAACTAAACAAAGGCATCTAAATCTAGGGAAATAGAAAGCACACTAACTGGGTTATCCAGACCATAAGCATGGTTGAGAGAAATCTCATTTTCTACAAGTTGTTGAATAATTTCAAACTTCTCATTGGGGGATGAGCCACACATGAGGTCCACAGAATCAAGAACATCACTAAGGACTTTGGAGTCAAGAACATCAAACGAGTCACCTTTAAAGCTAGTGGGAATTTCTAGGTTCCTCTTCATTTCGTACTTCTCAGCCTTCTCAACAATATTCTGGACACCATGGTTTCTTGCACTTCTCCTAGTAGCAATAGTAGGACCCCATATGAAAGGCTTAGAGACCTTCCCCTTTGGATCAGCAATAGTAGATACATCATCCAGAAAAGGGAGAAGATTCCTCTTAACTTCACTAATCTTGCCAACAATGTCATCATCCAAGCACTGAGTGCAATCATCTTTATTAGAATCCCCGTCTAGAGCATCCACATCAGAATCCATTCCAGCCACAAACATATGCTTGCAGTATGCTAGGTTCATAGAGGTGGATCCAACCTTGAGAATGCATTCCTTCTCAACTTATTCAATATCAATGAGCATTGGTTTGGCAGATACGTAATTAGGAGTTTCCCAATCCCACACGCCATCATCCAAAGAAGTATACTCAAGTTTGTGAGGAAGGGACATGGTGGACTTCTTACACCACTCCAAAGCAGTCAGTTCTGGGAAACTCACGCAGTCATCTTATAAAACTTTTTTTCCTTTATCAACTCCACCATGAGCTGATGAAGACAGGGCATGAGTAGCAGCAGGAAGAAGGTTACCATTTGAAGAAGAGTCTGTCTCCAGATCACCAACAGAAGGGTTCTTCAAAGCATCTGTCCCATCAGGATCGTCACCTAGACCACTATTGACCACAATATTTGATTCCTCAATGGACATGGTGAGAAGATAAAGAGCTTGGTTCATTTTAACTACACTGTGGGATGGGATTTTAGACCTATCCTTCACTTCCACCAACATCCTTACCTCGGCAAAAAAAAGACTTGAACAAGGAAGTCCAATCAAGATCCATAAGGACATCCATGATTGATGACACCTGCCCAAATGTCTTCCAAGAACACCACTTGGGGGGATGCCTCTAACTATCACCCAAAGCTCATCAAGATAGCCATAAGTTTTCACATCACCATCCCATGAAGTGATCTTGATAGTAACCCCTTCCTTTTCCAAGTCGAAAGCCGGGAATTCACTTAGGTCTGAAATCTTCTTCCAATGAGGGAACCTAACTAGGAAGGAATTAGGTTGCAGTTCTCTCATATGCCAGGGCCACCTCTTGTCTTTGCAGAAGATAGAGCTGAAATTGGCTTTAAGTTCAACAAGAGAAATATCACCCTTCTTGACTAACACAATGCCATAGTTAGCGAAATTCAACCATTTCGTTTCCTCTGCAGTGGGGACATTAGTGTGGTAGAAACCCAATCCAGAATTGCCACTGCCGAAGTATTCGACTGACAGATGTTCACTGCACCAGGTGTTGGAGGATTGTACAGGATGCCCAGGCTGGTTGCAGATGAAAAAAAATCTTTGGCTTGACGCAGTTGCCCACGAAGAGCCCTGGGTCTCCACAATTGAAACAGATTAATTGGTTGTATCTAGGATCAAACACTTGCTCACGAACTGGACTTGGAGGGACCTCAGAACTAGGTGATTGCGATGAACCCGACCGATCAGAGGAGGCTGACACAGATTGTTGCTGAACGCTACCGCCACTACCAGACACCGGAATCACCCCTCCAGTATTCTGACGATTAGGGTTGCGACGTTGGTAGCGAGGTTGGGCTCGATTGTATCTTTGATTCGCCCTCGGAGGCGCCATCCCTTGAGGCTTGAGTGGCTGAGATTGACTAGCAAGCGATGCCGCCATGGATGCAAGGGGCACCAAGGTGGGGGGCCCTTGAGAGGGACCACGCCCACCTCGCCCCCTCCCGGAGCCGCCCCCTCCCGCTTGCATCCATCAACGAAGCACCTCCGCAAATGACGGTGGAGCAGCAACCAGCAATGACAGAACTGGACGGGCACAGTGATGAAGGAGCACAGACCTATCGGCAGTGAAGCAGTCGTTGACGGTGAGCTCTAGGTCTGGGATTCCCTTCCTCACCCAGCAAAGGACGCTCCACAAATAAGGCTTGGGACGGGTGTCAGAGGACGAAATTACCCATAACTGACCAAAATGTTCCTCGAGCACGTCGGCTTCTGGCTGCACAACGCTGGACACTGGGACCACACATGATCGGGAAGAGGGGCCACCCGAATTTGAACTTCGGCTACTGCCTCCCGCGATGAGCTCGGGGAAGGCAGTATGATCCCCTGGCCAAGGTGGATCAGCCACCGTAGGCGGCGGCTGGAGCGCAACCGATAACTCCCCAACGACGATCACCTCTAGATTGCCGCGGTCAGCAACCGGAGATTAGAAGGACTGGGGGACCACCTCGTCGCGGGTCGCCGGAGAGGACAAGTCACCACCACGGAGTCCTCGCTGGACTAGGACGTAAAACTCACTCCCTAGAACCGGCGAGAACCCCTCCGAAGACGTGGACGTGCACGAGATGCGGTCGATATCCTCCACGGCGGGCTCGCCCTCACCTCCTCCACACGCTAAACCTGGCTTGCCCACCCTAACAGCGGCGAAAGTAGATCGAAGGTGGAGGTAGGGGGTGGGGGATGGGAGTGCGCGAGAGGGGGACGGGAACGAGAGAGAGGCCGCCATGAAAAACACTCTCCATATGCATCCCACGTTAACTATGATAGGGTGGAGACTGAATACTTCCCCACACACATTTGTTTTCACATTTTCAAAATAAATACAAATACAAATCTTACGGAATATGAGTGTGGAGCAAATACTCAAATATGGACGGAGCGGGTATTCAAAACCGATACATTACAACTTATGTAGAAGTATATAAATTAGCGTGACGTACATGGTAGGCTCATGTAATTCAATAAGACAACAGTATGAGTACAATGGCATTCAAATAAATATACTATCATATTGTATAATAGTTTATAGTTTCGATCATAAAAAAATACATTTTTATCACTTATCATGTTTTTTGTTGGATAATGGCTTTCTGCGCTAGGTTTGCCGAAATTGGCTAAGCTAATTTCACTCGGATATCGGTACATCCACTTTTGTATCCGTATCTTTCTAAAATCCAGAGCAACATTTAAACTTATATTTGCTAAATATACCGGGATTCTTACATCCATATTCATGGTATTCCGGACGTTGATGTTTACACATCTGGTTTTTCCTTCTCAAATACAAATATTGAATATTTGAGACTTTACTTTCGTAGTGGTGACATGGTTCCCGGTGATTTTTTTTATCTAATAACGCTACATCGAACCGAAAATACGAATTTCTCTCTAAACTAGTAGGAAAGTGCTTATAGCCACCACCACGATGTTGGGTCAAGTCACACTAGAGTTAGTCCGGTCATGGGAAAACTGAAATGTTGATGTTGAGATGAGACACTAAGCAACCAGAGTTGGTCGTGGCTTGAGTAAGGCAAGTGCTGGACCACCCTTGGTCATGTTGCGCTGAACCAAAGTTGGGTAGTGAGTGGTGAAAGATCGCCTTGTTGGGTATGAGACTTGTTCTCAGAATCAACTTAGGTAAGTAGACAAGTTAAGTCCAACCGTTAAGCTTGGACTCGCAATCTAAATTCCGTGCTTATGCCACGCCATATAGCAGTTGGTTACGCTTGTTTGTGGTTTAAGGACTTGCGAGTACATCCAATGTATTTACCTGGCTTCTTGTGTAGCTAGAACCTCCGTCCCCCGTTGCTGAGTACCAGTTGTACGAGAACTAGGATCCGGTATCTAGGCAGAACCCCATGGGATTAGGCTCTTCGTCATCACGCGCTTCCATCATTCCGCTGCCGCACTCTGAAGAAGACTAGTGTTGGATAAATAATGTGCATACTGTTGTATACCTCAGGGTGCAGCCCTCGTTGTGTCACCCTCATTGTAATATCCCACCGGTTTGCGAAACCTTATTAAAAGTGTTGGTTATGTTTTTGTTATTAAGGTGTCATGTATCTAGTGCTCCTGGGACTGGTATGGCGGGTAACTCGATCCTTTGGATCGGGGTGCCATAGAGATTGGTATCAGAGCCTAACTGCCCCTAGGATACCCCTAATTTGGACGGAACCTTAGAAAACGTTGCTGCCCTTGGTTGATTTCTTTTGACTATTTCTATACTTGTTTCGTTTCATTTAACCTTCATCTCACCTCTTCCGTTTCCTATCATTGGTACAGATGGCGTTCCCGTTTCTTTTAGAAACCACCCCCAGAAGCATCTCCAGTATGCCCAATCTCCTCCGCGAGATTTGGACTCACCTCTACCCAACTGCTCCTGACCCGAAGTACCGTGTATTCAGTGGGCCGCTCTGGTGGAACTCACTCTGAGTTCAGTGGCACCCTCTACTTGGATACCTCACCTCTCAGTCATGGGAGAAAATACACCTTCACTTCCGGCGACACCCATCAGGAAATCCGTGCTATCAAGGAGGTCGCCCATGATGCCCTCCTCCGCTCTCGTGACCCTGCCGTGAGCACGTGCCCCCATTGTGATCACCTCCCTAGGCTCTATCCGGACAATGGGGATTTCCTCTTTCCCAACCCTGGAGATTCTGCCCCAAGGCTGACTTCCATTCTCCAGTACTCATCCTTCCTCCACAAATATCTACATGACAGTCTTGATCAGTTGGCTATATTGCGTGTTGAGATGGATACAGCCAGGAATACCGCAACTAGTGATTCCCACTCGACCCTCTTGTCCCTACTCTACTACAATTGTGGCACTATTGATCAGGTTAGGTGCGAGCTTTCTTCCGGACTCACCATTCGTATAATCCTGTTCCGCGACACTAGTTCAGCTTCTCGCGGTGTTTGTCGCCCCGCTGTTGCTCGCACCCTAGAGCCTTATGCCCGGCGTCGTCATCCATTTCTCGATTCTCGTATTCCCTCGTACACCCCCGGTCCACCTTCTGCAAGATTCAGCACCGAAGAAGGTAGCTTCCACACTGATCCACCCGCTGCCCCAGTTGAGATGGAGCCCTAGACGCTAGAACATGAACGCGTGCATCGTATTTGTGTCTCCTAGTGGTAGCCGCGTAGGCGGGCACAGGCAGAAAAATAAAAGTAATGTAATGCATGTGGCTTGTATCCTGTATGATTATGTACCATACAGCTATACTCCATTTCCTTGTGAAATATCCGCTTTTATTTGCGATCCAGTGACAAATTAAGGATAATGGGAAAACATCTATAAATTGCTGACATAATATTACTAATAAATAAATTACCCTGCCATTGTCTTGGGTGTTCCTTGAGCCTAACCTAACACACTCAAACAATTGGTTCCACTTTGCTTCCTCCTTTCCGGCACACGTAGAGGGGCCAAAACGGCAATTCCGTCTTTTCCCCAGCGGGGCTATGGTTTCTCCGGAAAGGGGGCTCTGGAATGTCTGAATGCCACCACAACACATGGTATGCCATAACATGTGTGTTAGAGTGTGGCATGGGTCTTGTATGCCCAAGATTCCCTCGCTCTTTGTGCTAGGGTTTCACCGGCGTCGGATTCTCTCTCGCGGGTTCCAGGACTGCTTAATGAGAGCCCGAAACTCATGTATCTAACGGAACTGGGGGAATCTTGAAAAGAGGTGGGCCCTACCATTTTCCTTGGGTATTTCTTAATCCTAACATAACACGACCAAGCAATTGGTTACACTTTGGTACCCCCTTTCGGCTCACGTAGAGGGGCCAGAACGATAGTTCCGTCTTTTTCCCCAGCGGGGCTATGGTTTCTCCGGAGTGGGGGGATCCGGATCGTCTGAATGTCACCAAATCCCATGGTATGCCATACCATATGTGTTAGATTGTGTAATGGGTCTTTCATGCCCAAGATTCCCTCGCTCTCTGTGTTAGGGCTTCACCGGCATCGGATTTTCTCTAGCGGATTCTAAGACTACTTAGAGCCCGAAACTCCCGGATTTGACGGAACTAGGGCAATCTTGCCAAGAGGTGGACCCTATCATTTTCTTTGGTGTTCCTTGGGCCTAACATAACACAACCAAAAAAATTGGTTCCACTTTGCTACCCTCTTCCGGCTCACGTAGAGGGGCCAGAACGGTTGTTCCGCCTTTTTCCCCAGTGGGGCTATGGTTTCTCCGGAGGGGGGCTCCGGATCGTATGAATGCCACAAAATCTCATCGTATGACATACCATGTGTGTTAGAGTGCGTCATGGTCTTGGATGACCAAGATTCCCACGCTCTCTGTGCTAGGGTTTCACCGGCGTCGGATTCTCTCTCGCGGGTTCCAGGACAAATTAATGAGAGCCCGAAACTCCCGGGTGTGTCGGAACTTGGGGAATCTTGCCAAGAGGTGGCCCTACAATTCTCTTGGGGTGTTCTCTGAGCCTAACCTAAAACATCCAAGCAGTTAGTTCCACTTTGCTACCCCCTTACGACTCTCGTAGATGGGGCAGAACGACAGTTCCATCTTTTTCCCCAGCGGGGCTATGGTTTCTCCGGAGTTGTCTACGGATCGTATGAATGCCACCAAATCCTATGGTATATGATACCATGTGTGTTAGAGTGTGCCATTGGTCTTGGATGCCGAAGAGTCCCTCGCTCTCTGTGTTAGGGCTTCACCGGCATTGGATTCTTTCTAGCCGGTCCCAGGACTACTTAGAGCCTGAAACTCCCGGATTTGATGGAACTAGGGGAATATTGCAAAGAGGTGGACCCTAACATTTTCTTTGGTGTTACTTGGGACTAACCTAACACAACCAAACAGTTGGTTCCACTTTGCTACCCCCTTTCGGCTCACGTAGAGGGGCCAGAACGGAAATTCCGCCTTTTACCCCAGCGGGGCTATGGTTTCTCCGGAGGGGGACTCCGGATCTTATGAATGCCACCAAATCCCATGGTATGACATACCTTTGTGTTAGAGTGTGTCATGGGTCTTTTATTCCAAATATTTCCTCGCTCTCTGTGTTAGGGTTTCACCGGTGTCGGATTCTCTCTCGCGGGTTCCAGGACTAATTAATGAGATCCCGAAACTCCCGGGTGTGACGGAACAAGGGGAATATTGCCAAGAGTTGGGCCCTATCAATCTCTTGGGTGTTCCTTGGGCCTAACCTAACACAACCAAACATTTAGTTCCACTTTGCTACTCCCTTCCGGCTCACGTAGATGGGGCAAAACAACAGTTCCGTCTTTTTCCCAACGGGGCTATGGTTTCTCCAGAGAGGTGTCTCCAGATCGTCTGAATGCCACAAAATCCCATTGCACACCATACCATGTGTGCTAGAGTGTGGCATGGGTATTGTATGCCCAATATTCCCTCGCTCTCTGTGCTAGGGTTTCACCAGCGTTGGATTCTCTCTCGCGGGTTCCAGAACAAATTAATGAGAGCCCGAAACTCCCGGGTGTGATGGAATTGGGGGAATCTTGACAAGAGGTGGGCCCTACCATTATCTTGGGTGTTCCTTGGGCCTAACCTAACACAACCAAGCGGTTAGCTCTACTTTTCTACCCCCTTCCGACTCTCGTAGATGGGGCAAAACGACTGTTTCGTCTTTTTCCCATCGGGGCTATGGTTTCTCCGGAGGGGGCTCCGGATCTCGTCTGAATGCCACCAAATCCCATGGTATACTATAACATGTTTTTTAGATTGTGTCATGGGTCTAGTATGACAAGGATTCCCTCTCTCTCTGTGTTAGGGCTTCACCGACGTTGGATTCTCTCTAGCGGGTTCAAGGACTACTTAGAGCCCGAAACTCCCGGATTAGACGGAACTAGGGGAATCTTGCCAAGCGGTGGACCCTAACATTTTCTTTGGTGTTCCTTGGGCCTAACATAACACAACCAAACAGTTGGTTCCACTTTGCTACCCCCTTTCGGCTCACATAGAGGGGCCAGAACGGCAGTTCCGCCTTTTTCCCCAGCGGGGCTATGCATGGTTTCTCCGGAGGGCGGCTCCGGATCGTATGAATGCCACCAAATCCCATGGTATCACATACCATGTGTGCTATAGTGTGTCATGGTCTTGGATACCCGAGTTTACCTCACTCTCTGTGTTAGGGTTTCACCGGTGTCGGATTCTCTCTCGCGGGTGTGACGAAACTGGGGGAATCTTGCCAAGAGGTGTGCCCTACAATTCTCTTGGGTGTTCCTTGGGCCTAACTAACACAACAAACAACTAGTTCCAATTTGTTACCCCCTTCTAGCTCACGTAGACCCGGCGGGGCTATGGTGTCTCCGGAGAGGTGGCTCCAGATCGTTTGAATGCCACCAAATCCCATTTGCACACCATACCGTGTGTGCAAGAGTGAGGCATGGTTCTTGGATGCCCAAGATTCCTCACTCTCTGTGTTAGGGTTTCACTGGTGTCGTATTCTCTCTCGCGGATTCCAGGACTAATTAATGAGAGCCCAAAATCCCAGGTGTGACAGAACTGGGGGAATCTTGCCAAAAAGGTGGGCCCTACAATTCTCTTGGGTGTTCCTTGGGCCTAACCTAACACAACCAAGCAGTTAGTTCCACTTTGCTACCCCCTTCCGACTCTTGTAGATGGGGTAGAACGACAGTTCCGCTCCAGATCGTCTAAATGCCACCAAATCCCATCGTATACCATACCATGTGTGTTAGACTGTGTCATGGGTCTTGGATGCCCAAGAGTCCCTCGCACTCTGTGTTAGTGCTTCACCGGCATCGGATTCTTTCTAGCGGGTCCCAGGACTACTTAGATCCTGAAACTCCCGGATTTGATGGAACTAGGGGAATCTTGCCAAGAGGTGGACCCTAAAATTTTCTTTGGTGTTCCTTAGGCCTAACCTAACACAACCAAACTGTTGGTTCCACTTTTCTACCCCCTTTCGGCTCACGTAGAGGGGCCGGAACGGAAGTTCCGCATTTTACCCCAGCGGGGCTATGGTTTCTCCGGAGGGGGCTCTCGATAGTATGAATGCCACAAAATCCCATGGCATGAAATACCATGTGTGTTAGAGTGTGTCATGGGGCTTGTATGCCCAAGATTTCCTCGCTCTCTGTGTTAGGGTTTCACCGGTGTCGGACTCTCTCTCGCGGGTTCCAGGACTAATTAATGAGAGCCCAAAACTCCCGGGTGTGACGGAACAAGGGGAATATTTCCAAGAGGTGGGCCCTATCATTCTATTGGGTGTTCCTTGGGCCTAACCTAACACAACAAAACAGTTAGTTCCGATTTTCTACCCTCTTCCGGCTCACGTAGATGGGGCAGAACGATAGTTCCGTCTTTTTCCCCAGCGGGGCTATGGTTTCTCCAGAGAGGTGGCTCCAGATCGTCTGAATGCCACCAAATCCCATTGCACGCCATACCATGTGTGCTAGAGTGTGTCATGGGTATTGTATGCCCAAGATTCCCTCTCTCTCTGTGCTAGGGTTTCACCAGAATCGGATTCTCTCTCGCGGGTTCCAGGACTAATTAATGAGAGCCCGAAACTCCCGGGTGTGACGGAACTGGGGGAATATTGCCAAGAGGTGGGCCCTACAATTATCTTGGGTGTTCTATGGGCCTCACCTAACACAACCAAGCAGTTAGTTCCACTTTGCTACCCCCTTCCGACTCTCGTAGATGGGGCAGAACGACAGTGTCGTCTTTTTCCCCTTCGGGGTTATGGTTTTTCCGGAGGGGGCTCCGGATCGTCTGAATGCCACCAAATCCCATGGTATACCATACCATGTGTGTTAGAGTTTGTCATGGTTCTTTTATTACCAAGAGTCCTCGCTCACTGCGTTAGGGCTTCACCGGCTTCAGATTCTTTCTAGCGGGTTCCAGGACTACTGAGAGCCCGAAACTCCCAGATTTGAGGGAACTAGGGTAATCTTGCCAAGAGGTGGACCCTGAAATTTTCTTTGGTGTTCCTTTGGCCTAACCTAACACAACCAAACAGTTGGTTCCACTTTTCTACCCCCTTTCGGCTCACGTAGAAGGGACAGAACGGCAGTTCCGCCTTTTCCCTTAGCGGGGCTATGGTTTCTCCGGAGGCGGCTCCGGATCGTATGAATGCCACCAAATACCATGGTATGACATACCATGTGTGTTATAGTGTGTCATGGTCTTGGATACCCGAGATTACCTCGCTCTCTATGCTAGGGTTTCACCGGTGTCGTATTCTCTCTCGCGGGTTCCAGGACTAATTAATGAGAGCCCGAAACTTCCGGGTGTGACGGAACTGGGGGAATCTTGCCAAGTGGTGTGCTCTACCATTCTCTTGGGTGTTCCTTGGGACTAAACTAACACAACCAAACAGTTAGTTCCACTTTTCTTCCCCCTTCCGACTCTCGTAGATGGGGCAGAACGACAGTTCCGTCTTTTCCCCCAGCGGGGCTATGGTTTCTCCAGAGAGGTATCTCCAGATCGTCTGAATGCCACGAAATCCCATTACACGTCATACCATGTGTTCTAGAGTGTGTCATGGGTCTTGGATGCCCAAGATTCCCTCGCTCTCTATGTTAGGGTTTCACCGGTGTCGTATTCTCTCTCGCGGATTCCAGGACTAATAAATGAGAGCCCGAAACTCCCGGGTGTAACGGAATTGGGGGAATCTTGCTAAAATTATCTTGGGTGTTCCTTGGGCCTAACCTAACACAACCAAGCAGTTAGTTCCACTTTACTACCCCCTTCCGACCCTCGTAGATGGGGCAGAACAGCAGTTCCGTCTTTTTACCCAACGGGGCAATGCTTTCTCCGGAGGTGTCTCCGGATCGTCTGAATGCCACAAAATCCCATTGTATATGATACCATGTGTGTTATAGTGTGTCATGGGTCTTGGATGCCCAAAAGTCCCTCGCTCTCTGTGTTAGGAATTCAGCGGCGTCAGATTCTTTCTAGCGGGTTCCAGGACTACTTAGAGCCCGAAACTCCCGGATTTGACGGAACTAGGGGAATCTTGCCAAGAGGTGGAACCTAACATTTTATTTGGTGTTCCTTTGGCCTAACCTAACACAACCAAACAGTTGGTTCCACTTTGCTACCCCCTTTCGGCTCACATAGAGGGGCCAGAACGGCAGTTCCGCCTTTTTCCCCAGCGGGGCTATGCATGGTTTCTCCAAAGGGTGGCTCCGGATCTTATGAATGCCACCAAATCCCATGGTATGACATACCATGTGTGTTATAGTGTGTCATGGTCTTGGATACCCGAGGTTACCTTGCTCTCTGTGTTAGGGTTTCACCGGTGTCGGATTCTCTCTCGCGGGTGTGACGGAACTGGGGGAATCTTGCCAAGAAGTGTTCCCTACAATTCTCGTGGGTGTTCCTTGGGCCTAACTAACACAACCAAACAGTTAGTTCCACTTTGCTACCCTCTTCAAGCTCACGTAAATGGGGTAGAACGACAGTTCCTTCCTTTTCCCCGGCGGGGCTATGGTGTCTCCGGAGAGGTGGCTCCAGATCGTTTGAATGCCACCAAATCCCATTTGCACGCCATACCGTGTGTGCAAGAGTGAGGCATGGTTCTTGGATGCCCAAGATTCCCTCGCTCTCTGTGTTAGGGTTTCACCGGTGTCGTATTCTCTCTCGCGGATTCCAGGACTAATTAATGAGAGCCCGAAACTCCCGGGTGTGACAGAACTGGGGGAATCTTGCCAAAAAGGTCGGCCCTACAATTCTCTTGGGTGTTCCTTGGGCCTAACCTAACACAACCAAGCAGTTAGTTCCACTTTCCTACCCCCTTCCGACTCTTGTAGATGGGGTAGAATGACAGTTCTGCTGTAGATCGTCTGAATGCCACCAAATCCATGGTAGACCATACCATGTGTGTTAGACTGTGTCGTGGGTCTTGGATGCCCAAGAGTCCCTCGCTCTCTGTGTTAGGGCTTCAACGGCATCGGATTCTTTCTAGCGGGTCCCAGGACTACTTAGAGCCCGAAACTCCCGGATTTGATGGAACTAGGGGAATCTTGCCAAGAGGTGGACCCTAACATTTTTTTTGGTGTTCCTTAGGCCTAACCTAACACAACCAAACAGTTGGTTCCACTTATCTACCCCCTTTCGGCTCACGTAGAGGGGCCAGAACGGAAGTTCCTCCTTTTACCCCAGCGGGGCTATGGTTTCTCCGGAGAGGGGCTCCGGATAGTATGAATGCCACCAAATCCCATGGTATGACATACCATGTGTGTTAGAGTGTGTCATGGGTCTTGTATGCCCAAGATTTCCTTGCTCTCTGTGTTATGGTTTCACCTGTGTCGGATTCTCTCTCGCGGGTTCTAGGACTAATTAATGAGAGCCCGAAACTCCCGGGTGTGACGGAACAAGGGGAATATTGCAAAGAGGTGGGCCCTATAATTCTATTGGGTGTTCCTTGGGCCTAACCTAACACACTGAAACAGTTAGTTCCACTTTGCTACCCTTTTCTGGCTCACGTAGATGGGGCAGAACGATAGTTCCGTCTTTTTCCCCAGCGGGGCTATGGTTTCTCCGGAGAGGTGGCTCCAGATCGTCTGAATGCCACCAAATCCCATTGCACGCCATACCATGTGTGCTAGAGTGTGTCATGGGTATTGTATGCCCAAGATTCCCTCGCTCTCTGTGCTAGGGTTTCACTAGCGTTGGATTCTCTCTCGCGGGTTCCAGGACTAATTCATGAGAGCCCGAAACTCCCGGGTGTGACGGAACTGGGGGAATATTGCCAAGAGGTGGGCCCCACAATTCTCATGGGTGTTCTGTGGGCCTCACGTAACACAACCAAGCAGTTAGTTCCACTTTGCTACCCCCTTCCGACTCTCGTAGATGGGGCAGAACAATAGTTCCGTCTTTTCCCCAGCGGGGTTATGGTTTTTCCGGAGGGGGCTCCGGATCGTCTTAATGCCACAAAATCCCATGGTATACCATACCATGTGTGTTCGAGTTTTTCATGGGTCTTGGATTCCCAAGAGTACCTCGCTCACTGTGCTAGGGCTTCACTAGCGTTGGATTCTTTCTAGCGGGTTCCAGGACTACTAAGAGCCTGAAACTCCCGGATTTGACGGAACTAGAGGACTCTTGCCAAGAGGTGGACCCTGAAATTTTATTTAGTGTTCCTTTGGCCTAACCTAACACAACCAAATAGTTGGTTCCAATTTGCTACCCCCTTTCGGCTCACGTAGAAGGGATAGAACGGCAGTTCCGCCTTTTCCCCCAGCGGGGCTATGGTTTCTCCGGATGGGGCTCCGGATCGTATGAATGCCACCAAATCCCATGGTATGACATACCATGTGTGTTATAGTGTGTCATGGTCTTGGATACCCGAGATTACCTCACTCTCTGTGTTAAGGTTTCACCGGTGTCGTATTCTCTCTCGCGGGTTCCAGGACTAATTAATGAGAGCCCGAAACTTCCGGGTGTGACGGAACTGGGGGAATCTTGCCAAGTGGTGTGCCCTACCATTATCTTGGGTGTTCCTTGGGCCTAAACTAACACAAACAAATAGTTAGTTCCACTTTGCTACCCCCTTCCGACTCACGTAGATGGGGCAGAACGACAGTTCCGTCTTTTCCCCCAGCGGGGCTATGGTTTCTCCAGAGAGGTAGCTCCAGATCGTCTGAATGCCACGAAATCCCATTGCACGCCATACCATGTGTTCTAGAGTGTGCATGGGTCTTGGATGCCCAAGATTCCCTCGCTCTCTGTGTTAGGGTTTCACCGGTGTCGTATTCTCTCTCGCGGATTCTAGGACTAATAAATGAGAGCCCGAAACTCCCGGGTGTGACGGAACTGTGGGAATCTTGCTAAAATTATCTTGGGTGTTCCTTGGGCCTAACCTAACACAACCAAGAAGTTGGTTCCACTTTGCTACCCCCTTCCGACTCTCGTAGATGGGGCAGAACGGCAGTTCCGCCTTTTTCCCCAGCGGGGCTATGCATGGTTTCTCCGTAGAGGGGCTCCGGATCGTATGAATGCCACCAAATCCCTTGGTATGACATACCATATGTGTTAGAGTGTCATGGTATTGGAAACACGATATTACCTCACTCTCAGTGTTAGGGTTTCACCGGTGTCGGATTCTCTCTCGCGGGTTCCATGACTAATTAATGAGAGCCTGAAACTCTCGAGTGGGACAGAACTGGGGGATATCTTGCCAAGAGGTGTGCCCTACCATTATCTTGGGTGTTCCTTGGGCCTAATCTAATACAACCAAACGGTTAGTTCCACTTTTCTACCCCTTCCGGCTGACGTAGATGGGGCAGAACGACAGTTTCGTCTTTTTCCCCAGCGGGGCTATGGTTTCTCCGGAGAGGTGGCTCCAGATCGTTTGAATGCCACCAAATCCCATTTGCACGCCATACCATGTGTTCTAGAGTGTGGCATGGTTCTTGGATGCCCAAGATTCCCTCTCTCTCTGTGTTAGGGTTTCACCGGTGTCGTATTCTCTCTCGCGGGTTCCAGGATTAATTAATGAGAGCCCGAAACTCCCGGGTGTGACGGCACTGGGGGAATCTTGCCAAGAGGTGGGCCCTACAGTTCTCTTGGGTCTAACTTGGGCCTAACCTAACGAAACCAAGAAGTTACTTCCACTTTTCTACCCCTTCCGACTCTCGTAGATGGGGTAGAACGACAGTTTCTTCTTTTCCCCCATCGGGGATATGGTTTCTCCGGAGGGGGTGTCGTGGGATTATCACGGCAGACGTTACCGGGGGTAACTGATCTTGGGGCAAGACGACACAGGCGTTTGGGAGAGGGTTTAGCTCAGAGGAAAACATGATGGAACTCGATCTGGTAGACGGCAATCAAGTCGCCGAGTCTCCGATCTCAATATATTAACTCAACTCTCGTGTTACACTGGATGCTCGATATCCCGCGATATTGCTAGAACTCTTGGATCTCTCTCTAAAACTAGACCTGGGAGTCGGTTTATAAAGCACCCGTACCCCCTGGCTTATTCCCCAAGGCGCACCCTGGGTCCTACCCAGACACGGCACACAAACCCTAGCTTTCCTTTACAATAACCCACAATCCGGGTTGCTGGGCCTACAAACTTGGGCCTTCCACAAGCTTCCTTATCCTTAGCCGGATTCTGCGCACCGTCCTTTGGGCCGGGTTACTCCTTGGAGTTTGGCCTACCGGGTTATCATCCCCCCGTCAGTAGTCCCCAGAATAGCCTGGGCTTCATGGATCCTCCTTGAAGCGCTCGCTATTCCCTGCAAAGATATCAAACATACGGGCATATAGAGGCCGGGTTAAGATGCTCTGATATTCAGCTAGGCCTTACTCCACGGCGTCCATGTAGTAACCCGGGTTTTTTCCTCCAAACACCTTTAATTTTCCAGGTCTAATCCCTAATAAGAATGCCAAAATTCCATACTCGATAATCGATCCTGATATCACGGGATGGATTCCCTTCTCTCTTTTATCCAGATGCCTCGCCCAATATTTGGCGCAAATCTCGCAGAAACTCAAATAAATAGCCGTTTTACCTCCGCAACTCCCGGCCCCCACTCACCAAACCGGGCTTACCCACCTATACTATAAATAAGCCCCTTGGGGGTAACCCGAACCCTAACGGCTCATTTCCCCCCATTCCGCTTCCTTTCTCCTTCTAAGCTCACTCTCACTGAGCACCACCACGGAAATCCCGCGCGCATCACCGGAGCCCATCGGCCGGAGGCTGCGCTCCGCCACAACTCGCCCCGCGCCGCCGCCAAGATCCGCCGGCGAAACCCAATCCGGCCCGTCAAGGACCGCGAAGGGACACCAGGCTTGCGCCATCTGCCTCCGCAAAGCCTCGCTCAGATCTCCTCCGGTAAGCCACTTACATCTATTAATTCGCCCTTGCACTTTTTGATTTCACCTTAGATTAGATCCAAATCGACCCGCCAACGATTCCTCGGCCATGCCGAATTAAGCTGCTAACATTCTTTCCAGCTCGCATAATAGATAAGTTATGGATTCCAATCCATTCTCCTACTACCTGTAAGTATTAATTTCGCCACAAATCCGAAGATAAGATTCCCAATCTGGGCCCGATCCACTCAAAATTTCTGCCTCGGCCTCAATCACCCGGCCAGACTTCCCCTTTTCAGTTCCTTTTATTCGCGTTAAGTGCCTATGCGGCCATCCATTGCCCCCAAAGAACCCCTTCAACACTTAGATCTCCATAATTTTCGTCATAATACTTGATACCCGGACAATTTCGAACTTTACTCGGTGAGATAACGCCCGGGTCACACGCAATTTTTCATGTCTCAATATTACCCCACCGATACTCGGCCGGCTCACAACTTCCGGGTCTTAGTCCTCTTATCCTTTTACTTTGTATTTTGCAGGTCAACCACATGGCTCCCAAAAAGCAGGGGAAAACTCCAACCAAAGTTAAAGCCGCCAACTCCATATCCGCCAACTGGGCGCGGTCGACAGTCACCAAATCCAAGTTGGAGGAGTTAGTGGAGCTGGGAGTTCTTCCTCCTCAAGAGGATATCCAATGGAGAGTGCCGGGTAAGGAGACCCGGCCCACCCTGACAAAAGGCGAGGTAATTTGCTTCGTGGAACATGTGACCCGGGGCTTCCGCCCACCGGGTCACCCCTTTTTCCGTGATGTTTTGAATCATTACGGTCTTCGCGTCTTTGATATCGGGCCTAATTCTGTTCTCAACATCTCCCACTTCATAGTCCTTTCCGAATCATACTTGTGCACTTCGCCAAGTCTAGCTCTTTTCATCGAGCTTTTTCAATGCAAACCGTGCCGAGAGCGGTGACGGGGCGCTTCTCGCTTGCGGCAGGGTTTCCATCCAGCGCCGCAAGAATTCTCTGATGCCACCCCTCACCCTTAATTCCCATGTCAAGCACTGGCAGCTCTCCTACTACTCTACTGCCAAGACACCTCCCACCCGGCCAAAAGAAGCTGCCGGTTACTCAGAGGGTCTTCTTGACATCTCTGATAAATTTAGTGCCTTTGCCCCTGACTCGGACAGGGAGGCAATTCAACCTCTTTTAGCCAAAATCACCACTCTCACAGCCCAAGGCCTCATCGGGCTCAACCTAGTGAAGACTTGGGTAGATTCCGGATTCAACCCAACTCCATCCGCACAAAGTTAATGTGCGAATATTCAGGGCAACCTACAGACCCGCTCCGGTACTCCGACAATATCTTCGCAGCTGGCGATACTCATAAAACCATCAAGGGATTTCTGACCGAAAAGCTTGAGGTAATCCGGAACATATCCGGGTTAGAGCCCTTCACGCTTGAGAACCAGCCCCCAAGGTGAAAACCTGACTTTGATGCCTTTACCTTTGCTCTTTCCACTCAATGCAGTTAATAACCCTTATGTTAACACTTTTCAGGCTGATGATGATTTTTGGAAAACCAATGCCTCCCCTAGCTCCGAAAGTCCAGAGGAGCAAGAAACTGTTAACTCGGACGAAGGTACTCTCCGGATTTTATTTGGTTCCCTTGAACTCACCATAACCCCTTCATTTCCAACCATAACTTTGATGATATCCAGAACAAGAAGATGACGAGGAAGAAAACTCCGATGGCAAAGTAGAATCTGCCAGCGACGAGGAAGAACTGGAGCCGACAGTCAAGGTCGGATCCAAAAGAAAGACTCAAGAGGCCACCTCCAAGGTTTCATATCTCCCCCTCGCATTCAACTCGCATTACTTTAATGATATACTTGAGCTACCTTGACGTTATCCCACTGGCCGTCCTTGAAGGAGTCGCCCGTGCCCAAGCGTAGGTCAACTCGAAATCACCCGGGTGATGATGCCCTCAACCCGGGTATTTCATCGACCCCCCCGCGGCGGGCTGGTAATTACCCTATCCTTTCTGGGTCAAAACATTCTCTTTAAACCATTCCCATATGACATCTAACTTGATAATTTCCAGCTTCTCCCGAGTCCAGCGATGGATTTTGTCACATCCCAATTTTGGAATAGCTGTTAACACAGTTGTTTTGCTAATTTCTTGACTAATAAACCTTGGTTGTGTTTGTTTGTGGTTGTTTAAGTGCAACCAAACAAACTAATTATATAAACTTGCAAACTTAAAAGGATAGCAAAGCAGTGAACTAAAAATATTCAACATATTGTTCCAGGGATAAAAATATTCAACATATTGTTCCAATGACCTTGGCAATATTTTCTAAAGTAAATTTTGATCAAAGAGTTTTCCAAAAACATCTTAGGAATCTCATACTTGTTGAATATCATTCCAAGACCTAAATTAAGAAAGAGGAAACACTTAATAAAATTTCCCTAAAAGATTATCAGAAAAAGAGGCATTCTTAAATGCTTCACCAAAATATTATCAAATGTTTTTCCAACCTTGCAAGATTAAAAACAAAGGTATTGGAGAGCATTGACTTGCTATCTCTAGTCACACAAATATTTTGGCAAAGCATTGCTAAAGAAAAGCCTAGTGCTTTATTAAATAGAAATTCCAATATTTCCAGAAACAGAAAACTAAAACAAGTTACTATTGGAAACTATCTTAAAATGATTTGAAATTCATACCATTGCTTCCTTATATCAAATAAGGAACACACACAAGAGGAGACCAAAATTTGAATCCATTAAAGTCCTGAAAACATGAATTTTCTCCACAGCAACAATTGGGATTTTGAACAAGTTTGTTCTACAAACTTTTTCCAAATGCCATGAAATAAATACCACATGCTCTATATCATAAATAAGGATGAAAACCAAAAGGGCACAAGTTTTTGAATAATCTAAGTTGCCAAAAACCCCTGTTTTCTTGACAGCACCTTTTTGAAATTTGAACAAGTTTGTTCTATGAAGTAACTCAAAATGACTTGAATTTTCTACCACCTAAGGAACATATCAAATAAGGAATGTGTGCCAAAAATTATCATTTTTGGAAGCTCTTAAGTAGGTTAATAAATTCAATGTCCATTTTTGTAAGAATTAAAATTTGAACAACTTTGAATTATAAAGTGTATCCAATGGATCCAATTTTCACATATGTTGTACATCTCAACTAATAATAATTTTGGGCAAAAGGAAATTACTTTTTGACTTTGTTGGATGGGTGAAAATATCCTTTTTCAGAGAACACAGGGACCTTGTTGTAATTTTCTAGGGACCTAAATGCAATCCGAGTCACTCATCTCCTACCTCTAGCCATGCTGTAGAAACAGCACCCCTACTCCATGCCTTCGATGAGAAGGAACCTTTGAGGATAAGAGGACCCCATGTGACCTTGTCTGCCCACATGCTCCCCCCTCCCATCGAGCTCCCTCTCTCTCTCTCAAAAAAGGAACAAACCGAAACCCTAGTTTTGCCTCACCGTCGATTCGGCCTATCGAGACCTCGCCGTCGGCAACCGTGTGTACCATTGGCTCCGCCTTGTCGTGGTGGTGCTCGGTGCACAAGGAATCGGGCCGAAACACGTCGTGGCGCCCGCGCCATCCCCCTCCTTCTTCGGCTCCGGGAGGACTCCGGCGAGGGATTCCGCGATTAGCTCCCTCTCCGACCTCACCGAGCCTCCTGTCGCATCCACGGTGAGCACGCGGTCCTCCCCTTTTTCCCCTCTCACTCTGCCCCTAGAACCCCGCCGCGCCTTGCTCGTTTCCGGCCACCATGGGCGCGCCGTCGCCGCCGCTTTCCGGCCGCTCCCGGGAAGCGAAACATCCCTCGGTTAGTTCCCCTCGACGAGAGCATCGCGTAGATGGTTAGGAATCGATTTTTGGCGTCCGATTTCGCCGGAATTTGCTCGCCGGACTTGTTCCCGCCGGCGGGTGACGCAGGACGACGTCATCGTCTCCTTGACCCCGCGCGGGAAAGGTCAAACCCGCGGGTGGGGCCGCGCTGGCCCGCGTGGCTGCCACCGTGGCCGTTGGCCCGCTGGTCAGCGGCTAAGGCTAGGTTCCCCCGCGGTAAATCTGGTTTTGGCCGGCCCAACAACTGGATCTGGCCCATCCCTAGTTCTTTTTCCAAATTAATTTTTACAGAAACATTGCAGTTTACTTTTGGCTCTAAATAAATATCTAAAAGATGATTTTGACCAAGACAAAAAATCACAGTGGTACCTAAACAAAATATAAACCACCTCCAACTTGTAGATCTACATTTGGATGTATATTTTAAGAATGAAAAATGATTTGGCAACAGGTACCAGAAACACCAAAATGAGCCCCATTTTTGTTTTACAACTCAGAATGAAGTGAGACAAATTGCATTGGAAAGCTCTTGCAATTTCCTAACAGGAGCAATTGACCTCGTTTCCAAATTCGTTGTATTTTTGAAATGGCATGCAATTTGGTAAAACACCAGAGAGCACTTTGGTGATTTTTATAAATTAATTAAAGATGAATTTTGATGCAAACCAAATTGGATGGTCTTTTATATGTTTAGGACTATCCAAACCTAGAAGGGTTTAATTTTTAGAGCATCCTATAAAATTTGGTGGACAGATCTTTGTTTTGCATGTTTCTGCCATTTTGGCATTTTAAGTAATTAAATTGTATGATTATATTTTTGTATTGCAATATTGTTTTCTAGCATGTATAAGATGTGTGAACTTGTTTACTAAGTGTTACTTTTCTATTTTAGCATGTTAGAATGTGTGGACTTGATTTGAGAAGAAATATGATTTTGGTTATTAACATATGATTATTCTCTAGTTAATATTTGCATAATATTTTTGAGTGATAAAATTATGTGCAAGCACTTGGAGTCTTGATTGGATCCAGTACCATGTTGGTACTTATATTTTGTTAGTATCACCTCTTCTAGCTTGCATTTGATTTGGTAGAAAAGCATGAGTAGCTTTGTCATGACTATGAAAATGTTCTGGAAAAATTCCCTCATGTGAGGAATTTTTGGCATAAGAATTTGTGGTTGTGTATCCACATATTTTTGTGTTTTGTTCATAGGACCAGTAGCATTTTGATTATGTTTTTATGAGTACTTTATCCCTAGAGTTTTCACTTGTGTGAAAACAATAGCATGAGTATCATTGCCTTGCTTATTTAAACACCCTATTATTTTCTGCTAGTATTGTTATTGCACTAGGTGCTAGTTTAGGTTTTTGCTAATTGTTGTCAAGTGTGACCAGAGGCTTTGTGACCTCTTAATGCTTTGATATGCTAGTGGAACACCCACTGGTTTCATTGCATTTTTGGTGGAAACATTATTTCCCCCACACTAGATGTGTTTCTTTTATATAGTTCTATAACTAATGAGTGCCTAGTATTTTTGCTTTGGGAATTTTTGTGCTAAACAAAAATGGGTATGCTTCTGTTTGTAAGTGGTTGTAATCATGTGTGGCTTGATAGGAAAAATCCATATTTGGATTGTTGTTTGGTTCCTCTAGTAATGCCCCTTTTTATTACTACTAGTATGTAGGAGTTGCCCTGCAAATGGATGCATTGTTTTGTTAAATGGGATATTTTGTTATACAAAGTATATATGTTTTTCAGTACTGTTTTTATGACATGGACCCTCTGGTTGTATTTCAATTACTTGATTGAAATTCATCCATTGATTCTTCATGTGTGAGTAGTACTAGTTTTCCTTAGCATTTTTGTATTGAATTATTTTTCCTGCCAACTTGTGTTTGGTAGATATTTATGTATCCTTGCATGAGGACATGTTTTCATTCCCATTATGATAACATGGTTCCTTGTTTGCATTTTAGTACTTTATTTATTATGCTTGCTTGCATAGCAAATTTTTAGTAGAAGCATGTCTATAGGATTCCTCCTTTTAGTCATTATTTCTATTGTTCTCACTATGAGAAATGGTGTGTTTCGTGATGAGTCTATTACCTTATTACACATATGTAGGCTCACTGATTTGTAAAATTAACTTTTGCAAATCATGTGTCTTAGTTATTCTTGGTGTGATTTTAGACTTAGTAAGATAGCTACCTTTTTCTTTTTGTTGTTTGGTTGATAGACCCATTGCCATGCTTATTTTTGTGCATGTTTTATACACTTTTAGTAGTCTCACCCTTGTGAAACTAAGTGTATTTTGGGTTTATTAATATCTTGGTATGAGAGTGGCACACCCGCTGAATCCATGATATTAAGGTTGTGAGATATGTTCCTCCAACCTTAAGCTGTCTTATTAAATGGCATTTCTGCCAAGTGTGTTTGTTTGATTGTTTGCCTCCATTAGTAAATTGTGTGATTTGTTATTATTAGATTTCCTTGCTGTATGTATTGTTGTGTATTGTTGCTTGCCTTGATTGGTTCTGAATGTGTGTCCTTTATTCCTTTTACGGCGTTAGAAAACGAAGAGGAAGGAAGTGTCGTGAAGCTCTGTTTCAAGTTCCAGTCACTCCAACACCAGGGACACAAGAGATACCAGGCAAGCATCCTGATTGCTTGTTGATACAATACTTACCATTATCTATCATGCATGTTTTACCTCTGAAGTTTTACAAAAACTTGATTATCAAAACTATTTTTGAGGTGGAAATTACTACTATACTATATTATAGGTTACTATCATGCAAATAGTTAAACTTGGTAATACCAAGCCCATAGGCCACCATATGGTATTTATTACCATCAAATATATTAGTCCCTAAGTGGACACCCTAAAATTGTGATTCTACCAAACCAAGGCTTTACGGAAAAACCCGGAGAAAAGGCGGATCCTTGTTCTCCGGAGGAATGTGGAAGTGGTCATTTTTGAGAAAGTGTTTTTTTCAAAAATGACACATAACCTAGTCTTCGCTGGACAACCTTTACCGTACTGCCACTTTACCCCAATATGGGTAGGGGCTTGATTAAAAACTTGTTATGGTTAGTATGTGTGCTATCTCAAGTGCTATAGGGGATGGGATCCTCCGAACCGAAATGTTGCTAGGAGTGGGGAATACGGGACATCTAAAGTGTGGGATTAATTTTCCCTCCGGATGCAGCAGTTGGGCCTCCTGTCTGGGCGGTGTGAGACACGGCTTGCCGGGGAGGGGGAAACCCAATTGAAGAGATAGACATGTTCCAGCTTGTACATAGTGGATATTCAAGATCAGTTATCTGATGTTCTCATAGGTTGAGGACAGTCCATGGGTGTTTCATGGCGGATTCTGGATCTGGTGGAAATGTGTACACCTCTGCAGAGTAAAACTATTTCGAGATAGCCGCGTCCTCGGATATGGACGGTTGAATGGCCATGTAGCTAGCATTGTGTCAATGTTTTCAAAAAGGAAGTTTTTGAAAGGGAATTTTTGGAAAGGAAGTGTTGAACTTGTGAAGTTCGGAAAGGAATGGAAACTTATACCGTGGAGGTATCGTCGATGATAAAAAGCCAGATGATGTTATACAAAACAAAATGTTTTGCAAACAAAACCTTTTCTACTCTAAGCAAGAATTCTGGAAACTGATTCCAAGAAGTTTTGCAAAGAGAAAATATTCTTTAACAAAACTTTACAAAACCTCTTGTACATGTCATATCTACAAGAGAAATAAAACTATATTATTTTCTTCTGAAGTATCTTCTTCAACAAAGATACAGATAAACTTGACTGCAACTGTGGTGTCATCATATATGAACACCATTGATAGTGAACCATATTTATAGCCTACCTATTCCACCATATAAGCATACTTGCATGTTGGTAAGTGATATGATGGATGTCTTGCTGAGTACATTCAAATGTACTCATTATGGTTTCGCCCCTGGTATCTACTTATCAGACTTCGAGAAGGAGCTTCCGAAGGATATCTATGAGGAGAAGTACGGAGTTGACGGCTTTGCGAACTAGGATCGTCTCCGGGTCAGCAGCCTGTAGGTTAAGGCGTGACTTGGGCTCAACTACGTTGTGTTTTATTCGTCTTCCGCTGTGTTTGTTAAGTAGCCTGCCCTTTGTGGCAGCTGTGCTAGACTTGATCGTGTGATCATTTTTGTAATACCTTTATGTATTCGTGTAATGGATGATGTATATCTGTGTGCCAACTGTGTATGTTGTTCACGACTGATCTTTCTGGGATCGTGAATGTATGCATACGTAGGGTTTCAGACTGCCGGTCTGGGGTCCTTACAGAGTTGGTATCAGAGCCATCCTGACCTTAGGAGACCTTAGTTAGCATGGACGTCAGATAGGAAAGAAAAGTATTTTTGAGTAAAAACCTATTTACTATCTAAATTATTTTTATCTTAGGGAATTTTAGTATATTTTCCCTCCTTATTATCTTTTCAAAGGATTCTAAATGCATATCAAGGGCGTTCTTGAACAGTGGTTCGAAGGTCGGGCCTTACAGAGTTTGTATCTCTCTCGGTTAAGAGCTTATGTCTTACTTGTTTGCAACTGCTCCGCTCTGTTTTTGAAACATCTCTCGTCTTTGAAGTTTTCTGTCCAGAAAATAGTTGGAGTTTCAAAAACAGATGGTTGCATAAAGTTTTATCAAAACTTTACTTCTATTTTATCTTGTTTTCATACAAAAACTTGTATACTTGCCGATGTCCCGAGAAGACCCAAATAATTGCCTAGCTCTACAGTGATGATGGTCAGCAGTAGATATAGTTCTTCAGCCACTTCTAGGATTTTGGATTAGTCTAGTTTGGAGTAATTTAGCGATAACTCCATGAGTCGCCTCCCCCGACGTAGCTCCAATGGAGCCTTGCTTGTGTGTTTTGGCTTGTTTATGTGTGTCCGTAGGACTTTGTGCTATTTTGTGGTGTAGAATTTGGTTCATCTAGGCTTCTATATGTTTGTGGGGTGCTCAAAAATTGCAGATTTGTGCTTGCCCCGCTCTTGTTTTTGAATCGCCTCATGTTAAATTTTTGCAAGCAAAAATGTTTGTATAGCATTCAAAAACAAGAATTTGTTGCTTAGGCTTATACTTGTGTTCGCTTCATAATGTGACCCGTCGTGAACCACCACCATCTCCCACAATTAATGAAAGCACCATTGCGCCTAATAATAGAGGACCATCAAGCCACCCGAGCTGATAGCATTGCTACCAGTGATGCACTCCAACATATAAAGCTCCAACAACGACAACCTTTAAAGAAGAAAAGGCGTGAATGCACCAACAACTACTGACCAAAACCTCTGTGTTTGTCTGTTTGCAAAAGATTTTTCTTACCATGTTGGCTAAATGTCGTACCTTTTTTATGTCCCTTTTTAAAAGACCAAACAAGAGAAAACCCCTTTTTTTTTTAAAAAAAAAGTTATATACCTCCCTCCTCTGGAGAAAGGTGCAAAATAAGTCTTCACATGCCATGATGCGCAACCCCCTAAAAAGCTAATCAAAAGAACACGATTAAATATTCGACGTACGATGACGCCAGTCGTATCTTGTCGGACAAACCTTATTTAATAGAAAGCTAACAAGACTAACATGCTTTGTCTAATCTTAGGTTGACACCTAACCAAAGCATGCAAACTACTAACAATTCTTTCTAAACCAAGGAATTAAGTGACTTAAGACACCTTTTAATATAGTTGGTAAAAAGGAGAAGTCACGAGAAAATAAAATGATGACCTATTCGTTTACTAGCCAATACGATATCGGGTGTATCTATTTTGGAAACCAAATCTTAGTAGACGTTGTAAGTACTATGAGATTCGAGATTTAGAAATTAAGTGAACGATGGAATGGATATGATAGATCTAGAAAACAGCAGTTTTCCGGTGTTTGTTTCTTTGTGTGCTCTTGATTGAAATAAATTTGTGTATTATTCAATCTTGCTTCCTAACTTATATGGAGTTGTTAGGACTTGTTATTATGTTGTTCTCTTACAATAAATCTACCCTAGAAAGTGTGTGCATGATTGAAAACTCGAATAAAAATGAAATAACATTTGTTACCTTCTAGTTTATTATTTGGAAGTATTGTGAGAACTAGATCTGGGTATACTTTCTTAGTGGATTTTGTGCTATGTTTTCCTTGAGTCCAGTACCATTTAGGTACTGTTATTTTGATGCTTGTACCTATGTTAGCTTGCATGTCTCTTAATAGTAAAGCATATGTAAGCATTACTATCAGTATGCACTAGTATTGCTTCACTAGATTAAATAGCCTTATATTTTTATCTTGTATGCAAAGTTTTTCATGAGTAACCAGAGGCTTAGTACCTATTTTTACTTGGTATTAGTGGTCCATAGCCCACTGGTCCCATTGCATTTTGGCTTAAGGATGAAAATCCCCAACCATACACATGTGTGAAAATAGCATGTTTCACTAAGTGATTGATTTCTATTTTCCACCATGGAAAATATAATTGTTTCTTTTCACTTATGCAAGTGAGAAGTTTATTTCTTATTGTAAATACTAATATGTTTAGGTGTGATCCTTTTGTTAGCATAATATTCCTTAGGGGTATCATGTTAAGAAATGTTTCACTATCGTGTGCTAAAATTAAATTGTTCGCAAATAAATTAAATTCCTCGTGATTGGTAGATTGTTTGTGA
The DNA here is from genome assembly GCA_028641055.1 of Alopecurus myosuroides. NCBI lineage: Eukaryota > Viridiplantae > Streptophyta > Magnoliopsida > Poales > Poaceae > Alopecurus > Alopecurus myosuroides. The sequence goes on from JAPCYS010000656.1 coordinate 358,957, forward strand.
ATAATTTTAAATTGAGTGTATGGATTTTTGAAAAGGTTTAGATAACTTTTCATTAATTACATAGCTACTGGTTGTGTGAGTTATACCTTGCTTGTTTGCTAATAATTGTTTAAGAAAAACATAAATTGCTAGAATTAATTTATGCATGTTTAATAGTTGTGTCATGGGATTGTTTTGATGTTTGTGCTTACTAGCATGAGTAAGTTTTGTGTACTGTTATTAGGTACACTTATATTCATGAATTTCTTGTTTAAGTTTAAACATCATGATAGCATTGTTTGCTTCTCTAGAGTGAAACTAGTTCACCACTAGAAAATGGTGATTTTTGCTCTAGTATTACCCTCTTGTTATTTTATATGTGTTGATATAGCATGTTTAGGAAGTTATTACTTCTTTTATCATGCCATGAATTATTTAGATGCATGTTCTATGGTTATAGGATATGATTATCTCTTATAGCATGCTGGTGTAGATTTTTCATACTAGTGTGTGATTTGTGCAGACCTTTTTATGCCTGGGTAATAGGAGTTCTATCTTGTGAAGATGGTGTTGAATATATTTATGATTAAATCCATTAGTTTTTAGCTACTGGTTGGTTGCTAATTGTTCATGATTGATGGATTCCAAAACCTCTAATAAACAATAACCTAGTGAATAAATAGTCTATTCATCTGTGGTGTTGTTTGCTTGCTTATTGGATTTTGTTTAAATGTTTTTACCTTAGCATGAGTTAATACTTGTGTTATGATTGTGATTAAGAGTATCTTATTAAACTAAAAACATCCAACTAAAATCATGAACATATTAAGTGATAGTTGCTTGTGGTGAGTAATAACCACTGCCATGGGTATTTGTTCTGTCTGTTTGTTTTACCTTAGCAACCTAACCTTTGCACCACAAGCTATGTTTTTAGCTTCTTATATACCTTATTATGAGAGTGGTAGACCACTCCATATGGGTTATGTAAGATGTGGGATATAGCTAGGAGCTCATGTAAAAAAATTGACGGTACGTTTCCAAGTAGTTCTGCACTAACCTTAATTTTTGTTCAAACTAGGAAACAAAAGTTTTGGACCTAACACAGTACTGGTGTACTTTTTAAAGTTAATTTGCTAATTTAGGGATGTACCCCACCTCCCAAGAAAAGTCAAAGGGGGGAAGCACCTACACTCCAACACTAACATTGTGTTTGTTGGCCCTCCCTTAGTCCTCGCTTGTGAATCTCGGGGACGAGATTCTTTTTAAGGGGGGAAGACCTGTCACATCCCAATTTTGGAATAGCTGTTAACACAGTTGTTTTGCTAATTTCTTGACTAATAAACCTTGGTTGTGTTTGTTTGTGGTTGTTTAAGTGCAACCAAACAAACTAATTATATAAACTTGCAAACTTAAAAGGATAGCAAAGCAGTGAACTAAAAATATTCAACATATTGTTCCAGGGATAAAAATATTCAACATATTGTTCCAATGACCTTGGCAATATTTTCTAAAGTAAATTTTGATCAAAGAGTTTTCCAAAAACATCTTAGGAATCTCATACTTGTTGAATATCATTCCAAGACCTAAATTAAGAAAGAGGAAACACTTAATAAAATTTCCCTAAAAGATTATCAGAAAAAGAGGCATTCTTAAATGCTTCACCAAAATATTATCAAATGTTTTTCCAACCTTGCAAGATTAAAAACAAAGGTATTGGAGAGCATTGACTTGCTATCTCTAGTCACACAAATATTTTGGCAAAGCATTGCTAAAGAAAAGCCTAGTGCTTTATTAAATAGAAATTCCAATATTTCCAGAACAGAAAACTAAAACAAGTTACTATTGGAAACTATCTTAAAATGATTTGAAATTCATACCATTGCTTCCTTATATCAATAAGGAACACACACAAGAGGAGACCAAAATTTGAATCCATTAAAGTCCTGAAAACATGAATTTTCTCCACAGCAACAATTGGGATTTTGAACAAGTTTGTTCTACAAACTTTTTCCAAATGCCATGAAATAAATACCACATGCTCTATATCATAAATAAGGATGAAAACCAAAAGGGCACAAGTTTGTGAATAATCTAAGTTGCCAAAAACCCCTGTTTTCTTGACAGCACCTTTTTGAAATTTGAACAAGTTTGTTCTATGAAGTAACTCAAAATGACTTGAATTTTCTACCACCTAAGGAACATATCAAATAAGGAATGTGTGCCAAAAATTATCATTTTTGGAAGCTCTTAAGTAGGTTAATAAATTCAATGTCCATTTTTGTAAGAATTCAAATTTGAACAACTTTGAATTATAAAGTGTATCCAATGGATCCAATTTTCACATATGTTGTACATCTCAACTAATAATAATTTTGGGCAAAAGGAAATTACTTTTTGACTTTGTTGGATGGGTGAAAATATCCTTTTTCAGAGAACACAGGGACCTTGTTGTAATTTTCTAGGGACCTAAATGCAATCCGAGTCACTCATCTCCTACCTCTAGCCATGCTGTAGAAACAGCACCCCTACTCCATGCCTTCGATGAGAAGGAACCTTTGAGGATAAGAGGACCCCCATGTGACCTTGTCTGCCCACATCTCTCTCTCTCCCCCCCCCTCTCCATCGACTCTTCAAAAAAAAAAGGAACAAACCGAAACCCTAGTTTGCCTCACCGTTCGATTCGCCTATCGAGACCTCGCCGTCGGCAACCGTGTGTACCATTGGCTCCGCCTTGTCGTGGTGGTGCTCGGTGCACAAGGAATCGGGCCGAAACACGTCGTGGCGCCCGCGCCACCCCCTCCTTCTTCGGCTCCGGGAGGACTCCGGCGAGGATTCCCGCCGATTAGCTCCCTCTCCGACCTCACCGAGCCTCCTGTCGCATTCCACGGTGAGCACGCGGTCCTCCGCCGCCTTTTTCCCCCTCTCACTCTGCCCCTAAAACCCCGCCGCGCCTTGCTCGTTTTCCGGCCACCATGGGCGCGCCGTCGCCGCCGCTTTCCGGCCGCTCCCAAGCGAAACATCCCTCGTAGTTTCCCCTCGACGAGAGCATCGCGTAGATGGTTAGGAATCGATTTTGGCGTCCGATTTCGCCGGAATTTGCTCGCCGGACTTGTTCCCGCCGGCGGTGACGCAGGACGACGTCATCGTCTCCTTGACCCCGCGCGGGAAAGGTCAAAACCCGCGGGTGGGGCCAGCTGGCCCGCGTGGCTGCCACCGTGGCCGTTGGCCCGCTGTCAGCGGCTAAGGCTAGTTCCCCGCGGTAAATCGGTTTTGGCCGGCCCCAAAACTGGATCTGGCCCATCCCTAGTTCTTTTTCCAAATTAATTTTTACAGAAACATTCAGTTTACTTTTGGCTCTAAATAAATATCTAAAAGATGATTTTGACCAAGACAAAAATCACAGTGTACCTAAACAAATATAAACCACCTCCAACTTGTAGATCACATTGGATGTATATTTTAAGAATGAAAAATGATTTTGGCAACAGGTACCAGAAACACCAAAATGAGCCCCATTTTTGTTTTAACAACTCAGAATGAAGTGAGACAAATTGCATTGGAAAGCTCTTGCAATTTCCTAACAGGAGCAATTGACCTCGTTTCCAAATTCGTTGTATTTTTGAAATGGCATCAATTTGGTAAAACACCAGAGATCACTTTGGTGATTTTTAAATTAATTAAAGATGAATTTTGATGCAAACCAAATTGGATGGTCTTTTATATGTTTAGGAATATCAAACCTAGAAGGGTTTAATTTTTTAGAGCATCCTATAAAATTTGGTGGACAGATCTTTGTTTTGCATGTTTCTGCCATTTTGGCATTTTAAGTAATTAAATTGTATGATTAATTTGTATTGCAATATTGTTTTCTAGCATGTATAAGATGTGAACTTGTTTTCTAAGTGTTCTTTTCTATTTAGCATGTTAGAAATGTGTGGACTTGATTTGAGAAGAAATATGATTTTGTTATTAACATAAGATTATTCTCTAGTTAATATTTGCATAATATTTTTGATGATAAAATTATGTGCAAGCACTTGGAGTCTTGATTGGATCCAGTACCATGTGGTACTTATATTTTGTTAGTATCACCTCTTCTAAGCTTGCATTGATTTGGTAGAAAAGCATGTATTTGTCATGACTTGAAAATGTTCTGGAAAAATTCCCTCATGTGAGGAATTTTTGGCATAAGAATTTGTGGTTGTGTATCCACATATTTTGTGTTTTGTTCATAGGCCAGTAGCATTTTGATTATGTTTTTAATGAGTACTTATCCCTAGAGTTTTCACTTGTGTGAAAACAATAGCATGAGTATCATTGCCTTGCTTATTTAAACACCCTATTATTTTCTGCTAGTATTGTATTGCACTAGGTGCTAGTTTAGGTTTTTGCTAATTGTTGTCAAGTGTGACCAGAGGCTTTGTGACCTCTTAATGCTTTGATATCTATGGAACACCCACTTTTCATTGCATTTTTGGTGGAAACATATTTCCCCCACACTAGATGTGTTTCTTTTATATAGTTCTATAACTATGAGTGCCTAGTATTTTGCTTTGGGAATTTTTGTGCTAAACAAAAATGGGTATGCTTCTGTTGTAAGTGGTTGTAATCAGTGTGGCTTGATAGGAAAAATCCATATTTGGATGTTTGTTTGTTCCTCTAGAATGCCCCTTTTTATTACTACTAGTATGTAGGAGTTTGCCCTGCAAATGATGCATGTTTTGTTAAATGGATATTTTTGTTATACAAAGTATATATGTTTTTCAGTACTGTTTTTATGACATGGACCCTCTGGTTGTATTTCAATTACTTGATTGAAATTCATCCATTGATTCTTCATGTGTGAGTAGTACTAGTTTTCCTTAGCATTTTTGTATTGAATTATTTTTCCTGCCAACTTGTGTTTGTAGATATTTATGTATCCTTGCATGAGGACATGTTTTCATTCCCATTATGATAACATGTTTCCTTGTTTGCATTTTAGTACTTTATTTATTTGCTGCTTGCATAGCAAATTTTTAGTAGAAGCATGTCTATAGGATTCCTCCTTTTAGTCATTATTCTATTGTTCTCACTATGAGAAATGGTGTGTTTCGTGATGAGTCTATTACCTTATTACACATATGTAGGCTCACTGATTTGTAAAAGTAACTTTTTGCAAATCAAGTGTCTTAGTTATTCTTGGTGTGATTTTAGACTTAGTAAGATAGCTACCTTTTCTTTTTGTTGTTGGTGATAGACCCATTGCCATGCTTATTTTGTGCATGTTTTATAACACTTTTAGTAGTCTCACCCTTGTGAACTAAGTGTATTTTGGGTTTATTAATATCTTGGTATGAGAGTGGCACACCCGCTGAATCCATGTATTAAGGTTGAGATATGTTCCTCCAACCTTAAGCTGTCTTATTAAATGGCATTTCTGCCAAGTGTGTTTGTTTGATTGTTTGCCTCCATTAGTAAATTGTGTGATTTGTTATTAGATTTCCTTGCTATGTATTGTTGTTATTTTGCTTGCCTTGATTGGTTCTGAATGTGTCCTTTATTCCTTTTACGGCGTTAGAAAACGAAGAGGAAGGAAGTGTCGTGAAGCTCTCTGTTTCAAGTTCCAGTCACTCCAACACCAGGGACACAGAGATACCAGGCAAGCATCCGATTGCTTGTTGATACAATACTTACCATTATCTATCATGCATGTTTTACCTCTGAAGTTTTACAAAAACTTGATTATCAAAACTATTTTTTGAGGTGGAAATTACTACTATACTATAATAGGTTACTACATGCAAATAGTTAAACTGGTAATACCAAGCCCATAGGCCACCATATGGTATTTAAATTTACCATCAAATATATTAGTCCCTAATGGACACCCTAAAATTGTGATTCTACCAAACCAAGGCTTTACGGAAAAAACCCGGAGAAAAGGCGGATCCTTGTTCTCCGGAGGAATGTGGAAGTGGTCATTTTTGAGAAAGTGGTGTTTTTCAAAAATGACACATAACCTAGTCTTCGCTGGACAACCTTTACCGTACTGCCACTTTACCCCAATATGGGTAGGGGCTTGATTAAAAACTTGTTATGGTTAGTGTGTGCTATCTCAAGTGCTAAAGGGATGGATCCTCCGAACCGAAATGTTGCTAGGAGTGGGGAATACGGGACATCTAAAGGTGTGGGATTAATTTTCCCTCCGGATGCAGCAGTTTGGGCCTCCTGTCTGGGCGGTGTGAGACACGGCTTGCCGGGGGGAAACCCAATTGAAGAGATAGACATGTTCTAGCTTGTACATAGTGGATATTCAAGATCAGTTATCTGATGTTCTCATAGGTTGAGGACAGTCCCATGGGTGTTTCATGGCGGATTCTGGATCTGGTGGAAATGTGTACACCTCTGCAGAGTAAAACTAATTCGAGATAGCCGCGTCCTCGGATATGGACGGTTGAATGGCCATGTAGCTAGCATTGTGTCAATGTTTTCAAAAAGGAAGTTTTTGAAAGGGAATTTTTGGAAAGGAAGTGTTGAACTTGTGAAGTTCGGAAAGGAATGGAAACTTATACGTGGAGGTATCGTCGATGAAAAAAAGCCAGATGATGTTATACAAACAAAATGTTTTTGCAAACAAAACCATTTCTACTCTAACAAGAATTCTGGAAACTGATTCCAAAAGTTTTGCAAAGAGAAAATATCTTTAACAAAACTTTACAAAACCTCTTGTACATGTCATATCTACTACAAGAGAAATAAAACTATATATTTTCTTCTGAAGTATCTTCTTCAACAAAGATACAGATAAACTACTGCAACTGTGGTGTCATCATATATGAACACCATTGATAGTGAACCATATTTATAGCCTACCTATTCCACCATATAAGCATAACTTGCATGTTGGTAAGTGATATGATGGATGTCTTGCTGAGTACATTCAAATGTACTCATTATGGTTTCGCCCCTGTATCTACTTATCAGACTTCGAGAAGGAGCTTCCGAAGGATATCTATGAGGAGAAGTACGGAGTTGACGCTTTGCGAACTAGGATCGTCTCCGGGTCGCAGCCTGTAGGTTAAGGCGTGACTTGGCTCAACTACGTTGTGTTTTATTCGTCTTCCGCTGTGTTTGTTAAGTAGCCTGCCCTTGTGGCAGCTGTGCTAGACTTGATCGTGTGATCATTTTTGTAATACCTTTATGTATTCGTGTAATGGATGATGTATATCTTGTGCCAACTGTGTATGTTGTTCACGACTGATCTTTCTGGATCGTGAATGTATGCATACTAGGGTTTCAGACTGCCGGTCTGGGGTCCTTACAGATTTCCTTATGACTTTGCGGTGAATACCGGGTAAGATCCCCTTCCTGGTGTCCCACCATATTTCATCACCCTTTCTTAATTGTGTATTTAGCTACTCACTGACAACATCTTATAGGGCCAGGGTCGTTGTCAGCGATCAAGAGGAAACGGGGACCGAGGGCCCGGGTAAGGGAAGCCCGGCTGATAAGACTACAAGCCGCGTCCAGCGGTGAAAAACAAGCGTCGCCGCCCAAAACCCGGACACGCAAGGAGCCGAGTATCCAATTGCTTCCCATGCAAGCAAGAAGAACAAAACCACCGTCTTGGTGCAGAGAAGGAGCGTCGATTCCGACACACAAATGACCCGGGTTTCGCCTCCTACAAGAAGAAAGCTCCTTCCCGGAATTTCCAAGGCCCCGGGTCTTCTGATACGAGTAAAGACACTTTCGATCAGTTGATGAACACTCTCCTCACTATGAAGACTTCGGAGGGCCAGATCTTGGAGCGCATGGCTGCAGAGCACCAGGTAAGGACACTTGGTATCTCATATTGCATACCTAGTCCCCAAGTTCCAAGTATGACTTGCAAAAGTGATGCTTGGTACTTTACGCCACATTCAGCTTTCCATACAATCCAACTAATCTTGCATTTCCTTGCTACTTACAGGCACAGATAACCCGGTCTGATGAAACTTTACTGAGGACCGAACAACTTCTTCTTGCCGAATGAAACGAAGGGAAATCCTTGAGGATGACATGAAAACCTTGAAGAAAGATGTTTCCAAATACAAGAAGAAGTGCAATGCTGCTCAAACCGAACTGAAGAAACTATCGGACCAGGTCTCCGATACTTATCAAATCTTGCTCAGTAATTTTCTGCTGTCGATTGGCTTCATGTCTTTGCTTTATATAACAGACTCGGGATTTACTGATATGCTGTTCTTTTGTACACTGCAGGTGGCCAACCTTGCGGCCCCAGAGGAAAATGCCATTGTCAAGGCTAAACCCAGACTGTGCTCCGGACTTTCTTGCCGAACAAAATTTATTGGATGCTGTGAAGTGGCCTACGGAAGTCCGGGCGAAGAGAATCTCGTTCAAGCCATGCTCCACTGTACCAGGCTGATTGAAATCTGGAAACGCTCATCAATGCCGGATTGGAATGACCCGGGCTTTACTCTGACCAAAGCTTTCTTTCCAAAGCTTGACCCGGCAAAGGTAACATCCGGGTTTCCCGAATTCAAGGCTGACGGTTCCAAATTTACACCCAAGGATTTCAAAGCCATACAAGCCGCAGTGCGCCCCTCAGCTACCACTTTGGCCGATAGCTTGGATCTAAATACAATTATGAGTGCATACGACGCTGATGGCAAAGTTATTACGGAAGAAGCGCCCCGCCTTTTGATATCTTGGAGAAGTGGGTTTCTAGCTCGGCCAGGAAGAGGGAGGCGACTGCGAAGAGAGAGGCCGAGTTAGGATCGGGCCCGTCTGCTTCTACACCAGCCGTCCCTCCACCAGTCCGCCCTGATGCAATGAGTCCGGGTAAGGGTGCCGGGAAGGCTAAGCAGCAAACCCAGGACTCAGACCCGGAAGGTGCTTAGGAGGCCGAATAGGGCCGTACTATCATAATACCTGTAATTCTTTGTATTCACACTGTTATGCTTTTGATGGTGCGCCTGTGCACCCCTGAAACTGACGCTGTACCTTGTAACGTACTTTAGTCCGTGATACTTTGCGGCTTTCCTGGCCTTTTGATAACCGTATTGCTTGCCTATTTTTTGAACTTTTCTCGATACCCCGATTCTCTATTGTTGCTCCCTTCGTAAGACTCGTTTTTCCGAGTACCAGGGCTTTGATACGTGGACTTTTTCTTTAAGTCCCCAAGACTCGGATGGTGAGGTTTTTCGAACTGCGATAGCCAAGTAGTTTGTTTCTGTTCGAAGTCCCCATTCCCCAGGACCAAAGTCCAGTCATGGGGGTGTGGCCTTTCTCAGAGAACAATTATTTTTTACCGAGTCGCAAGCCTAAAGCCATTCCGTTGAATACTGAAGTTATGCTTGATAGTTGTTGAGTTTCCGGCTTTAGCCTTGTACTCTGCATAAACTTGTGGTTTAGATGACCCTTTTGACTATCTTGTACTGTAAGCCGGCTTTCGCGTGGATACCATGTTGTTACATCCATACAGAACATTGTCAGGCAAGTCCCATTGGGCTTCATGGCTGATTGTAATCGTAAGCGAACGAATCATGCCACTTAGTGCGAGTCACATCGAGCTTAAGTAAGAAAGTCAAGAAAATTTGGCTCCTTTGTCCAGTTATAAGATTGCAGCCGTACTCGTTGCGAATAATCGGCCCTTATAACTATAGGCAATCAAGGCCGGGTCTTTTGGGTTGCTAGCTGGGCTACTTGAGCCGCCAGCCCCCGAGACCTGTATATACTCAACATTCTTAATGATACGGAAATACTGATGCCACTGGATACTACTTACTTGTAATCAGCTGTAACGAAATAGGACTTGATACCATCTCTTTATTGCTGCGAGAAAGTTTGGGTCAGCAGGCCGCCTCATAAAAAACCTTCCAGTCCCTAGGTACCTGGGTAGGAAAAGAGCGCGTCTGAAACCTCTGCCCGTTACATTGTTAGTTCTTCGTGACACCGGTCCCGAACTGCGTGACCGGTGCACATTCTCCACACGTTAGACTTTTTCATGACGAGTACCGGGTTTACTAGCCAACCCGGGTAGGTGTTTCCATGACATGGCCGGTTGAGAGTAACCCGGCAGCTTCTTCTTCTGTGGCGGATTGTTTGAGGGGTCATCCTTGACAAAATCCACCATTTTAGCATCTGTGTTACCTTGGATTTTGCTCGTTCGCCTTCAGTACTCGGCCTTTTGATGTGGCTCTACCCTCCGGGTCTGCTTGAGACCGGTACTGCTTGAGTTTCTTCTTTTCTACAGGCCTGCTCGGCCATTGCAGCTCTCCTTCGTCGCATTCAGCTGCTATGTCTCGATTTCCATGTATGGTAATGGTCTTCTTGGACCCGGGATTTTTAGCTGTAGATATACGTAACACGGCCTAGCCCATGAATTTGGCGTAAGCCGGCCTTCCAAATAACGCGTGATAAGGGCTTGCGCAATTAACTACCTCAAAGGTAAGCCACTCAATTCGATAGTTATCCTTTGACTCCCAAAGGCTACCTCCAATGCGATTTTTCCCTCGGGGCATGCTGAATGACCCGCACTATCCCATGAAAAACTGTTGAGCTTTTTTGCAGCTGAGATTCCTTGAGACCCATGCGTAGGAAGGTTTCCCAATACAGTATGTTGATGCTGCTTCCACCATCCATTAAAACCTTTTCAGTTCGTACCCATTGACTTGCGGTGCGACTAGAGCCAAGACTCCTGGGTGCTCCACTCTTTCTGGTGATCCCTTCTGCTCCATGTTACCTCCTGTTCTGACCATCTCAAGTACCTCGGGACAGCTAACGAAACTGAGTTGACCGCTTGCTTCAGTATCATTTTGTCCTTGTTAGAGCCTCCTGTGGTATGCACATTATATTGACCCAATTGTTTGGGGTTAGCCTGGAAACCTCCTGCCCCCCCTTGGTTATTACCTTGATTTCCAGCCGCCGATTGCCGGCTGGGGTGGGCCGTTGCCCGGGTTTGCCCCAGGACCCGGTCCTCCTCCCCGTCCTGCACCTCGCATAGCTCTGTTCACTCCTCATTTTTCCATCTTTGTAAATCGCGCACTGTTCTAGGAGTGGTTAGCTGGCCTGCCATTCCTGCTGTGCTTCGGGCATGCCATCCTTAATATGTCCCAATTGTTACCCGGCCTGGTGGACCTTGATATTCCTCCATTGTGGTTACCTCCGTTCAAATATCCTTCTGCTCTGGGTCTCGAAGACCCGGCTTCTGTGTTGGCGACAAACTCGGAGCCTCCTTCAAACGGCGCTTGTTCTGGCTATTTTCGTTATTACCTGATGCTGATCCATTGCCGTTCTTCCGTTATTGCTTGTGTTGCTTTTAACCTTCTTGTCATCAACTTCTTCTTCTGTAGTAACTGTCCGCAGCGTGTTTGTTGCACGCATCCATCAATTCTCCCATTGTAACTTCCGACGCATTTCGACTGGACTTCATGCGAGTTAACTTTTGCACTAAAGGTATAATACTTGCATGTTTTTGCATGGCTTGTAGCGCATCCTTGGGCTGGATATCCGTGGATGAGTGGAGTATCTCCATAACCCGGCGCACCCAACTGCGCGCCGATTCTCCCTTCTTCTGGACGCATCGCTCTAGATCATCAAATAGTGAATAATTTCCTGCAGGTCCCGTGAAAGTGCTTGACAAACGCGGTCTTCAATTCCTCCCAAGACTTGATCGATCCTTCCGGCAAATTGGTGAACCACAATTTTGCTGCTCCTTCAACATCATCAGGTACATGAACTTGGCTTGGAGGTTCTCGGACGCGTTGCGAATTGACATTGCCATCTCGTAACTGCTTAGCCATGTCTCGGGATCCATAGTTGGCTCATAATTCACTACTTTCCCTGGCTCTTTGAATTTTTCCGGTAAGGTTCAGCTCTGATACTGTCCGAGAGACATTTAGGCCCTGCAAGAACGGTTGAGCCGGCCTGGCTCTGGAAACGTGTGATACCGCGGGGCGCGGCTGGCGCGATGCGGCGGGAAGTCCCATGCACTGCAGACCCGGCCGCGGCCCTCCGAGCCCTAGAACTGTCCACGACGGCCTGTGCTGCTGATGCTGCCGAGCGCGGAGGAGGCGCATTTGCTGCTGCTCTTCCCTCCGTCGCGCTGAACTTGTTTGGATATTCCCTTGCTGTTGACTGACGTATGGCGTCCCGTGCATACCGCTTCTGTGATCCGGATAATTGGCTTGCTGTGCCAACCGCAGTGTGCAACAGATCGATGGCTTGCCGAGTCATCTCTGCATGGGGCGACTCTCCCACAGGATTTGATTCAACGCGAGTGTCGCTGCATATACATTATCCATGGGGTTATTGTATTGCCGGCTGGTGTGCGGAACCGTGATGGTGGCGGTGGTGGAGATCGTTGCCGGTTGTGACTCTAGTTTGTGGTGGGGGTAACCCGGTCCGCTCATTCGCCGGATGTGTCGCTGCTGTCACCTGTTTGGGTGCAGTTCCCTGTTCGCCACTTGGTATCGGCTGGTCCTGAGGTGTAACAAATAAATTAGCCGGGTTAATAACCCCGCCCATTGCTGGTAACCTGGTGTGGTGCCTTTGATGTATTCTAGACGTTTCCTCTCGGCTGGGTTTCCAACGCATCTAGCTCACGCCGCCGCGTGGCCATCCCTTGCCTTTCTGCCTCTACCTGCCTTCTTTGCTGCTCCAGCGCACGACGAGCCACATCCAGATCCCTGACGCGTTCCGCTGCCGTTTTCCGGAGTGATAACCGTTGCGAGAACCGTGGGGTCTATGAATCAGATATTGTCGAATAAGGCCGGGTGGCGCGGGTTCGAAGGACCCGAGCCTGGTGTTTGGTTTTCTAAGAATCCGAGCGTATTTGCATGCAACTCTTCATCCGCTGCCCTGCTGGTTACTGATGCCGACTCTCCATCAACCCGGGCCAAGACCGGGTCTCCGTTAGCCGCGCCCTGTTGCAGGGCCACTGCCTGAGCCCCCCGACTGATGCCGCGGTTGCGTTTCCTTGTTGAGGTTGGCCGCGGGGGCCGCATAGACTGCAACTCTGCGTACGATATCCGTGTAAATTCATGCTGTTCTTCCTCATCGTTCCCTCATACCGAATTTCCAGTAGATCCAGATAGACCCGTATCATCTTCTCTTTCGGCCGTCGCGTGGGGTCCATGCCGGCTCCTCCGGCTGTTCCCACTCCGCGATGGTTCTTCTGCCGGATGTGTCGTTCCAATCGATCTTCAGCATCTGATCGGATAGGACGTGGCTTTTCCTGGCATAGAATCAGATCCAACGTTGTCAGGGATCGAATTGGAAGCACATACCATACCAATGAAGATGCTGATCCGGCCGATCGTCACGACGGATCCGGATTCGAGGTGATCCGACTCCGGCCCCCAGCCGGAATCGTCCACCATCTTTTCTCCTTCGTGGTCGATGTAGATTTCGCCGATGACAAGATTCTCCATGCCCTTCCGAGCTTCTCCCGTGATGTAAACACCTTTGGACGCAGGCCCCACGGTGGGCGCCAACTGTCGTGGGATTATCACGGCAGACGTTACCGGGGGTAACTGATCTTGGGGCAAGACGACACAGGCGTTTGGGAGAGGGTTTAGCTCAGAGGAAAACATGATGGAACTCAATCTGGTAGCCGGCAATCAAGTCGCCGAGTCTCCGATCTCAATATATTAACTCAACTCTCGTGTTACACTGGATGCTCGATATCCCGCGATATTGCTAGAACTCTTGGATCTCTCTCTAAAACTAGACCTGGGAGTCGGTTTATAAAGCACCCGTACCCCCTGGCTTATTCCCCAAGGCGCACCCTGGGTCCTACCCGGACACGGCACACAAACCCTAGCTTTCCTTTACAATAACCCACAATCCGGGTTGCTGGGCCTACAAACTTGGGCCTTCCACAAGCTTCCTTATCCTTAGCCGGATTCTGCGCACCGTCCTTTGGGCCGGGTTACTCCTTGGAGTTTGGCCTACCGGGTTATCATCCCCCCGTCAGGGGTCTCCAGATCGTCTGAATGCCACCAAATCCCATGGTATACCATACCATGTGTGTTAGAGTTTGTCATGGGTCTGGGATTCCCAAGATTCCCTCGCTCTCAGTGTTAGGGCTTCACCGGTGTTGGATTCTCTCTAGCGGGTTCCAGGACTACTTAGAGCCCGAAACTCCCGGATTTGACGGAACTAGGGGAATCTTGCCAAGAGGTGGACCCTAACATTTTCTTTGGTGTTCCTTGGTCCTAACCTAACACAAAAAAACAGTTGGTTCCACTTTGCTACCCCCTTTTGGCTCACGGAGAGGGGCCAGAACGGCAGTTCCGCCTTTTCCCCAGCGGGGCTATGGTTTCTCCGGTGGGGGCTCCGGATCGTATGAATGCCACCAAATCCCATGGTATGACATACCATGTGTGTTAGAGTGTGCCATGGTCTTGGATACCCGGGATTACCTTGTTCTCTGTGTTAGGGTTTCACCGATGTCGGATTTCTCTCTCGCGGTTTCCAGGACTAATTAATGAGAGCCCGAAACTCCCGGGTGTGATGGAACTTTGGGAATCTTGCCAGGTGTGCCCTACCATTATCTTGGATGTTCCTTGGGCCTAACCTAACAAAACCAAACAGTTATTTCCACTTTTCTACCCCCTTTCAGCACACGTAGATGGGGAGAACGACAATTCCGTGTTTTTCCCCAGTGGGGCTATGGTTTCTCCGGAGAGGTGTCTCTAGATCGTATGAATGCCACCAATTCCCATTGCACTACATACCATATGTGCTATAGTGTGGCATGGGTCTTGGATACCCAAGATTACCTCGCTCTCTATGTTAGGGTTTGACCGGTGTTGTATTCTCTCTCACGGATTCCATGACTAACTAATAAGAGCCCGAAACTCCTAGGTGTGACAGAACTGGGGGAATGTTGCCAATAGGTGGGACCTAGAAGTCTCTTGGGTGTTCCTTGGTCCTAACCTAACACAACCAAGCAGTTAGTTCCACTTTGCTACCCCTTCCGACTCTCATAGATGGGGCAGAACGATAGTTCCGCTCCGGATCGTCTGAATACCACCAAATCTCATGGTATACCATACCATGTGTTTTAGAGTGTGTCATGGGTCTTGGATGCCCAAGAGTCCCTCGCTCTCTGTGTTAGGGCTTCACCGGTGTCAGATTCTTTCTAGCGGGTCCCAGGACTTGGGCCTAACCTAACACAACCAAACAGTTGGTTCCACTTTGCTACCCCCTTCCGGCTCACGTAGAAGGTTTCTCCGGAGATATGGTTTCTTAAGTGGGATATGGTTTCTCCGGAGAGGTGGCTCCAGATCTTCTGAATGCCACCAAATCCCATTGCACGCCATACCATGTGTGCTAGAGTGTGGAATGGGTCTTGGATGCCCAAGATTCCCTCGCTCTCTGTGCTAGGGTTTCACCATCGTCCGATTCTCTCTCGCGGGTTATAGGACTAATTAATGAGAGCCCGAAACTCTCGGGTGTGACGGAAGTGGGGGAATCTTGCCAAGAGGTGGGCCCTATAGTTCTCTTGGGTGTTCCTTGGGCCTAACCTAACACAACCAAGCAGTTAGTTCCACTTTGCTACCCCCTTCCGACTCTCGTAGATGGGGCAGAACGACAGTTCCGTCTTTTCCCCA
The DNA here is from genome assembly GCA_028641055.1 of Alopecurus myosuroides. Classification (NCBI taxonomy): domain Eukaryota; kingdom Viridiplantae; phylum Streptophyta; class Magnoliopsida; order Poales; family Poaceae; genus Alopecurus; species Alopecurus myosuroides. The sequence goes on from JAPCYS010000656.1 coordinate 374,538, forward strand.
TCGGGGCTATGGTTTCTCCGGAGGGGGCTCCAGATCTCGTCTAAATGCCACAAAATACCATGGTATACGATACCATGTTTTTTAGAGTGTGTCATGGGTCTGGTATGCCCAAGATTCCCTCGCTCTCTATGTTAGGGCTTCACCGGCGTCCGATTCTCCCTAGCGGGTTCCCGGACTACTTAGAGCCCGAAACTCCTGGATTTGACGGAACTAGGGGAATCTTGCCAAGAGGCCGACCCTAACATTTTCTTTGGTGTTCCTTGGGCCTAACATACCACTACCAAACATTTGGTTCCACTTTGCTACCCCCTTTCGGCTCACATAGAGGGTCCAGAATGGCAGTTCCGCCTTTTTCCCCAGCGGGGCTATGCATGGTTTCTCCGGAGAGCGGCTCCGGATCATATGAATGCCACCAAATCCCATGGTATGACATACCATGCGTGTTTGAGTGTGTCATGGTCTTGGATACCCGAGGTTACCTCGCTCTCTGTGTTAGGGTTTCACTAGTGTCGGATTCTCTCTCGCGGGTTCCAGGACTAATTAATGAGAGCCCGAAACTCCCGGGTGTGACGGAACTGGGGGAATCTTTCCAAGAGGTGTGCCCTACCATTCTCGTGGGTGTTCCTTGGGCCTAACTAACACAAACAAATAGTTGTTTCACTTTGCTACCCCCTTCCAGCTCACGTAGATGGGGCAGAACGACAGTTCCGTCTTTTTCCCTGGCGGGACTATGGTTTCTCTGGAGAGGTGGATCCAGATCGTTTAAATGCCACCAAATCCCATTTTCACTCCATACCGTGTGTTCAAGAGTGTGGCATGGTTCTTGGATGCCCAAGATTCCCTCGCTCTCTGTGTTAGGGTTTCACCAGTGTCGTATTCTCTCTCTATAACATCCCTGTTTTGCTACAATAGGGTTGTTGTGTTGTGCTCATTTCATTCATGCATGAAAGAATTTTGAAACAATTTGAATTTTGAATTTAAATGAAACTTGCCCAAAAACCACTTAAAGTGATCACCCAAAATTCGTTATAAAAGCATTTTCAAATTTGAAAAGCAAAGACATGGTTCTGTTGGAAATTTTATGAGGTTTCCAAAAACTAATTTTGCCAAAATTTCTGTTTGCAAAAAGGTCCTCAAAATAATGTTTTTTGTTCAGTTTTAACTCCAGAAGGGCTTCTTTGAAAAATTCAGAAACTCCAGGGTTTTCCGTGGTTATCCCCGGTCGTCCACCGGATGACGTGGGGGTGACGTCATCATGACCTCACCTGGCCACGTGGTGGCTCCCGGATATTCGGAGTTTTATTATAGTAAATGTTTAATTTGACACGTGGACCCCTCCCTTTTAATTACTGAAAATGTTTTAAACTTGTAAAATAAATATCTCCTGAAATATTACTCAGAAAAATAAAATAAAAATATGGTTTTGATCAGAAAAGTGTAATCTTTCCAAATATTTCATTTTCACACATGTGTGACAAAGTCCAAAAATGAGTATTTGTTTTATGTTGTTTAATTCATTTAAAAATGGAAAAATAAGATTTTATTCAATAAAATTAGAAAAAAAAGCTATATGCCAAAATGATCAAAATGACATATAAAACTCATTTATGATGTTTTCAAACCCATTTGAGCAATTAAAATTGGACTCGCTTCCAAAATCCCCCGAAACCCCCGCCGGGGTCTATTTCGGGCTAATTTCAGTAAAATTGCATGTTTTCCATACGAACCCTAGCAACCCATCAAACATGTCTAGGGCTTTATTTAAGTGCATTAACTTGCTCATGCATACATATTGCGCATTGCATCGATGCCATGTGTTGATTGTTGTTTTCTTGTTTCGGTGTTTGTTCCCCCTCGGTAGAACGTGACTCCGAAGAGAAAGCCAACAAATCCAATGGCGAATACTTGATCCTAACCGACAAGTCAAGCACTTATTCCTGAAGACTTTATCTGGTTTTCTTGAAGCAAGGCAAGCATAACCTCTTATCTGTCCATATATGATTTCGAAAGACTTTTCATTCTCGTACAAATGCATTCGGTTCCAATGTATCTTGAGTCAATAGATAGAGTTATCCTATTTATTTGCATAACCCAGATATCATGATTCAATGCTCCTAGCAGACATAGGATTTGTTTGTGTGTATCGCCAGAGCCTCAAATATGCCATGCTTAGTCATACATGTCTGTTGATCTCTGCTCCATCCGGTTGATGAATCAGAGTTGCGAATGAATCTAGTATGGTAGGATGTTGTGGAAATTTAAGAGAATATGATTAACATGATTTAAAGGTGTGGATGACGAGACCACAGAGGGTCTGTGGTAGTTGTCTCGTTCATGCCCCTAGGAGCGAGTTCTCGTCTTCGAGCCAAGACTGAGCATGCATCCACACAGGGCTTAGATTCCCCTCGGTCTCAACTTTCCTAGCTTGTTCCATGAGTTGCCTAGTTAGGGCTTTCCATTTGGATTTGCGGGGATATCAAAATGTTTTCAAAACTAGGACGTGGTGGTGTATCGGCGCTCTGCGGGTAGGTAACCGTCGAGCATTGCGCACAACGATAGAGACCCGGCAGGAGATGGCCACTCCCTATTGGCGGTCCATCTCTACTCGGAGCGACTCATGGAATAGGCGAAGCAAGGGAAAGGTCGTGGTCGACCTCCATCTGCCAGCACTTCCCGGAATAGTGCCAACGTTCTGGCATTAAGAGTTGGTTGATACGTGTGGTTAAAGTTGTACACCCCTGCAGGGTTAAATCTTTTCGAAAAGCCGTGTCCGCGGTTAAGGACGACTTGGTGACGGATTCTGTGATCATAGACAACTTTAACGGAATGATTAAAATTTGCTGATAACGAATGAAGGATGCCTCCTTGGAGATGCCGAGAGGGGTTACCTTGTAGAGTGAGGAACCGGAACAACTTGAGGTGGTGATCTTTGAAGCACGAGGTGCTGATATGTTTTGGTGGATTAAAAAGATGATGATTTCAGTAGTTGAGTAGCTTTCTCATCTGTTTTCAAAATACTCTATGAGACGTGCTATTCCTTCCTCAACTTGGAAAACAAAGATGGCTTTACGCAAAATAACCTTCATAACTCTTTCTAAAAGAAGCAGATATATAATAGGTTAACTAAGTCTTGTTGAGTACCTCCCGTACTCATGTTTGCTTCAACTTGGATCAGGTGGAGTTCCTCAGTTCGGTGGTGTTTCAACGTGGACATCGACGAGTAGTTTGGGGTTCCCAGGTAGCAGCCGGGAATCTATGGGCTGTGACGTCACCTTATGTTGCGGCCTCTTAGGCCTTTTTGGTTCTTGTTGATTAGCAACATATTTTGCCTTCCGTTGTCTGATGTAATGTTGGGTCATGTGACCTCTGTTTGTAAAGCTATACTCTAGTAACACATGTTTAATAAAGCTTCATGTCTAGAGTACTGCTTTGATCGGTTGTTGGTTTCGAGCTCATTGTTATATAGTTTTGGCTATGCCTGCATAGTTGTCGCAGTCGAGGGGTTGTGGAGCCGATGATCCATGTCCGAGCCCGCCTGTCGATGTGATCGGCCTGGGGCGAGGTAACCCCAGTAACCCTCGATTGTTGTTGCACTTTCTGGACACATAGCAGCTCCGTATAACTTTGGTCCCGTTCCTTCAGTTTCATCCGACTCATCGACGCTTGGGTATGCATAATTGGTTATGACTAGCATGGATACAAGGAGTAGTAGACCGGGGATCCGGACTACGTGCCGATGAATCCGGTCCGCCTGCCGTTGTTTGTTGCGGCCGGGGCTGGTAACCCTGAAGCCCTTGTGAGTCCATGGCTAGGAGCACATAACAGTATGTATATCTCTGGGTCCGGGTCTGACAAGAGTTGGTATCAGAGCAGGACTGCCTGTAGGAAAACCTTACTGCTTGGTCGATGTTGAGTCTAGTGTTTGTGAAAACTATGTTGAAACTTCAAATGGATTATGAAAAACCTTCGTAGGATTCTTTTTACTCCTTACCTGGTATCGCTCTAACTCTGGGTCACCTTACCTGTTTTGATTTGAAAAGGTTTCAGTTATTCAAAACTTAGGTGCCTTCTTTGGCAAGGACGTTGTTCACCAAGTTGACCTAGTGTTGGGTTTCTCGAGTCGTGTGTGTTCCAAAGTCCGTTATTCCTTAAAATGGGAGATTTCCTTTCCATCCTAGTCTCTCAGAGTTGTGTGGATTCCACAGTTTTCATGTTCTAAGTCTCAAAATCCTGAACCTCGAGATCTGCTTTCCATCTCGAATGTATCCGTTATCTTCTGCTCAAACTCTTTCGGAGTTATGTTGTCTTTTGAAAGATACTTCGTGATTGCTACTCGTAGTGTCTTTCCAGTCACTAAGAGAGTAGTTACTTTTTCCTCAATGTTTTTAATCCTTGGACTTGAACCGAAGGTCCCGGAATGTGCTGAATTGTGGTGGGTTGAATCATGTGGTTTTATAACCATGTGATGCTCACTCTATCAGTAGAGGATGCTGACCTTTAACCCAAGTTTAGTTTCTTTGGATCCTGAGGAATATCTTCTACCTCAGGATGGCTAGGTAGTTTCAACTCCAATAGCCGTAGGTTTTCCCTTGTAATCAAGAAGGGATCACAACAAGAGTGATCATCCAGAAATCCACATCTTCGTTTTCACATCAGCTATACCGATCTTCTAGCATGGGTTTTACAAAAGAGTATCACCTGTGCACTCCCCATGGCCTCTGGATTTTCCGGAGCATGTTCTTACCTTCCAGTTGCTCTTAAATCTACATCCGTTGTGTTGAAACCAAGTTGCATATGTGTGTTGGATTGTTCCAATGCATTTGCTCTTGTTTTTTGTCAAAACAATCCACCTTGGAATGTCAGGAGAAACAAACTCTAGTACCTCGTTCATCTCTAGGACCAGGACAAATTTTTGTAATTCACTGAATAAAGAAGTTTCATTAGCTTCTGTTCTGTTCCACCTACGAGTATCGCATTCTTTTGTATCAAGAGGTTGTGTTGACTTTCATGGCTCTATTGATGAAGTGATGCTCTTATACATCCTCACCCCTTCCTCCAAGCTTGAATGCTTGAGTATGATGGGTAGGTGATTTGAGGTGTGTATCAGATGTTCTTAGAAATTCGTATTGCTTGGAAAATCTAAGAAAACATATGTATTCTTCTTAGCACTATTGGTCAACCAGTCTCTACTTAAACTAGACTGTGTTATCAAATCCGTTCATTGTGATGCACCTTCTCAATCAGAGAGTTAGGTTCACACCAAAGCTCTCAAGACCATATCAGTTGCTTTGACAAGCAAGATTCCTTTCAAACTCCAAGACATGTCGGTGGGTTGTGATATTCTGGTTGTCTTTCTAGAAGTATCACCAGGTTTTACTTGACTGTGATGTCTACACAAGGGGTATTTGAACTACTCCTTTCTCCAAGAAACTATGCTGGATACCCTGAACTAGTTGGTTGAGCTTAAACAACAACTTGGAGAGTTGAAAGACAAGAACTCTTCCTAACTTGTTCCTTTGCAACGGGATGTTCAGTTCTGTTCATACTAAAGCAGGATAGTATCTCCGTAGTGGACATGCTATCATTCCACCCTTGGTTTGATTTGGGCTATCGTCAAATCAAGTTCATCTCCAAGGACTGTCTTGATGGTGTTTCTACTCATGGTGTTTTGTCGGGTACACCCTCATGTCCTTTGGTCAGACCAATGTTTTGCCTTGTTCATAGATTATATGAATCCCTCATCTTGGAGTGTTGATAAGTGTGTTTTCGAGCCCACCGATGACATTCCTAATTACCCAAGTTGCAAGAGGTTAATGTTGAACACTTGTCACTAATGTTGGAAACTTTCGAGAACCATCTTTGTTCCATTACGAAGATTTTGCTCTCGGTGTTCGAAGTGACTTTCTCGGGTTCATGTGCTTTTGGTGAAAGTTGTCGCCGTGGATTCGAGAAGAGTTTTCTTGTTCCTTCGGGAATAATCCCATGTCAGTCATGCAAGTGTGGTATATTCTTGAGATGGTAGGTTGTTACCTGCACTCCTTGAAGAAGTTTGCATCCACACCAAGCCACTGATTGACTATCCGTGAAAGAGAAGAAGTTTAAGAACTTCGTTATCTTTATAATCGTTTTCCCAACAAGGACTCCGATGTGATTTGTTGCAAGTAGTCCATGTAGGTGCAACCGTCTTTCATAAGTTGCTAATACATGAGTTCTGCAATCCTGCTCATCTTTTTGAGCTTGGCATCGTAGTCCATGTCTTGAGAATCCAGCATATGTATCTCGTTGGTAACCGGTGCAATCTCTTTGATCATACATACTGAGTCTCAGTTATCAACCCACTAACCAGAGCTGAATCTCAAGCAGCAACGATGGTTGGTGTTCCCTTAAAGATATTGATCTAGGTCCATTTGAAAATCCGGCATGGTTGATGTTGTGGTTGACACAATTAGCCGGAAGGCCTAATGTCATATCCATTTGAATCCGTAAGAACATCCACTCTCCGTGAGAATTCTTGTGTGGCTCGTTTTCAACAAGTTTTCCTCACCGTTATTCCAAACCAGAGTTCTACATTTCCTTGATTACCTATATAAGGTTTGCGTAAGCCTGATACTGGCATCTAGAACATCAAGGAGAGCCTGGAAGTTGATTCCTCTAGTGTATCTTTGTCAATCCTCCAAAACTTCTGTTCTAGTGGAAACAAGTTCCTCTTGAGAACATCTCTTGGTGTCTGTAACCGCCAATGATCACGTCCTTTTTCAAGTTGTGGGTACTTGAATTTCTGTTGATCTCACACATTGTGTGAATTTGTCAGTCACTTCAGCCGTGGGATCTTAACTATGTGGTAGATGTATTGCTACGTCCAAACCACAATAGGAAAGAGATTCCTTATTCCTCTCGGTGTTTCAATCCCCGTTGGTTACTCATCGTTATGGTGTGACAAAAAATTCCTCCTTAACTACGGTGATTCCAATATCCTTTGGTTACTCATCTTCTGCAGTGAAGTAACATCCCGATCCTTGACAAGGTTTTCGACAAACTTTACGGAATGAAGGTTCCGTTATCTTCTGTGTCCACTCCGAAGAGTGAACATAATCATGTATCAAATTCTCTCCGACGCACGATTATAGTGTTTTCTCGTGTTTTCCCTCGTCTGTGGATATTATGTTTTGGTATCCAAGACCATTCTCTCCATCTTGGTACTCTGTGTGAAGAAAACTCGATGTCAAAAGTTGTTCAACCTTTCTTTTCCAAAAGGATTTAAAGTCTTGTGCAAAGCTCATATTCTAAATCTTTTCAAGAACAATCGTCCACAAACTTGAAATCTTCTCATATTCCCCCCGTTACCTTGATGTGTTTCATGCATGTTAACTCAAAAAGTTCTTTACGAACATTCCTGTCATGAGTTATCCATGAGATACTCGATATTCGTGAATATCAAATCCTATGAGTTTTCCCTCTTACCTAAGGTGTAGCCGCTGGATATCTTTGAAAGTGCAACGGATCAACCTCTTCGAGAAGAGAACCGTAAGGTTCGAGAAGATCGTTCAAAACGGGTGTTCCTTCTTACTTCTCCTTCGGGAATCTCGGGACGAGATTCTTGTAAGGGGGGTAGATTTGTAATATCCCTGTTGTGCTACAATAGGGTTGTTGTGTTGTGCTCATTTCATTCATGCATGAAAGAATTTTGAAACAATTTAAATTTTGAATTTAAATGAAACTTGCCCAAAAACCACTTAAAGTGATCACCCAAAATTTGTTATAAAAACATTTCCAAATTTGAAAAGCAAATACATGGTTCTGTTGGAAATTTTATGAGGTTTCCAAAAACTAATTTTGCCAAATTTTCTGTTTGCAAAAAGGTCCTCAAAATAATGTTTTCTGTTCAGTTTTAACTCCAGAAGGGCTTCTTTGAAAAATTCAGAAACTCCAGGGGGTTTTCCGCGTTATCTTTTTCTTTTCCCTTCTCCTCCAAATCCGGCCAGAAGGACGGGAGAAAGGCGGCCGTGCGCCACCTCCTGCTTCTCCACTGCGATGTGGACACTCAGAGGGTCTTCAGGTGCCGTCCAGATCGAGCGTACCCGCAGAACCCCCCCCCCTCTCTCTCCCTCTCTCTCCCTCTGTTTCTCCTCTCGCACCCGAAACCCTAGCCCCGTCGGGATTTCCTCACCGCTGGCGATTGGACCTATCTCACGCCGCCTCGACCATCCCCGGAGCTTCCCCGACGTCCACTTGACCTCCACGAGCGAGTAGAACCGAGGAGGAGGCCGGAGGGCTGGGAATTTCCCCGTCTTCCCCGCAGACGGCCGAGCGCCGCCGTGGACCATTGCCGGCGTTCCTGACCTCCTCCCACCTCTCCGTCCTCTCCATCGTGTTCAAGGTGAGCTAGGCTCCCTCCCTGTGCCTCCCGTTGAGCTCCCCATCGTCTTGTTGTCATCACCGCCGTGCGCCGCCGTCGGCCACCGCAGAAACCTCCACGCCGTTGAGTCATCGGCAGCCAATAGAGGGCGGCGACGCCACAGTAGCGTTTGCCTCAACGAGGCGCTTCCAACGCGCCTACCCGCGTTTGCCGGGACGGCCGCAATCGCCGCCGGCATCCTTGGTTGTCCCTGGCCGGCCACCGGATGACGTGGGGGGCGTCACCTGGCCACGTGGTGGCTCCCGGATATTCGGAGTTTTATTTATAGTAAATGTTTAATTTGACACGTGGACCCCTCCCTTTTAATTACTGAAAATGTTTTAAACTTGTAAAATAAATATCTCCTGAAATATTACTCAGAAAAATAAAATAAAAATATGGTTTTGATCAGAAAAGTGTAATCTTTCCAAATATGTCATTTTCACACATGTTTGAGACAGTCCAAAAATGTGTATTTATTTTATGTTGTTTAATTCATTTAAAAATGTAAAAATAAGATTTTATTCAATAAAATTAGAAAAATAAAAGCTATATGCCAAAAATGCTCAAGATGACATATAAAACTCATTTATGATGTTTTGAAACCAATTTGAGCAATTAAAATTGGACTCACTTCCAGAATCCCCCGAAACCCCCTCCGGGGTCTATTTCGGGCTTACTTCAGTAAAATTGCATGTTTTCCATACGAACCCTAGCAACCCATCAAACATGTCTAGGGCTTTATTTAAGTGCATTAACTTGCTCATGCATACATATTACGCATTGCATCGATGCCATGTGTTGATTGTTGTTTTCTTGTTTCGGTGTTTGTTCCCCCTCGGTAGAACGTGACTCCGAAGAGAAGGCCAACAAATCCAATGGCGAATACTTGATCCTAAACGACAAGTCAAGCACTTATTCCTGAAGACTTTATCTGGTTTTCTTGAAGCAAGGCAAGCATAACCTCTTATCTGCCCATATATGATTTTGAAAGACTTTTCATTCTCGTACAAATGCATTCGGTTCCAATGTATGTTGAGTCAATAGATAGAGTTATCCTATTTATTTGCATAACCCAGATATCATGATTCAATGCTCCTAGCAGACATAGTATTTGTTTGTGTGTATCGCCAGAGCCTCAAATATGCCATGCTTAGTCATACATGTCTGTTGATCTCTACTCCATCCGGTTGATGAATTAGAGTTGCGAATGAATCTAGTATGGTAGGATGTTGTGGAAATTTAAGAGAATCTGATTAACATGATTTAAAGGTGTGGATGACGAGACCACAGAGGGTCTATGGTAGTTGTCTCGTTCATGCCCCTAGGAGTGAGTTCTCGTCTTCGAGCCAAGACTGAGCATGCATCCACACGGGGCTTAGATTCCCCTCGGTCTCAACTTGCCTAGCTTGTTCCATGAGTTGCCTAGTTCGGGCTTTCCATTTGGATTTGCGGGGATATCAAAACGTTTTCAAAACTAGGACGTGGTGGTGTATCGGCGCTCTGCGGGTAGGTAACCGTTGAGCATTGCGCACAACGATAGAGACCCGGCAGGAGATGGCCACTCCCTATTGGCGGTCCATCTCTACTTGGAGCGACTCATGGAATAGGCGAAGCAAGGGAAAGGTCGTGGTCGACCTCCATCTGCCAGCACTTCCCGGAATAGTGCCAACGTTCTGGCATTAAGAGTTCGTTGATACGTGTGGTTAAAGTTGTACACCCCTGCAGGGTTAAATCTTTTCGAAAAGCCGTGTCCGCGGTTAAGGACGACTTGGTGACGGATTCTGTGATCATAGACAACTTTAACGGAATGATTAAAATTTGCTGATAACGAATGAAGGATGCCTCCTCGGAGATGCCGAGAGGGGTTACCTTGTAGAGTGAGGTACCGGAACAACTTGAGGTGGTGATCTTTGAAGCACGAGGTGCTGATATGTTTTGGTGGATTAAAAAGATGATGATTTCAGTAGTTGAGTAGCTTTCTCATCTGTTTTCAAAATACTCTGTGAGACGTGCTATTCCTTCCTCAACTTGGAAAACAAAGATGGCTTTACGCAAAATAACCTTCATAACTCTTTCTAAAATAACCTTCATAAGTCTTGTTGAGTACCTCCCGTACTCATGTTTGCTTCAACTTGGTTCAAGTGGAGTTCCTCAGTTCGGTGGTGTTTCAACATGGACATCGACGAGTAGTTTGGGGTTCCTAGATAGCAGACTGGAATCTATGGGCTGGGACGTCGCGTTATGTTGCGGCCTCTTAGGCCTTTTTGGTTCTTGTTGATTAGCAACATATTTTGCCTTCCGTTGTCTGATGTAATGTTGGGTCATGTGACCTCTGTTTGTAAAGCTATACTCTAGTAACACCTGTGTCGTGGGATGATCACGGCAGATGTTACCAGGGGTAACTGATCTTGGGGCAAGTCGACACAGGCGCTTGGGAGAGGGTTTAGCTCAGAGGAAAGCATGATGGAATTCAATCTGGTAGCCGGCGATGAAGTCGCCGAGTCTCCAATCTCGCTTTATTAACTCGATCTCTTTGTGTACAATGGATACTCGATATTCGGCGATATGATTACTACTTGGATCTCTGCAAAGCTAAGCATAGGGCTGGTTTATAAAGCAACCGTCCCCCTACCCGGCTTGCCCTCCAAGGCGCAGCTTGAGTCCTCTCCGAACACCGCTTACAAACCCTAGCTTTCCTTACTGCAACCCACAATCCGGGTTACAAGGCCTATAAACCTTGGGCCTTCTAGAAGTTTCTTTATCCTTAGCCGGATTCTACGCAGCGTCCTTTGGGCCGGGATATACCTTGGAGTTGGCCTACCGGGTTATCATCCCCCCATCAGTAGTCCCCAGAAGAGCATGGGCTTCAAAGATCCCTCCTTGAAGCGCTGGCTATTCCCTGCAAAAAATATCAATCACACGAATGTGCGGAAACCGAGTTGAAGTACTTCATGAAATGACTAAGCCCAACTCCCTGGTGGCCACATAATAACCCGGCTTTCCTTCCAGATGCCTTGCTCTGCTTCCCGGTCTAAGCCTTGATAAGAATAGCAAAACTTTATACTTTTCTCGATAATTTGCCTTGACACCGCGGAGAGGATCTGCTTCCCTTTTTCATTCGGAGACCTCGATCTACACTTAAGGCATATCTCGCAGATTTCACACAAATAGCCGTTACCCCGTAATTTCCGGGTCCCACCCGTTGGGATGAGTTTTTCCACCCCGGCCGTTATAAATAAGCCCTTAGAGGTAACCCTAACCCCAACGGCTCACTTTCCCCCATTTCTCCTCCTTCCTTCTTTCGAGCTCGAGCTCCCAGAGCGTCACCACGGAAGCCTCGCGCGCATCACCGGAGCCCATCCGTTGCCGGTTGCGCTCCGCCACAGCGCGCTCCGCCCCGCCGCCCAGATCCACCGCAAGACCCCCAGCCTGTCCGCCAGGAATCGCGAAGGGGCACCAAGCTTGCGCCATTTGCCTCCGCAAAGCTTCGCTTCAATCTCCTCCGGTAAGTCTCTCACATTCTCTAATTTTCCCTCACAACCTCTTAGTTCTCCCTCAGATTGGATCTGGATTGGGCCGGCCACGATTTCTCGGGTCGCGCCGAATTAGGCCACTAGCATTCACTCTAACCCACCCAATAGGTAGGATATACCCTCCAACTCATTCTCCTACCAACTGTAATCATTAATTTCACCAATAACCTGGAAATAGAATTCCCAATCTGGGCTTGAGCCGCCCAAACCTTCCGCCCCTGTTCCTATCACCCGGAAAATCCTCCTTCTCCGGCTCATTTGCTCATAACAGATGTACGGACACCCACTTATCACACCCAAACGCTCATCCATACATAAAATTCTACAACTTTTGTAATAATGCACGATACCCGGACAATTCATACCTTGCTTAGCAAAATAATACCCGGATCATATTTAACTTCCAGGCTAACTTGACACCACTCGTCAATACTCGGTCAACGGATAATTTCCGAGTTTTGTTTCTCACATCTTTTCTTCTGACGCTTTTTTAGGTTAACCCCATGGCACCCAAGAAGCAGGGAAAGCTGCCGGCTAAAGCCAAAGCCACAAGCTCCATATCCGCCAACTGGGCGCGGTCCTCCGTCACCAAGGCCAAACTGGAGGAACTGGTCGAACTAGGGGTTCTCCCCTCTCAAGAAATTATCCACTGGAGGGTACCGGGTAACGAAACCCGGCCCACCCCGGCAGAAAATGAGGTAATTTGTTTTGTTGAACACGTGATCCGGGGCTTCCGGCCTCCGGGTCACCCTTTCTTCCGCGACGTTTTAAGCCATTACGGCCTTCGCATTTTCGACATAGGACCCAACTCTGTACTAAACATCTCCCATTTTATCGTTCTCTCCGAGTCTTACTTGTGCACTCCGCCAAGTTTGGCTCTATTTGTCGAACTTTTCCAGTGCAAACCGTGCCGCGAAAGCGGCGATGGTGCACTTCTTACTTGCGGCGGGGTTTCTATCCAACGCCGCAAGAACTCTTTAATGCCTCCTCTCACCCTCAACTCCCACGTCAAGCACTGGCAGCTCTCGTACTTTTACTGCCGGGACACCTCCCCACCCGGCGAAAAGAAGTTGCCGGGTTACTCGGAGGGTCAGCTTGACATTTCTGAGACCTTCAATGGGTTTGCCCCTGACCCGGAAAGGGAAGAAATTCTGCCTCTATTGGCTAAAATCTCCATCCTTTCTGCCCAAGGACTCATCGGGCTTAACCTGGTGAAGACTTGGGTCGATTTCCGCATCCAACCCAACTCCATTCGCATAAAAATTGATGTGCGAATACTCGGGGCAAACCACGGACCCCATTCGATACTCCACCAGCAGCTTCGCTCCTAGTGACACCAACAAGACAATCAAGGGCTTTCTGACAGAGAAGCTCGAGGTAATCCGGAACATAGCCGGATTAGAGCCCTTCACTCTCGAGAACCCGGCCCCCGCGGTAAGGACCCGGTTTTCTCGATTCCATTCTTATCTTCTTTACTTGATACAATCATTAACCCTTGCTCTTATGCTTTTACTTCAGGCCGATGATGATTTCTGGAAGATGGACGCTTCTCCTAACTCCGGAAACCCGGAGGAAAAGGAGGAGGTCGTTAACTCGGACGAAGGTACATGCTCAGTTCTTTTGAGTTCGTCACATCCCACTTTTCATTTTCCTATTGTAACCATGGTAATTTTCAGAACAAGAAGACCAAGACGAGGAACAAGAAACTGACGGCAAAGTGGAGTCCGCCAGCGATGAAGATGAACCAGAGCCGGCAATTAAGGCCGGATCTAAAAGAAAACCCCAAGGGTCGCCTTCAAGGTTTTGCATCAATTTCTCACATCTAATTCGCGTTCCTGTGATAATATTCCTGAGCTGACCATGGCATTACCCCTTTTGCCATACCTGAAGGAGTCGCCTATGACCAAGCGCAGGGTAACTCGGAACCACCGGGCGATGATACCCTTAACCGGGTATTTCCTCCCCTCCAACTCGACATGCTGGTACTGACCACACCCTTATTTAAACATAAAGATCCTTCTAGAATACTCCCTCGCAAGGTAACCTCACGCCTTGTTTGGCATTTTTCAGTTTCATCTGGTTCTAGCAGCGAGTTCCCTGCAGACCTTATGGTGAATCCCGGGTAAAGTTCTTTTCCTAATGTTATACCATACTCTCGCTGTCTTTTTCACGGCTATGTGCTAACTGTGCCTTCATATTTTTCACAGGGCCACGGTCGTTGTTAGCGACCAAGAAGACATGGAAACCGAGGACCCGAGCAAAGAGAAGCCAACTGATGACGTGTTCGCCGCAGCTGGTGATGGACAAGCATCACCGACAGACCCGGCTGGGCGAGAAGCCGGGTATCCGATAGCCTCGCACGCAAGCGAGAAAGAAGATACTGCCACTTTGGGCGCGAGAGGAGGAGCAGACCCGACATTCGAATGACCCGGGTGCCATCTCCTGCTAAGAGGAAAACTTTTTCTCCAAGTTTCCGCGACCCCGAGACTTCTAACTCGGGTAACGATGATTTTGACCAGCTGATGAGCGCTCTCCTCACCATGAAAGCTTCAGAGAACAACCTCCTAGAGCGTATGTCTGCAGCGCATCAGGTAATTGACACCGGATATCTCTTGGTACATACCTAGTCCCCAAGTTCCGGGCATAACTTACCGAAGTTGTGCTCGGTACTTCACGCAATACCCGGTTTTTCATGATATCCGACTGACACTTTCCGTTCCTTACAGGCGGAAGTGACCGGTCCGATGAGGTGTTACTCAAGACCGAACAACTCCTACTTGCTGAGGTAAAACGAAGAGAAGCCCTTGAGGCCAACATGGAAACTTTGAAAAGACGTTTCCAAATACAAAAAGAAGTACCACTGCTCAATCCGCGCTGAAGAACTTATCGAACAAGATTGCGGATACTTATCGCATCTTGCTAAGTGAGCTTTTTGCCTTCGACTAACTTAATTGCCTCTACTTTATCGCTATGACAATCGGGATAACTGATATACTTTCCTTTTGTTTCAACTGCAGGTGCGAACCTCGCTGCTCCAGAGGATGAAGCCATTGCCAAGGTAAAAACATTGAAGACTGTGCTCCAGACCTTTTTTGCCGGCACAAAGCTTATATTGGACGCTGTGAAGTGGCCTTCCGAGGTATACCCGGGTGAAGAGAATCTTGTGCAAGCTTGCTCAACGGTGCCTGGATGGATTGAGATATGGAAGCGCTCGTCCTGCCGGATCGGTATGACCCGGGCCTTGACGCTGGCGAAGGCTTACTTTCCTAAGCTTGACCCGGCAAAGGTAGTATCCGGGTTTCCAGAATTAAAAGCTGATGGCTCCAAGTTTACACCCAAGGACTTCAAGGCCATACAATTCGCAGTACGCCCCTCGGCCACCGCTTTGGCCGATAAGATGGACCTGGACACAATCATGAGCTCATATGATGCTGAAGGAAAAATCATATTGGAAGAGGCACCCCCTCCCTTTGATATGTTGGAAAAATGGGCGACTGATCTGGCCAGGAGAAAAGAAGAGGCTGCTAAGAGGGAGGCCGAGCTAGGATTACGGCCGTCTACCTCTACGCCAGCTGTCCCTCCACCTCCGTCCTGACGCGGAAAGTCCGGGTAATGCTGCTGGAAAGGCTAAGGAGCAGATCCAGGACCAAGACCCGGAAGACCGCTCTCAGGATACCGAGTAGAGCGTTACCTGGTACTTTTGTGTTTTAAAACTAATATGATTTTGATGGTGCGTCTGTGCACCCTTGATATTGGTACCATCACTTGTAACATATTTTTGGTTCGGAACATGTTTGTGCCTCTCCCGGCTTTTGATAGTCTTGGCACTTGTCTTATTCTTTAAACTTATTCTCGATACCCAACTATTGGTTGATTCCCTTTGCGAGACTCGGTTTTCCGAGCGTCACGGGTTTTGATAAGTGGACTTTTCTTTAAGTCCCCAAGACTCGGAAGCTAGGGTCTCTCGAGCTTTGATAGCTAAACAGTTTGTTTCTGTTTCGAAGTCCCCAGTCCCCATGACCCAAAGTACGAGCCAGGGGGGTGCGGCCTTCCTCAGAGGACAAATTGCTCTTTACCAAGCCGGAAACCGATAGCCGTTTGCGTATATACTGAAGTCATGCTTAATACTCGTTGAGTTTCCGGCTATTAGCCTTGTACTCTGCATAGACTTGTGGTTTAGATGACCCTTTTGATTATCTTGTACTGTAAGCCAGCTTTCGCGTGGATACCATGCTGTTACATCTATACGAAAAACAGGGTCAAGCAAATCCCATTGGGCTGCGTGGTTGATTGTAATCATAAGCGAACAGATCATGCCACTTTAGTGCGAGTCACATCGAGCTTAAGTAAGAATAACCAAGAAATTTGGCTCCTTCGTCCGGTTATAAGATTGCAACCGTACTCGTCTTGCGAGTAATCGGCCCTCATAACTCATGGGCATCAAGGCCGAGTATTTGGGTTCGTGTCTGTTATTTAAGCAGCTTAGCCCCCAAAGACCTATGCATGTGCAATGTATTTTGATGATACTGATGTATTGATAATAACAAGCACCACTTACCCTTAATCGAAGCAAAGACCATGACAATACTTGAAAACCATCTCTTTTTATTGGTACGATAAAGTTTGGGTCAGCAAGCCGCCTCATTAAAAACCTTCCAGTCCCATTAGGTACCCTGGGTAGGAAAAGAGCGCGTCTGAAACCTGCTGCCCGTTACACTGTCTAGTTCTTTTCGACAATCGGTCCCGGGCTGGCGCGACCGACGCACATACTCCACTTGTTAGACCCTTTCATGACGAGTACCGAGTTTGCTAGCCAATCCGGGTGTGTCGTTATCGCAGCGCTGCTAGCCGTAGATGACGGTGTGATTTCCCCTTCTATGCCGGACAATTTGGAGGGATCGTTCCTGATTAAAGCCACCATCTTAGCATCTTGCTCTGCCCTGGGTTTTGCTTTTTCTTCCTCAGGGCTCGGCCTTTTTGAAGTTGCCCTTTCCTCCAGGTCCGCCTGAGATCGGTAATGCCTGAGTTCCTCTTTCCTACAGGCTTGCTCAGCCATTGCTGCATCTCCTTCATCGCACTCAGCCGCTATATCTCGATTTCCATGTATGGTAATGGTCTTCTTAGGACCCGGAATTTTCAGCTGTAGATACACATAGCACGGCCTTGCCATGAATTTGGCATAAGCCGGTCTTCCAAACAATGCGTGATAAGGACTGTGCAACTTAACCACCTCAAAAGTAAGCCACTCAACTCGATAATTGTCCTTTGATTCCCGAAAAGCTACCTCCAACGCAATTTTTTCTTCAGGGCACGCTGAATGACCCGGCACTATCCCGTGAAAAACTGTTGTACTTTTTTGTAGCTGAGATTCCTTTAGACCCATGCGCAGGAAAGTTTCCCAGTACAGGATATTGATGCTGCTCCCTCCATCCATCAAGACTTTTTTCAGCTCGTACCCATTGACCTGTGGCGCCACTACCAATGCTAAGACTCCCGGGTGATCCACTCTATCCGGGTGATCCCTCCTGCTCCATGTTACCTCCTGTTCTGACCATCTCAAATACCTCGGAACAGCAGAAGAAAACTGAGTTAACCGCCTGCTTTAGCATCTTTTTGTCCTTGTTAGAGCCTCCCGTAGTATGCACATGATACTGACCCAACTGTTTGGGGTTAGCCTGGAAACCTCCCGCTCCCCCTTGATTGTTGCCCGGATTTCCTGCTGCCGGGTTACCGGCTAGGGGTGGACCGTTGCCCAGATTTCCTGCTGGACCCGGGCCCCCTCCCCGACCCGCACCTCGCATGGCTCTGTTTACTTCCTCGTTCTTCCATCTCTGTAAGTCGGCGCATTGCTCCAAGGAGTGATTAGCCGGCTTGCCGTTCCTGCTGTGCTTCGGGCACGCCATCCTGAATATGTCCCAACTGTTGCCTGGCCTCGGAGGCCCCTGATAGTGTCCTCCATTATGATTTCCGGTATTAAAATTCCCTTCAGATCTGGGTCTCGAAGACCCGGCTTCAGTATTAGCTACAAATTCGGAACCTCCTTCAAATGGGCGCTTGTTCTGACTATTTCCGTTATTACTCGGTGCCGACCCATTGCCGGTTCTTCCACTATTACTGGTATTCACCTTCGCTTTCTTGTCATCAACTTCCTCCTCTGTAGTGTCTGTTGCGGCGTGTTTGTTGCACGCATCCATTAATTCTCCCATCGTAACCTCCGATGCATTCCTACTGGACTTCATGCGAGTTAACTTTTGTACTAAAGGAATATACTTGCATGTTTTTGCCATAGCTTGTAGCGCATCTTTGGGCTGAATATCTGTGGATGAGTGAAGTATCTCCATAACCCGGCGTACCCAACTGCGTGCTGATTCTCCCTTCTTCTGAACGCATCGCTCTAAATCATCAATAGTGAATAGCTTCCTGCACGTTCCATGAAAGTGCTTGACGAACGCGGTCTTCAGTTCTTCCCAGGACTTGATCGATTTTTCTGGCAGGTTGGTGAACCATAACTTTGCTGCCCCTTCTGACATCATCAAGTACATGAACTTGGCTTGAAGATTCTCGGACGCGTTGCGGATTGACATTGCCATCTCATAACTACTCAACCATGTTTCCGGATCCATGGTCGGTTCATAATTCACTACTTTTCCCGGCTCTTTGAATTTTTCCGGGTAAGGTTCAGCTCTGATGTCGTCCGAGAGACACTTGGGCCCTGCGAGGACGGTTGAGGCTGGCCTTACTCGGGAAGCGTGCGATCCAGCCGGGGGCGCAGCGGGGCGCGGTGCTGCAGGCAACCCATGTGCAGCTGACCCGGCCCCGGCTCTCGAGCCCTGGAGCTATCCACAACGGCCTGCGCCACCGACGCTGCCGGAATACGGGGAGGAGGCGGCATTTGCTGCTGCTCTTCCCTCCGCCGCGCCGAGTTTGCTTGAATATTCCCTTGTTGTTGACTGGCGTATGGCGTCCCATGCATCCCGCTTCTGTGGTCCGGGTAATTGGCTTGCTGCGCCACTGCAGTGTGCAGTAGATCGATCGCTTGCCGGGTCCTTTCTGCATGGGGCGATTCTCCTACCGGGATCTGGTTCAATGCAAGCGTTGCTGCATACACGTTGTCCATGGGATTGTTGTAGTGGCCTGCTGGTGTGCGAAACCGTGACGGTGGTTGTGGTGGCAACTCGTTGCCGGTTGTGACTCTGGTTCGTGGTGGGGGTAACCCGGCCTGCACGTTTGCCGCGTGGGCTTCCCCTGTTGCCGGCTGAGGCGCAGTTCCCTGGTTTACCGCTGGGATCGGTTGGTCCTGAGGGCGTAATAAACAAAGCTGCCGGGTTAATGACCCACCCGTGGCCGGTAGTCTAGTTTGATGTCTCTGGTGTACTCTAGATGTTTCCTCTCGGAGCCGGGTTTCCAATGCATCCAGCTCGCGTTGACGCGTAGCCATCCCTCGTTTCTCCGCCTCCACTTGCCTTCTTTGCTGTTCCAACGCGCGGCGGGCTACATCTAGGTCCCTGACACGTTCAGCTGCGTTTTCTGGAGTGATAACCGTAGCAAGGACCGTGGGTCTAGGATCAGATTATTGTCGAACAAGGCGGGTGGCGCGGGTTTGAAGGACCCGCCCCCGGTGTCCGGTTTCCCAGGAATCCGAACGTATTCGCGTGCAACTCCTCATCCGCCGCACGGCTAGTCACTGATGCCGACTCTCCATCGACCCGGGCCGGGTCCGGGTTTCCGTTAGCTGCGTCCTGCCGCTGCGCCAATGCCTGAGCCGCCCCGACCGGAGCCGTGGTCACGTTTCCCTGATTAAGGTTGGCTGCGGGAGCCGTGTAGACCGCTGCTCGGCGTACTACGCTTGTTGCGAGTTCATGCTGTTCTTCTCCGCTGTTATCTTCTCCGTACCGATCTTCCAGCAGGTCCCGGATAGATTCAGTATCATCCTTTCCACCGTCCGGGTCACACGGGGCCCATGCCGGCTCCTCCGGCTGTTCCCACTGCGCGATGGATTCTTCTATCTGGTCTGTTGCTCCAACTGATTCTTCTCTATCTGACTGGGCGTAAGTAGCCTCCCCTGACACAGAATCAGATTCAACATCGTCAGGAGCCGAGCCAGGGGTACATACCATACCGATGAAGACGCTGATCCGGCCGATTGTCACAACAGATCCGGACTCGAGGCGATCCGATTCTGGCCCCCAGCCGGAATCGTCCACCGCCTTCTCTCCTTTGTGGTCGTCGTAGATCTCTCCGACGACGAGGTTCCTCATGCTTTTCCGAGCTTCTCCCGTGATGTAAACACCTTTGGACGCAGGCCCCACGGTGGGCGCCAACTGTCGTGGGATGATCACGGCAGATGTTACCAGGGGTAACTGATCTTGGGGCAAGTCGACACAGGCGCTTGGGAGAGGGTTTAGCTCAGAGGAAAGCATGATGGAATTCAATCTGGTAGCCGGCGATGAAGTCGCCGAGTCTCCAATCTCGCTTTATTAACTCGATCTCTTTGTGTACAATGGATACTCGATATTCGGCGATATGATTACTACTTGGATCTCTGCAAAGCTAAGCATAGGGCTGGTTTGTAAAGCAACCGTCCCCCTACCCGGCTTGCCCTCCAAGGCGCAGCTTGAGTCCTATCCGAACACCGCTTACAAACCCTAGCTTTCCTTACTGCAACCCACAATCCGGGTTACAAGGCCTATAAACCTTGGGCCTTCTAGAAGTTTCTTTATCCTTAGCCGGATTCTACGCAGCGTCCTTTGGGCCGGGTTATACCTTGGAGTTGGCCTACCGGGTTATCATCCCCCCATCAACCCGTTTAATAAAGCTTCATGTCTAGAGTACTGCTTTGATCGGTTGTTGGTTTCGAGCTCATTGTTATACAGTTTTGGCTATGCCTGCATAGTTGTCACAGTCGAGGGGTTGTGGAGCCGATGATCCATGTACCGAGTCCTCCTGTTGATGTGATCGGCCTGGGGCGAGGTCACCCCAGTAACCCTCGATTGTTGTTGCACTTTCTGGACACATAGCAGCTCCGTATAACTTTGGTCCCGTTCCTTCAGTTTCATCCGACTCATCGACGCTTGGGTATGCATAATTGGTTATGACTAGCATGGATACAAGGAGTAGTAGACCGGGGATCCGGACTACGTGCCGATGAATCCGGTCCGCCTGCCGTTGTTTGTTGCGGCCGGGGCTGGTAACCCTGAAGCCCTTGTGAGTCCATGGCTAGGAGACATAACAGTATGTATATCTCTGGGTCCGGGGTCTGACACTCTCGCGGATTTCAGGACTAATTAATGAGAGCCCGAAACTCCCGGGTGTGACGGAACTGGGGGAATCTTGCCAAAAGGTGGGCCTTACAGTTCTCTTGGGTGTTCCTTGGGCCTAACTTAACACAACCAAGCAGTTAGTTCCACTTCGCTACCCCCTTCCGATTCTTGTAGATGGGGCAGAACAACAGTTCCGCTCCGGATCGTCTGAATGCCACCAAATCCCATGGTATACCATACCATACGTGTTAGAGTGTGTCATGGGTCTTGGATGCCCAAGAGTCCCTCGCTCTCTATGTTAGGGCTTCACCGGCGTCGGATTCTTTCTAGCGGGTCCGAGGACTACTTAGAGCCCGAAACTCCCGGATTTAACGGAACTAGGGGAATCTTGCCAAGAGGTGGACCCTAACATTTTCTTTGGTGTTCCTTGGGCCTAACCTAACACAACCAAACAGTTGGTTCCACTTTGCTACCCCCTTTCGGCTCACGTAGAGGGGCCAGAACGGAAGTTCCGCCTTTTACCCCAGCGGGGCTATGGTTTCTCCGGAGGGGGCTCCGGATAGTATGAATGCCACCAAATCCCATGGTATGACATACCATGTGTGTTAGAGTGTGTCATGGGTCTTGTATGCCCAAGATTTCCTCGCTCTCTGTGTTAGGGTTTCACCGGTGTCGGATTCTCTCTCGCGGGTTCCAGGACTAATAAATGAGAGCCCGAAACTCCCGGGTGTGACAGAACAAGGGGAATATTGCCAAGAGGTGGGCCCTATAATTCTATTGTGTGTTCCTTGGGGCTAACCTAAGACAACGAAACAGTTAGTTCCACTTTGCTACCCTCTTCCGGCTCACGTAGATGGGACAGAACGATAGTCCCGTCTTTTTCCCCAGCGGGGCTATGGTTTCTCTGGAGAGGTGGCTCCAGATCGTCTGAATGCCACCAAATCCCATTGCACGCCATACCATGTGTGCTAGAGTGTGTCATGGGTATTATATTCCCAAGATTCCCTCGCTCTCTGTGCTAGGGTTTCGCCGGCGTCGGATTCTCTTTCGCGGGTTCCAGGACTAATTAATGACAGACCGAAACTCCCGGGTGTGACGGAACTGGGGGAATATTGCCAAGAGGTGGGCCCTAAAATTCTCTTGGGTGTTCTTTGTGCCTCACTTAACACAACCAAGTAGTTAGTTCCACTTTGCTACCCCCTTCTGACTCTCATAGATGGGGCAGAACGACAGTTCCGTCTTTTTCCCCAGCGGGGTTATCGTTTTTCCGTAGGGGGCTCCGGATCGTTTGAATGCCACCAAATCCCATGGTATACCATACCATGTGTGTTAGAGTTTATCATGGGTCTTCGATTCCCAAGAGTGCCTCGCTCACTGTGTTAGGGCTTCACCGGCGTCAGATTCTTTCTAGCGGGTTCCAGGACTACTGAGAGCCCGAAACTCCCGGATTTGACGGAACTAGGGGAATCTTGCCAAGAGGTGGAACCTAACATTTTATTTGGTGTTCCTTTGGCCTAACCTAACACAACCAAACAGTTGGTTCCACTTTGCTACCCCCTTTCGGCTCACATAGAGGCGAGGGGCCAGAACGGCAGTTCCGCCTTTTTCCCCAGCGGGGCTATGCATGGTTTCTCCAGAGGGTGGCTCCGGATCTTATGAATGCCACCAAATCCCATGGTATGACATACCATGTGTGTTATAGTGTGTCATGGTCTTGGATACCCGAGGTTACCTTGCTCTCTATGTTAGGGTTTCACCCGTGTCGGATTCTCTCTCGCGGGTGTGACGGAACTGGGGGAATCTTGCCAAGAGGTGTTCCCTACAATTCTCGTGGGTGTTCCTTGGGCCTAACTAACACAACCAAACAGTTAGTTCCACTTTGCTACCCTCTTCCAGCTCACGTAAATGGGGTAGAACGACAGTTCCTTCCTTTTCCCCGGCGGGGCTATGGTGTCTCCGGAGAGGTGGCTCCAGATCGTTTGAATGCCACCAAATCCCATTTGCACGCCATACCGTGTGTGCAAGAGTGAGGCATGGTTCTTGGATGCCCAAGATTCCCTCGCTCTCTGTGTTAGGGTTTCACCGGTGTTGTATTCTCTCTCGCGGATTCCAGGACTAATTAATGAGAGCCCGAAACTCCCGGGTGTGACAGAACTGGGGGAATCTTGCCAAAAAGGTCGGCCCTACAATTCTCTTGGGTGTTCCTTGGGCCTAACCTAACACAACCAAGCAGTTAGTTCCACTTTGCTACCCCCTTCCGACTCTCGTTGATGGGGCAGAACGACAGTTCCATCTTTTCCCCAGCGGGGTTATGCTTTCTCCGGTGGTGTCTCCGGATCGTCTGAATGCCACCAAATCCCATTGTATATGATACCATGTGTGTTATAGTGTGTCATGGGTCTTGGATGCCCAAAAGTCCCTCGCTCTCTTTGTTAGCACTTCACCGGCGTCGGATTCTTTCTAGCGGGTTCCAGGACTACTTAGAGCCCGAAACTCCCGGATTTGACGGAACTAGGGGAATCTTGCCAAGAGGTGGAACCTAAAATTTTATTTGGTGTTCCTTTGGCCTAACCTAACACAACCAAACAGTTGGTTCCACTTTTCTACCCCCTTTCGGCTCACGTAGAGGGGCCAGAACAGCATTTCCGCCTTTTTCCCCAGTGGGGCTATGCATGGTTTCTCCGGAGAGGGGCTCCAGATCGTATGAATGCCGCCAAATCCCATGGTATGACATACCATATGTGTTAGAGTTTCATGGTCTTGGATACACGATATTACCTCACTCTCTGTGTTAGGGTTTCACCGGTGTCGGATTCTCTCTCGCGGGTTCCATGACTAATTAATGAGAGCCCGAAACTCTCGAGTGTGACGGAACTGGGGGGAATCTTGCCAAGAGGTGTGACCTACCATTATCTTGGGTGTTCCTTGGGCCTAACTTAACACAACCAAACAGTTAGTTCCATTTTTCTACCCCTTCCTGCTGACGTAGATGGGGCAGAACGACAGTTTCGTCTTTTTCCCCAGCGGGGCTATGGTTTCTCCAGAGTGGTGGCTCTAGATCGTTTGAATGCAACCAAATCCCATTTGCACGCCATACCATGTGCACTAGAGTGTGGCATGGGTCTTGGATTCCCAAGATTCCCAAGATTCCCATACCATATTCTCTCTCACGGGTTCCAGGACTAATAAATGAGAGCCCGAAACTCCCGGGTGTGACGGAAATGGGGGAATCTTGCCAAGAGGTGGGCCCTACAGTTCTCTAGGTGTCGTGGGATGATCACGGCAGATGTTACCAGAGGTAACTGATCTTGGGGCAAGTCGACACAGGTATTTGGGAGAGGGTTTAGCTCGAAAGAGAACATGGTGATAAGCGATCTAGGAATCGGCACTCAATTCGCCGAGTCTCGAATATGGCTCTCGATTTATACTGGATACTCAATAACAGGTGATATGACTATGTCGTGAATCTCTGCCAAACTAAGCCTAGGGGCCGGTTTATAAAGCACCCGTACCCCCCCTGACTTGCCTTCCAAGGCGCAGCTCGAGTCCTACCCGAACTCTGCTTACAAACCCTAGCTTTCCTTACCGCAACCCACAATCCGGGTTACGAGGCCTACAAGCTTCGGGCCTTCCAGAAGTCTCGTTATCCTTAGTCGGATCCTGTGCAACATCCTTTGGGCCGGGTTACACCTTGGAGTTGGCCTGCCGGGTTACTATCCCCCCATCAGTAGTCCCCAGAATAGATTGGGCTTCCTGGATTCCTCCTTGAAGCGCTGGCTATTCCCTGCAAAAATAGCAAACGCTCAAGCGTATGGAGGCCGGGTTACAATGCTTTGATAAATGGCTGGGTCCAACTCCATGGTGACCATGCAATAACCCGGCTCTCCTCCAAATGCTTCTCCTAATTTTCCAGGTCTGAGTCTTAATAAAAACTCCACGACTCTACACTTTTCTCGATAATTAATCCTGATACCAAGGAAAAGATCTTCCTTCCTTTTTTATCTGAACACCTTCCTCCATGCTAAAAATGTATCTCGCAAATTTCGAAATAGACATCCATTACCCCGTATTTCCCGGGTTCCGCCCGTTGGGCTAAGTTTTTCCACCCTGGCCGTTATAAATAAGCCCTCGGAAGTAACCCTAGCTCCAACGGCTTATTTTCCCCATTCCTCTTCCTTCCTCCTTTCAAGCTCGAACCCACAGAGCGCCATCACGGAAGCCCCGCGCGCGTCACCGGAGCCCATCCGCCGCCGTTTGCGCTCCGCCACAGCGCGGTTCACTCCACCGCCCAAATCCGCCACCAAACCTCCGATTTGCCCGCCAAGAATCGTGAAAGGGCACCAAGCTTGCGTCATCTGCCTCCGCAAAGCTTCGCTTCAATCTCCTTCGGTAAGTCTTCTACATCCTCTAACTTATCCTCGTAATTTCTTAGTTTCTCCTCAAGTTAGATCTGAACCGAGCCGCCCGCGATTTCTCGGGTCATGCCGAATCAAGTCACTAGTGTTTGCTCTAGCTCACCCAATAGATAAGATACACAGTTTAACTCACTCTCCTATCACTTGTAGTCACTAATTTTGCCACAAATTCAGAAATGAGATTCCCAATCTGGGCTGGAGACGTCTAAATTTTCCGCCTTTACTCCTATCACCCGGAAAGTCTTTCCTCTCCGGCTCATTTGCTCATAATAGATGTACGGGCATCCATTTACCCTCCCCGAACACTTATCTATGCATAAGATTCCACAGCCTTTGTAATAATGTGCGATACCCGGACAACTCATACCTGGCATAGCAAAGTAATACCCGGATCATGTTTAACTTACCAACACTTGCTCAATTGACAATTTCCGAGTTTTCACTTCTCACATCCTTTCCTTGGACGCTTTTTCAGGTTAACCCCATGGCGCCCAAGAAGCAGGGAAAGCAGCCAGTTAAGGCCAAAACCACAAATTCCATATCCGCCAACTGGGGGAGGTCCTCCGTCACCAAGGCCAAACTAGAGGAACTGGTTGAACTAGGGGTTCTACCCCCTCAGGAGACTATCCAGTGGAGAGTACCGGGTAATGAGACCCGGCCCACTCCAGCAGAAAATGAGGTAATCTGTTTTGTTGAACATGTGACCCGGGGCTTCCGGCCTCCGGGTCATCCTTTCTTTTGCGACGTTTTAAGCCATTATGGCCTTCGCATTTTCGACATAGGATCCAACTCCGTTCTAAACATCACTCATTTTATCGTTCTTTCCGAGTCTTACTTGTGCACTCCGCCAAGTCTAGCCCTCTTCGTCGAACTCTTCCAGTGCAAACCGTGCCGCGAAAGCGGCGACGGTGCACTTCTTGCTTGCGGCGGGGTTTCCATCCAACGCCGCAAGAACTCCTTAATGCCTCCTCTCACCCTCAACTCCCACGTAAAGCACTGGCAGCTCTCATACTTTTACTGCCGGGACACTTCCCCACCCGGCGAAAAGAAATTGCCGGGTTACTCGGAGGGTCAGCTCGATATCTCTGAAACTTTCAACGCCTTTGCCCCTGACTCAGACAGGGAGGCAATCCTGCCTTCATTGGCTAAAATCTCCATCTTATCAGCCCAAGGCCTCATCGGGCTCAACCTGGTGAAGACTTGGGTCGATTTCCGCATCCAACCCAACTCCATCCGCGCAAAGCTGATGTGCGAATACTCGGGTCAAACCACAGACCCGATCCGATACTCCACCAGCAATTTCGCTCCTAGCGATGCCAACAAAACAATCAAGGGCTTTCTGACGGAAAAGCTCGAGGTGATCCGGAACATAGCCGGATTAGAACCTTTCACCCTCGAGAACCCGGCCCCCGCGGTAAGGACCTAATTCTAACAAGTTCAATTTTATTCGTTCCTCTTGATACAACTGTTAATCCTTGCTCTGGTGTCTCCACCTCAGGCCGACAGTGACTTCTGGAAGGCGGATACTCCTCCTAACTCCGGAAACCCGGAAGAGGAAGGGGAGGCCGTTAACTCGGACGAAGGTACATACTTAGTCCCCTTGAATACGTCATGCCCTACTTCTCATTTCCGTACTATAATCTTGGTTACCTTCAGAACAAGAAGACCAAGACGAGGAGGAAGAAACGGACGGCAAGGTGGAGTCTGCCAGTGATGAAGATGGACCGGAGCCAGCAATTAAAGCCAGATCCAAAAGAAAACCCCAAGGAATCGTTTTCCAGGTTTCATTTCATTTCCTTGTGCTTAATTTGCGTTCCCGTGATATCATTCATGAGCTAACCCTGTCATCACCCCTTTGGCCATAACTGAAGGAGCCACCTGCGTCCAAACGTAGAGTGACCCGGAACCATCCGGGTAACGAGACCCTTAACCCGGGTACTTCATCGTTTCCAGCTCGACATACTGGTATTCACCATACACAAGAATCTTTCCCAAACATTCCCTCACAAAGTAATCTCACACCTTGCTTGGTATTTTTCAGTATCTTCCGGGTCCAGCAGCGGCTTTCGCTCGGACTTCGCGGTGAACCCCGGGTAAAGTTCTTTTCCTGATGTTATGCCGAACTTTTATCGCCCTTTTCATGACTTATGCGCTAACTGCACCTTTGCACTTTCTATAGAGCCACGGTCGTTGTTAGCGACCAGGAAGACATGGAAGTTGAGGACCGGGGTAAGAATAAACCGACTGACGATGCATTCACCACAGCTGGTGATGAGCAAGCGTCACCAACGAACCCGGCTAGGCAAGAAGCCGGGTATCCAATAGCCTCGCACGCAAGCGAGAAGGAAAAAGGCGCAGCTGCGGGCGCGGGAGGAGGGCCAAACTCCGACATTCGGATGACCCGGGTGCCGTCTCCTGTTACGAAGAAAACTTCTTCTCCAAATTTCCACGCCCCCGAGTCTTCTAACTCGGATAACAATGATTTTAACCAGCTGATGAGTGCTCTCCTGTCCATGAAAGCTTCAGAGGGAAATGTCTTGGAGCGTATGGCTGCAGCACATCAGGTAACATTATTTGATATTCCTTACTACACACCCAGTCCCCAAGTTCGGAGCATAACTTGCTGAAGTTGTGCTCGGTACTTCATACAATATTCGGCTTGTCATGATATCTGACTTACAGTTTTACTCGTTCCTTGCAGGCGGAAATTACTCGGTCCGACGAGGTATTACTCAAGACCGAGCAGCTCCTGCTTGCTGAAGTAAAGCGCAGAGAAACCCTTGAGGCGGAGGTGAAGACTTTGAAAAAAGATGTCTCCAGATACAAGAAGAAATACGATGCTGCCCAATCTACGCTGAAAAACTTGTCGAACCAGGTTGCGGACACTTATCGCATCTTGCTAAGTAAGCTTTTGTTCGCGATTAACTTACATGCCTCTATCTTATCGTTATAATAATCAAGATTACTGATATGCTTTCTTTTATTTCAATTGCAGGTGCTAACCTTGCTGCTCCAGAGGACGATGTCGTTGCTATGACTAAAACGCTAAAGACTGTGCTCCGAACATTTTTTGCCGGCACAAAGCTTTTATTGGATGCCGTGAAATGGCCTTCCGAGGTATACCCGGGCGAAGAAAACCTTATGCAAGCTTTTTCGACGGTGCCTGGATGGATTGAAATATGGAAGCGCTCGTCTTGCCGAGTCGGTATGACCCGGGCCTTTACGCTGGCGAAAGATTATTTTCCTAAGCTTGACCCGGCAAAGGTAATATCCGGGTTTCCAGAATTCAAGGCTGACGGCTCCAAGTTTACGCCCAAGGATTTCAAAGTTATACAATCCGCCGTGCGCCACTCGGCTACTGCCTTGGCCGATAAGATGGAACTGGACACAATCATGAGCTCGTACGACGCTGAAGGCAAAACCATTTTGGTGGAGGCACCCCCTCCCTTCGACATGCTGGAAAAATGGGCAACTGACCTGGCCAGGAGGAAAGAAGAAGCTGCTAAGAGAGAGGCCGAGTTAGGCTTAAGGCCGTCTACCTCTACGCCGGCTGTTCCTCCGCCTGTCCGTCCTGATGTGGAAAGTCCGGGTAATGCTGCTGGAAAGGCTAAGGAGCAGGTCCAAGACCAAGACCCGGAAGACCATTCCCAGGATGCCGAGTAGGATGATGTCTTGTAAAAAACTGGTATGATTTTGATGATGCGCTTGTTGCGCCATTGATACTGGTACTGTCACTTTGTACTTTTAACTCGTGATAACTTTGTGCCTTTCCCGGCTTTTGATAATCTCGACCCTTGTTTTCAAGCTTATTCTCGATACCCGATTGCTTTTGATTCCCTTTTCGAGGCTCGGTTAGCCGAGTATCGTGGGCTTTGATAAGCGGACTTTTCTTTAAGTCCCCAAGACTCGGAAGCCAAGGTTTTTCGAGCTTCAATAGATAAACAGCTTGTTTCTGTTTCGAAGTCCCCAGTCCCCATTACCCAAAGTACGAGCCAGGGGGTTTTGGCCTTTCTCAGATGACAAACTGCTCTTTACTAAGCCGAAAACCAATAGCCATTCACGTAAATACTGAAGTCATGCTTGATACTTGTTGAGTTTCCGGCTATTTAGCCTTGTACTCTGCATAGACTTGTGGTTTAGATGACCCTTTTGATTATCTTGTACTGTAAGCCGGCTTTCGCGTGGATACCATGTTGTTACATCTATACGAAAAACAGGGTCAAGCAAGTCCCATTGGGCTGCATGGTTTGATTGTAATCGTAAGCGAACAGATCATGCCACTTTGGTGCGATTCACATCGAGCTTAAGTAAGAATAACCAAGAAATTTGGCTCCTTCGTCCGGTTATAAGATTGCAGCCGTACTCGTCTTGCAAGTAATCGGCCCTCATAACTCATAGGCATCAAGGCCAGGTCTCTGGGTTTGTGACTACTATTTATGCAGTTCAATTCCCAAAGACTCATGTACGTGCAACGTATTTTGATGATACTGATGTATTGATAATAACAAATATCACTTACTTGTACTTGAAGCAAAGACCATGATAAGACTTGAAAACCATCTCTTTTATTGATACGAAAAAATTTGTGCCAGCAGGCCGCCTCATTAAAAACCTCCCAGTCCCCTTAGGTACCCTGGGTAGGAAAAGAGCGCGTATGAAACCTGCTGTCCGTTACACTGCTTTAGTTCTTCTCGATAATCGGCCCCAGGCTGGCACGGCCGATGCACATTCTCCACTTGTTAGTCCCTTTCATAATGAGTACCGGGTTTGTTAGCCAATCCGGGTGTGTCGTTCTTGTAGCGCGGCTAGTTGTAGATAGCGGTGTGATTTCCTCTTCTACGCCAGGGGGCTTGGAAGGACCGCTCCTGACGAAGGCCACCATCTTAGGATCTTGTTCTGTCCTGGTTTTTGCTTTATCCCCTTCAGAGGTCGGCCTTTTTGACGTTGCCCTTTCCTCCAGGTTCGCCTGCGATCGGTAATGCTTGAGCTCCTCTTTCCTACAGGCTTGCTCAGCCATTGCTGCATCTCCTTCATCGCATTCAGCTGCTATATCTCGATTTCCGTGTATGGTAATGGTCTTCTTAGGACCCGGGATTTTCAGCTGTAGATACACATAACACGGTCTTGCCATGAACTTGGCATAAGCCGGTCTTCCAAACAATGCGTGATAGGGACTGCGCAACTTAACCACCTCAAAAGTAAGCCACTCAACCCGATAATTGTCCTTTGATTCCCCAAAAGCTACCTCCAAAGCCATTTTTCCTTCAGGGCACGCTGAATGACCCGGCACTATCCGTGAAAAACTTTTGTACTTTTTTGCAATTGAGATTCCTTGAGGCCCATGCGCAGAAAAGTTTCCCAGTACAGGATATTGATGCTGCTTCCTCCATCCATCAAGACTTTTTTCAGCTCATACCCATTGACCTGTGGTGCCACTACCAAGGCTAAAACTCCCGGGTGATCGACCCTGTCCGGATGATCCCTTCTGCTCCAAGTTACCTCCTGTTATGACCACCTCAAATACCTCGGAACAGCGGAAGAGACTGAATTGACCGCTTGTTTCAATATCTTTTTATCCTTGTTAGAGCCTCCAGTAGTGTGCACATGATATTGACCCAACTGTTTGGGGTTAGCCTGAAAACCTCCCGCTCCCCCTTGATTGTTGCCCGGATTTCCTGCTGCCGGGTTACCGGCTGGGGGTGGACCATTGCCCAAATTTCCACCTGGACCCGGGCCTCCTCCCCGACCCCTCCTCGCATGGCTCTGTTTACTTCCTCATTCTTCCATCTCTGTAAGTCGGCGCATTGCTCCAAGGAGTGATTAGCCGGCTTGCCGTTCCTGCTGTGCTTCGGGCACGCCATCCTGAATATATCCCAACTGTTGCCCGGCCTCGGAGGTCCCTGATAGTGTCCTCCATTATGATTTCCGGTATTAAAATTCCCTTCAGATCTGGGTCTCGAAGACCCGGCTTCAGTATTAGCTACAAACTCGGAACCTCCTTCAAATGGGCGCTTGTTCTGACTATTTCCGTTATTACTCGGTGCTGATCCATTGCCGGTTCTTCCACTGTTACTGGTGTTCACCTTCGCTTTCTTGTCATCAACTTCCTCCTCTGTAGTGTCTGTTGCAGCGTGTTTGTTGCATGCATCCATTAATTCTCCCATTGTAACCTCCGATGCATTCCTACTGGACTTCATGCGAGTTAACTTTTGTACTAAAGGAATATACTTGCATGTTTTTGCCATAGCTTGTAGCGCATCTTTGGGCTGAATTTCTGTGGATGAGTGAAGTATCTCCATAACCCGGCGTACCCAACTGCGTGCTGATTCTCCCTTCTTCTGAACGCATCGCTCTAAATCATCAATAGTGAATAGCTTTCTGCACGTCCCATGAAAGTGCTTGACGAACGCGGTCTTTAGTTCTTCCCAAGACTTGATCGATCTTTCTGGCAGGTTGGTAAACCATAACTTTGCTGCTCCTTCTGACATCATCAAGTACATGAACTTGGCTTGAAGATTCTCGGATGCATTGCGGATTGACATTGCCATCTCATAACTACTCAACCATGTTTCCGGATCCATGGTCGGTTCATAGTTCACTACTTTTTCCGGCTCTTTGAATTTTTCCGGGTAAGGTTCAGCTCTGATGTCATCCGAGAGACACTTGGGCCCTGCGAGGACGGTTGAGACTGGCCTTACTCGGGAAGCGTGCGATCCAGCCGGGGGCGTAGCGGGGCGCGGTGCTGCAGGCAGCCCATGTGCAGCAGACCCGGCCCCGGCTCCCCGAGCCCTGGAGCTATCCACAACGGCCTGCGCCACCGATGCTGCCGGAACACGGGGAGGAGGCGGCATTTGCTGCTGCTCGTCCCTCCGCCGCGCCGAGTTTGCTTGAATATTCCCTTGTTGTTGACTGGCGTATGGCGTCCCATGCATCCCGCTTATGTGGTCCGGGTAATTGGCCTGCTGCGCCACTGCAGTGTGCAGTAGATCGATCGCTTGCCGGGTCCTTTCTGCATGGGGCGATTCTCCTACCGGGATCTGGTCCAATGCGAGCGTTGCTGCATACACGTTGTCCATGGGATTGTTGTAATGGCCTGCTGGTGTGCGAAACCGTGACGGCGGCTGCGGCGGCAACTCGATGCCGGTTGTGACTCTGGTTCGTGGTGGGGTAACCCGGCCTGCACGTTTGCCGGGCGGGCTTCCGCTGTCACCGGCTGAGGCGCAGTTCCTGGTTTACAGCTGGGATCGGTTGGTCCTGAGGCGTAATAAACAAAGCTGCCGGGTTAATGACCCCACCCGTGGCCGGTAGTCTAGTTTGATGTCTCTGGTGTACTCTAGATGTTTCCTCTCGAAGCCGGGTTTCCAATGCATCCAGCTCGCGTTGACGCGTAGCCATCCCTTGTTTCTCTGCTTCCACTTGCCTTCTTTGCTGTTCCAACGCGCGGAGAGCCACATCCAGGTCCCTGACACGTTCAGCTGCGTTTTCTGGAGTGATAACCGTAGCGAGGACAGTGGGGTCTAGGATCAGATTGTTGTCGAACAAGGCCGGGTGGCGCGGGTTTGACGGACCCGCCCCCGGTGTCCGGTTTCCCAGGAATCCGAACGTATTCGCGTGCAACTCCTCATCCGCCGCACGGCTAGTCACTGATGCCGACTCTCCGTCGACCCGGGCCGGGATCGGGTTTCCGTTAGCCGCGTCCTGTCGCTGTGCCAATGCCTGGGCCGCCCCGACCGGAGCCGTGGTGATGTTTCCTTGATTAAGGTTGGCTGCGGGAGCCGTGTAGACCGCCGCTCGGCGTATTACGCCTGTTGTGAGTTCATGCTGTTCTTCTCCGCTGTTGTCTTCTCCGTACCGGTCTTCCAGCAGGTCCCGTATAGATTCAGTATCGTCCTTTCCGTCGTCCGGGTCACGCGGGGCCCATGCCGGCTCCTCCGGCTGTTCCCATTGCGCGATGGATTCTTCTATCTGGTCTGTTGCTCCAACTGATTCTTCTCTATCTGATTGGTCGCAAGCATCCTCCCCTGACACAGAATCAGATCCAACATCGTCAGGAGCCGAGCCATAGGAACATACCATACCGATGAAGACGCTGATCCGGCCGATTGTAACGACAGATCCGGATTCGAGACGATCCGATTCTGGCCCCCAGCCGGAGTCGTCCACCATCTTCTCTCCTTTGTGGTCGTCGTAGATCTCTCCGACGACGAGGTTCCTCATGCTTTTCCGAGCTTCTCCCGTGATATAAACACCTTTGGACGCAGGCCCCACGGTGGGCGCCAACTGTCGTGGGATGATCACGGCAGATGTTACCAGAGGTAACTGATCTTGGGGCAAGTCTACACAGGTATTTGGGAGAGGGTTTAGCTCGAAAGAGAACATGGTGATAAGCGATCTAGGAATCGGCACTCAATTCGCCGAGTCTCGAATATGGCTCTCGATTTATACTGGATACTCAATAACAGGTGATATGACTATGTCGTGAATCTCTGCCAAACTAAGCCTAGGGGCCGGTTTATAAAGCACCCGTACCCCCCTGACTTTCCTTCCAAGGCGCAGCTCGAGTCCTACCCGAACTCTGCTTACAAACCCTAGCTTTCCTTACCGCAACCCACAATCCGGGTTACGAGGCCTACAAGCTTCGGGCCTTCCAGAAGTCTCGTTATCCTTAGTCGGATCCTGTGCAACATCCTTTGGGCCGGGTTACACCTTGGAGTTGGCCTGCCGGGTTACTATCCCCCCATCACTAGGGTCTTCCTTGGGCCTAACCTGACACAACCAAGCAGTTATTTCTACTTTTCTACCCCCTTCCGACTCTCGTAGATGGGGCAGAACGACAGTTCCGTCTTTTTCCCCATCGGGGCTATGGTTTCTCCGCAGGGGGATCCGGATCGTCTGAATGCCACCAAATCCCATGGTATATCATACCATGTGTGTTAGAGTGTGTCATGTGTCTGGGATGCCCAAGAGTCCCTCTCTATCTGTGTTAGGGCTTCACCGGCCTCAGATTCTCTCTAGTGGGTTCCAGGACTACTTAGATCCCGAAACTCCCGGATTTTACGGAACTAGGGGAATCTTGCCAAGAGGTGGACCCTAACATTTTCTTTGGTGTTCCTTGGGCCTAACCTAACACAGCCAAACTGTTGGTTCCACTTTTCTACCCCCTTTCGGCTCACGTAGAGGGTCCAGAACGGCAGTTCCGCCTTTTTCCCCAGCGGGGCTATGCACGGTTTTTCCGGAGGGGGGCTCCGGATCGTACGAATGCCACCAAATCCCATGGTATGACATACCATGTGTGCTAGAGTGTGTCACGGTCTTGTATACCCGAGATTACCTCGCTCTCTGTGTTAGGGCTTCACCGGCGACGGATTCTCTCTGGCGTGTTCCAGGACTACTTATAGCCCGAAACTCTCGGATCCGACTTAGCTAGGGGAATCTTGCCAAGAGGTGGGCCCTACCATTGTATTGGGTGTTCCTTCGGCCTAACCTAACACAACCAATAAATTGGTTCCACTTTGCTACCCCCTTCAGGCTCATGTAGATGGGGCAGAACGACAATTCCGTCTTTTTCCCAACGGGGCTAGCTATGGTTTATCCGGAGAGGGGGCTCCGGATTGTATGAATGCCACCAAATCCCATTACACGCCACAACATGTGTGATAGAGTGTGGCATGGGTCTTGGATGCCCAAGATTCACCCGCTCTGTGTGTTAGGGTTTCACCGCTGTCGGATTCTCTCGCGGGTTCAAGGACTAATTAATGAGAGCCCAAAACGCCCGGGTGTGACGGAACTGGGGGAATGTTGCCAAGAGGTGTGCCCTACCATTATCTTGGGTGTTACTTGGGCCTAACCTAACACAACCAAATAGTTAGTTCCAATTTTCTACCCCTTCCGGCTCACGTAGATGGGGCAGAACGACAGTTCCGTCTTTTTCCCTAGCGGGGCTATGGTTTCTCCGGAGAGGTGGCTCCAGATCGTTTGAATGCCACCAAATCCCATTTGCTTTCCATACCATGTGTGCTAGAGTGTCGCATGGGTCTTGGATGCCCAAGATTCCCTCGCTCTCTATGTTAGAGTTTCACCGGTGTCGTATTCTCTCTCGCGGGTTCCAGGACTAATTAATGAGAGCCCGAAACTCCCGAGTGTGTCGTAACTGGGAGAATCTTCCCAAGAGGTGGACCCTACAGTTATCTTGGGTCTTCCTTGGGCCTAACCTAACACAACCAAGCAGTTAGTTCCACTTTGTTACCCCTTCCGACTCTTGTAGATGGGGCAGAATGACAGTTCCGTCTTTTTCCCCATCGGGGCTATGGTTTCTCCGGAGGGGGCTCCGAATCGTCTGAATGCCACCAAATCCCATGGTATACCATACCATGTGTGTTAGAGTGTGTCATGGGTCTGGGATGCCCAAGAGTCCCTCTCTCTCTGTGTTAGGGCTTCACCGGCCTCAGATTCTCTCTAGCGGGTTCCAGGACTACTTAGATCCCAAAACTCCCGGATTTTACGGAACTAGGGGCTATGCACGGTTTTTCCGGAGGGGGCTCTGGATCGTACGAATGCCACCAAATCCCATGGTGTGACATACCATGTGTGTTAGAGTGTGTCGTGGGTGTTAGGGCTCCACCGGCGTCAGATTCTCTTTGGCGGGTTCCAGGACTACTTAGAGCCCGACTTCTTTCTCTCCGTGTTTCTCTCTCGAATGTACATGCCCTATTGGCCCGAATCTCCCGGAGCGGAGAAACGGGAGGGAATCTTGTGAAGAGTTGGGTCATACTATTGTCTTAGGACTTTCTAGTGTCCACCCTAACACATCCAAGCAAGTAGATAATCATTTATAAAAAAAGCACGATATCACTAAATAATCAACACAATTCAGATAAGCTTGGTTTTCAAAAAATTGAATCTGCATTTTGTCTCTCAAAAAAATCGGGGAAATTGTTTTTATTCTGTCAGATCAAATGGATGGAGTATTTTGTGGTTAAGTTATTATTATTTTGTATTAGTTGTTTTTCTTTCCATTTCAAATTATTTTTCTTCTCTTTTGTAAAATGTTTTCGGCAACTGGTGCCAGGATGGCCCTTTATTGCACGGGAGACACAGCGTCGACCCCTTCGGGAAGGCGCGCCCTTTAATTGCACTCACCTTCCCCTCTCTCTCTTCTAGTCATATCACTCGCTCTATCTCTCTCACCGCCTTCCTGAGCTTTCCCTATCTCCGTCGGCGGGTTTTCTTCCGCCGGGACATCGATAGCACCACGACGACCATCCTCGGCGGGAAACAAAGGCCAAACCTCCTCTTCCTCCCTGGGCAGGCAGGATCTTCATCGGCTTTTTTTCAGATCACCGCGTGCGTCGTCCCGTCCTCTTCGAGGGCTTTGGCAATGGCGGTAAGATGATATCTAACCCTCTTATCCCTTGTATGTATCGTAGATCTGTAGATTGAGCTCGATTTTTCTGCGTAGCACGACATGCACGGTAGATCTACATGTTTTTACTGTTCATTCTGCGTCTCTGCTTCGTATTTTCTCCCATAAATGTGGTTTTGTTCTATGGCTTAGGTTTGGGATATCCGGCACGCTTAGTTCATCTATTTCCACCATGATTTCGATAGGTTATGGTTTAATTCCGTACCCGATTTGGGTGCTTCAGTTAGATTAGGATTAGATTTGGGTTTTTTTGGTTTCACGGCTTAGATTTGGTATTTTTGCAAGGTTATTTCGATTTTCGCCAATTATTAACACTTTGACTAATGATTTACCAAGGCCAGGTGCTAGTAGTGACTATACTTGTTGTACTTAGAAATTCTGAGGTCAGATACATTTTTTCTGTGCATTTTCCATTGTTCCACCTGTTTTTCTTTTGTGTATCCTAATTTATCAATATGATGAATGTCCTCCTAGTTATATGCCGATGATTAAACTAGGCCATGGTAAAGGCAAAGAGAGTGTCTAAAATACCTTGTAGTGTATACTATTTGAGTATTTGTATTCGTATATGCTATTTTAGGCACTCTCTTGGCCTTGGTTTGTATGACAATGATATATGAGGCTCGTATTACATTTGTTTCTATTGTTCCACTTTTCTTTGACTTGAATGTCCTCCTAGTTATATGCCGATTATTAAACTAGGCCACGGTAAAGGCAAAAAGAGTGTCTATAATACCTTGTAGTGTATATAATTTGAGTATTTGTATTCGTATATGCTATTATAGGCACTCGCTTGGCCTTGGTTTGTATGGAAATGATATATGATGCTCGTATTACATTTGTTTCTATTGTTCAACTTTTCTTTGCCATTAATGTCCTCCTTTTTATATGCCGATGATTTAAACTAGGCCATGGTAAAGGCAAACAGAGGGCTACAATACCTTGTAGTGTATACAATTTGAGTATTTGTATTCGTACATGCTATTGAAGTTCTCTTGTTGCATTTTTTTGCATGGCAATGATATATGAGGCTCGTATTACGTTTGCTTCTATTGTTTCACTTTTCTTTGCCTTGAATGTCCTCCTTGTTATATGTCGATGATTAAAACTAGGACATGGTAAAGGCAAAGAGAGTGTCTACAATACCTTGTAGTGTATATAATTTGTGTATTTGCATTCGTACATGCTATTGTAGTTACTTCTTTTTGCCTTGGTTTGCATGGCAATGATATATGAGGCTCGTTTTACATTAGTTTCCATTGTTCCACTTTTCTTTGCCTTGAATGTCCTCCTTTTTATATGCCGATGATTTAAACTAGGCCATGGTAAAGGTAAACAGAGTGTCTACAATAGCTTGTAGTTTATACAATTTGAGTATTTGTATCCGTACATGCTATTGTAGTTACTTCTTTTTGCCTTGGTTTGCATGGCAATTATATATGAGGCTCGTTTTATATTAGTTTCCATTGTTCCACTTTTCTTTGCCTTGAATGTCCTCCTTGTTATATGCCGATGATTTAAACTAGGCCATGGTAAAGGTAAACAGAGTGTCTACAATACCTTGTAGTTTATACGATTTCGTATCCGTACATGCTATTGTAGTTACTTCTTTTTGCCTTGGTTTGCATGGCAATTATATATGAGGCTCGTTTTATATTAGTTTCCATTGTTCCACTTTTCTTTGCCTTGAATGTCCTCCTTGTTATATGCCGATGATTAAACTAGGCCATGGTAAAGGGAAAGAGAGTGTCTATAATACCTTGTAGTGTATACGATTTGAGTATTTGTATTCGTACATGCTATTATAGGCACTTATTTGCCCTTGGTTTGCATGGAAATGATATATGAGGCTCGTTTTACATTTGTTTCCATTGTTCCACTTTTCTTTGCCTTCAATGTCCTCCTTGTTATATGCCGATGATTTAAACTAGGCCATGGTAAAGGCAAACAGAGGGCTACAATACCTTGTAGTGTATACAATTTGAGTATTTGTATTCATACATGCTATTGATGCTCTCTTGTTGCCTTTGCTTGCATGGCAATGATATATGAGGCTCGTATTACATTTGTTTCCATTGTTCCACTTTTCTTTGCCTTGAATGTCCTCCTTGTTATATGTCGATGATTTAAACTAGGCCATTGTAAAGGGAAAGAGAGTGTCTATAATACCTTGTAGTGTATACAATTTGATTATCTGTATTCGTACATGCTATTATAAGCACTCCTTTTGCCCTTGGTTTGCATGGCAATGATATATGAGGCTCGTATTACATTTGTTTCCATTGTTCCACTTTTCTTTGCCTTGAATGTCCTCGTTATATGACGATGATTTAAACTAGGCCATGGCAAAGGCAAAGAGAGTGTCTATAGTACCTTGTAGTGTATACAATTTGAGTATTTGTATTCG
This sequence comes from Alopecurus myosuroides, assembly GCA_028641055.1. Classification (NCBI taxonomy): domain Eukaryota; kingdom Viridiplantae; phylum Streptophyta; class Magnoliopsida; order Poales; family Poaceae; genus Alopecurus; species Alopecurus myosuroides. The sequence goes on from JAPCYS010000656.1 coordinate 413,973, forward strand.
TACATGCTATTATAAGCACTCTTTTTTCCCTTGGTTTGCAAGCCATGATAAATGCTAGGAGATCAGATACAATACGTGGCAGTGATACAAGGCCACGTCTTGTATTAGTTCCTGATATTGGGTTCGTTCTTCTAGCGAGTGTTGGCAATGTGTTTATTAGGCTCGTTTTACACTTTTTTGCATTGTTCCATATGTGTTTATTCTGACTGCATGTTACAATAAATTCTAGGGATGCCCTTTAGTGCATGATCACCTATGTGTTTATGAGGCTTGTTATCACTATGCACAATTTATGATCTGATTTGGTCAATGATGATGGCTTTGACACATGCATATTTGGCTGATGCCTCACTGTCTCCACCACATGGCCAGCATAAGTAAGAACCAGACACAAATAGATGTGCCATGTCTTTGCTTTTGCTGGCCCACCTGGTGTAGCAAAGTTGTGTCTGCTTGTTGTGTCTCTATGTTCCTTGATGCCAATGAGTACAGAGCTGTGGCTATAGATGTTGTTTTGAATGTGCATGATCCCTTTAAGTCGATGATTAAAATGTGTCACCATATCATTGCAATGGGGGTTCCATATTATCTTGTGCAATGTACAAGCACATTCATTGTGCATTGCTCTTGGTACTGTAGACTTACTTCTTGGATAAACATGGTTGTGCTTTTATTACGAGGCATTACCAGTTGTTCGTAGTTCGGCCCCAGTTTTACATAAATGTCTTCATTAAAGAATTGTTCCTTTTTAGAACCAATCTGCTTATATGCATATTTTGTAATTTCTGCTTCTTTTTTGCTTGATTAACAGGGTATTCCATGCCCTGTATGCAAGAATAATTGCCCAAATGTTGATCCTTCTGCATCCAAGTTCGGTGTTGCTGTACAAGAGTGTCACCTCAAGTCAGTGGTAAGAAAACAATTCTTCTTCATACACTTGTATTATGTTTTGTGTTTCTATTACAATATCTAATTTCCATGTTTGTTTTTATTTCTGATGCACAGGTTGTACCATGCACTGCTCGGATAGCATTCAACAAGTTAGTAGGCGAGCGTGTGCTATTTAGTTCCCATGGCAGGAAGTACACCTTTCGTGTGTCAAAAGAACAGAGCAAGACCCGTTTGCATGGGACACAATGGGATCGGTTCATCGAGGAAAAGAACATCTCCGTGGGAGACATACTAGTGTTTTCCATGATACCAAGGCCCACTATCTACGTTGTTATTATTGGCGACTCCCAAGATGACTCACTTTGAATTTCAAGCGAAGATGACTCAGTTTCAAGCGAAGATGACTCAATTTGGAGTGTAGATGGCAGTTCTGATGATGAGATGCATGATGAGGATTCTAGCAATTCTTATGATGAGGTCCATGATAAGGATTCTGACAATTCTGCTGATGAGAGGCATGATGATGCCAACATCGTATATGCCCAAAGAGCCAATCTCGACAATCACGAGAAGAACCGCCTGGCCCGGCTTCTACCCCTTGGACTCTATGTTGGGCTTCCTTTTGTGACTCGTTTCATGGTCACAAACTTGCAGCACTATATTATGGTACGTATCTATAAGACGCCCTCCTCTTTTTGCAAGTAAATTTTCAAGAACCATGAGAAGGTCTGCTAATATGGTATGTTATCTTTCATGCTTAGAAACTACCGAAGTTGATAGTTGAACACGCTGGCCTGGGGAATCATGGCACAGTTGGCATACGACTTAGAGAAGAAGAGCATGTCACCGCCGTTATTTACAACAAGAAAACCGACGACCGCATTATCATCGACAACCTGGTGTGGATGGTTTTCGTCCAAGGCAATAATTTTCATAATCGGTAACCTGTTTTTGATCATTGTGAGGGACACCGATGACCCCAGGTTGGAGGCGGTCATTGAGATGGTGGTGATATAGAACCGGAGCAAATGATAGGCCTTGGGGGTGAAGAGACTAGGCTGCTGCGGAGCTAGGCCTATGAACTTCTTATTTTGTCTGGCTGGATTGTAATTTTGTTTGTTTCCTGGAGTTGTTAAGGTCTAGTTTGTTTCGTGAACTTCTAAGGTATATTATCGCTTGTAGATCCCTCATGCTAAAACCCAAGTAAAGATCAAATCGCTAATAGCTGCTAAAACCTCGAGTTTAGATCAAATCCCTCGTGCTGGTAGATCGTGCAACTCATCACTGCAGAACTCAACAAAAGCCTGGAAAGCCAACGGTCACTGAACTTCTCGACCTCGTCTCTATCGCATAAAGACGACCGAGCACGGGACACGCAACCTACCTTCTACGTCGCCGCCACAGCCCCCCGACCTCCCCACTCACTATCGGCGCTGATTACTGCATGCCGCCATAGCCCCCCCTCCCCCGACCTCCCCCTCACTCTCGTCGTTGATCCACCCGATGGCGCCGCACGTGAGAAGCAGCACCGGCTTCCGAGGTGTGCAGTTGCGGCCGTCCGGGCGCTGGTCCGCGGAGATCACACACAACGGCGTGCGGTGGTGGATGGGCACCTTCGACACGCCCGAGCTCGCCGCCCGCGCATTCGACGTGGTGGTGTGGCGGTTCGGCCGCCCGCACGTCAAGCTCATCTTCCGGGACGTCGAGAGCATGGAAGTTGCCGAGTTCCTCGCCCTGGATCTGAGGATTGTGACCCGCAAGGAGGAGCAGGAGAACCTCCGTGCGTTCATGCAGCTACGCATCCGTCGGGATGACGAGGCCACAATGGAGAGTTCCGCCGTGATCACCCAACTCTGGTACAGGCGCAGTTGCGGCTAGACGCTCAGAGAGACGCGAAGATGCGAGCTCGTACATCCCGGGGGATGTTGGCCCCTCCACCATCGTCGTCTCATCGTCGGATGAGGATATGGACGACGCATTCTGGGAGAGCCTTATGCAGGACTCCGATGACGACGAACTTGACGACGCATTCTGGGATGATGTGTAGTAATTTAGAGTGTGGAAGATGTTGAAAACGTGTCAAAATAATCAAAATTTTGACGTTTTATGTGTTCGTTGCAGTTTCAACATTTCTTCCTTCTTATTTTGGGCTGCAACTGTAGTAGGATAATTATGGGCTACGGAGTGCTATAAGGCCCAATAAAAATGGCCTGACAGGAGAGGGCCCAAGAAAGTGGCATCATGGCCCAAGTCTGGAAACAACCGCTCTTCCACTCACAACAGTAACCCTGACATGCGGCACGCCACGCGTTCGTCACGATATTGTGAACGTGAAACGTGTCGCTTTAGTTCTGGCGGCCAGTTATTGCTCCGTCGTGCATGCGGCTCCGCCGTTGTACTCCCCCTCCCAGTGTATAAATAGATGCACTCTTCAGTTCATCCTCTATCTGCCTCACCGCCTCCCCTCAAGCGAAAACCCTTTGACGTAGTAGCTGCTCGAGCGTTCCTCCAGGCGGCCATGGCTCCACCGGCGAAGCGGTCGGCTTCCCTCATGTAGGTTCCATTTCCGTTCACGTACTTCTGATCCGTTTCTGGATTTCTCGTGATTTCGTCTTTCTTAAATCCGTTTCTGAATTCCTCGTGATTTCATCTTTCTTAGATCCATTTCGCCTTTTAGATTAACATAACTTCCTATCATGCAACTATCTACATGACACATGAACCCGAGCAGAGGGTCATCTTCGCCGCTCTGGCGGAGAGGGTAACCATCCTAGAAGCTAAGCTTGAGAAGGCCTTGAATCTCGCCTACGAAAATCTCAAGAAGGCTCACGATGCCAGGTTGGAGCAGGGCGAAGCTTCCCTCGTAGAGTATCGGAAGTTGATAGATGATATGTCGAAGATGATGGCCAGCAACCTCGAACTGACCTCGTAGGTTGGGGAACTGAAGATCGGTTTAGCCCTGGCAGAGCAGAAAACTCTGATCGCTCTCCTCGCAGCTATGAGGCCCCAGGAAAGGGAGGATCCAGTGCCATCGGAGGAGCTGTCGGCCTCCTACTACTGCCCCTGTGCTTCTGATGTTCTGTTTAGATCGACAATCTCGTTGGTTGTATTGGATCGTTTCTATTAATATGTAGTCTATGTTTATTTTCTTTAGATAATTCGAGTTCACAATATGGAGAAATAGATGATAGAAGTTTCGACGGATCTAAGTAATAAATTAGAAGGGTTAGATCATACTAATGCCGATGCAAAAACATATACCAAACAGATAATTCGATTTCACAATATGGACAAATAAATGTCAGAAATGAAAAGGGATACATTTGACTAATCTGCGACGTTCTCGTGGAACAAAACTCGCCTCCAACTGGGCCTATTGGGCCGGGAACAAAAATCTGCGACGGAAAATATAAGAAACGTCGAGATCGACCGCAAAGTCGAGAGCAAATTCCACTTTTCAGCCATCCGCGACGGAAACCACACGACGTTATCAAAACGTTCCGTTCAAAACGTCCCTGATCGCGCGGAATTTGGTAGTGCTACCTCACCGGCCTCAATTGCGGCCACCTCATCGGGAGCCTATAAAATGGGACCCTCCCATGACGAGAACCCCTACACCGAGCTGGCAGTAGCTCCCTCCCCTTCCCTCTCTAGTCCCAGGCCAATGCGAGTGCCAAAAGTGCTAGCGACGAGCTCTCGGCCGCCGCTTTGCCTCTGCCCGATTCGCCACCATAGAAGGTTGCCGTCCTCTAGCCGCCCCCAATCCTGCAATCCAAACCATGAGGAAGCCGTAGCCGCAAACCCCAGCCCTCCCCGTGGCCTAGAACCTTCCCGCCATGATAACCCTCGTTCTTCTCTGGCATACATGCATGGCACCGCCGCTGTGGGTCACAACGGGGCAAACGACCACCACCCTAGATCCGTCATGCCACGCTGAGTCCATGGTTGTCCTTGCTCCCCCCCCCAAGTGGCCGCCGTCGACGACGTCGTGCCAGGGAGCTCGCCGGAGAGGGCGAAACCCTAGCTCCCTGACACGTGCGCGGTACAGGATCCGCTAGCAGGTGGGCCACCCCTGGTATGTTGTCAGTTTGACTTTGGTCTCCCGCTATTTCCTATTTTTGTTTTTCTGTTTATTTTGAGAAGAAAAAACAGATTTTGAGGGAAATTTTGAAAAGCTATATCTGTTAAAATAATGATCCAAATGAGATGCATATTTTTTTGCACTGGCCTTGTTTTCAAAAACTCTATCAAATGACAATGGCCAAATTTCAATTTGAATTTTATTTTGTGGTCCTTTATTAAATACCATTTGGAGTGTTTTTAATGACTTTTAAATTGTTTTTATAGATCAAAATCCCCCATTTGAAGTTGAAGGTTAAACCCCTGTTGAAGACAAGCCCTCAACCCTCAACCATTCAGTTTCCAAGATGGAAATGATTTTATTTGAATTTATTTTCTTGTGAAACGATAGAATGCATGACATGTTTCATAATATGACTTGTTCTTATCAGAGAGAAACCATGCCCTCCCCATATCCTCGTTGAAATGGTGCATTAAGGCAGCATGCGAGTCCCTCTTGTTTGTCATCTTGGGTGAAACCATGCAACCCTTCACTTTTCCAAAACGAAACGGCGGAGTGCCGTGAAGTGGGTGTCACTATTTGAATCTCGGTGATATTATGATATTATTGTGGACTAACATTTATTGTTGTCTTGATGTGAACGAGACCACCATGTTAAAACTTGACTAAAGAATAATCACCTCCCTTGATTTGATTGAGTCATTAGTGCCACTTCCAAGCACCGCCCGCATAACCACGCATCGTCCGTATGGGCAAACCACAGCCAAATAGCCTGTCAAATCTCTTTTGATGCTACCCACTTGGCAAGTATAGTCGGTAGTGCATAGTTGTGGTTGGGGCTAGTCTCGCGAAGGTTCCGGAGCTAGGCGTTGCTCATGTGTTGGGACCGTGCCAAGTTCACTTCCTCATAGGACATGGCCTGAAGGGCAAGTCGATAGCTACATAGAGAGTGTTTTGGTAGTGTGAACGGTATGGGGATGTAGGCTTGTGCTGTCGCCGGAATGGTTTAGTACTTTGGTATCGGTGGTGCAATCTTATATCTCAGCGTGTGGTTAAATATTGCAACCTCTCGAGAGTGTCAAACCTAAGTTCTAGTATTAATTGTTTCTCCAAGGAAACGGTGTTGGTTTAAGTCACACTAGAGTCAGTCCGGTCATGGGAAAACTAAAATGTTGATGTTGAGCTGAGATACTAAGCAACCAGAGGTTGTCGTGGCTTGAGTAAGTCAAGTGCTAGACCACCGTTGGTCATGTTGTGCTGAACCAAAGTTTGTTAGTGAGTGGTGAAAGATCGTCGAGTTGGGTATGAGACTTGTTCTCCGAATCCACTTAGGTAAGTAGGTAAGTTAAGTTCAACCGTTAAGCTTGGACTTGCAATCTAAATTCAGTACTTATGTCATGCCATATAGGAGTTGGTTACGCTTGTTCGTGATTTTAGGACTTGCGAGTACATCCAATGTATTTACCTGGCTTCTTGGGTGGACATAACCTCCGTCCCCCGTTGCTAAGTACCCATTGTACGAGAACTACGATCCGCTATATAGGCAAAACCCCGTGTGGTTAGGCCCTTCATCATCACGTGCTCCCGTCATTCTGCTGCCGCACTCTGAAGAATACTAGTGTTGGATAAATAATATGCATACTGTTGTGTACATCAGGGTGCAACTCTCGTTGTGTCACCCTCATTGTAATATCCCACCGGTTTGCGAAATCTTAATAAAGTTGTCGGTTATGTTTATGTTATAAAATTTTCATGTATACCGTGCTCCTGGGACTGATATGTGGGGTAACTTGATCCTTTGGATCGAGATGCCACATGTGGGCGTCACCATCACCTGCACTGACATAGGTCGGGTTGCATCATTGGGTAAAAGGTAGACTCAAAGAGAAGCTCACTAACACAACCTCGATGATTCAATCGCCATGGTCGGACATTTACATTTTACACTCACTTATTGAGCTTGCGCTCAGTGTCGTCTGTGCCATGCTAAGTCTTTAGGCTGCAAGCTGCGCCCGGAGTAGGGCCTCCAAATCTGGATCTGGGCCAAGAAGACGTCGAAGACGAGCCTCACGCCAGGACAACCCTTTACCGCCCCCCCCTACGACCATGGGACACAAGTAACACCGTCGCCATTTAGCTCATCGAAGAGCTGCCTGCCAAAGAAGGACATCCAGGACCACGAACCGACCACTGGTGGAGAACAGGGCATTAACACCGGTTTGTAAAGGCCTTTGGACCCGGATACAAATCCGGTGCTACGTATCCGGGACTAAAGGCCCCCCCCCCTTTAGAACGGGTCTGTCACCAACCGGTGCTAAAGGCCTCCACGTGGGCGCCGAAGAGCGCGCGCAGGCGGAGGACCTTTAGAACCGGTTGGTAACACCAACCGGTCCTAAAGCTTTTTTTTCTTTTTTTTTCCTTTTCTTTTCAGGGTTTCCGATTCCGTATTTAGGGTTTAGGGTTTAGGGCGTGTTCCGTATTTTCAGGGTTTCCGTTTACGTGTTTCCGTTTACGTGTTTCGTTTTTTACGAACACGGAATCGGAAACACGTAATCGGAAATACGTATCCGGAAACACCGATTCCGTGTTTGCGGTTAAGTGTTTCCGATTCCATGTTTGCGGTTAAATGTTGATGCACCAAATAAAAGTACATATATATATACATATAACACGAAGTACTCGACCGAGCATTACATAATCTGAAGTTCGTTTTCAATAGCTGTATACTTGCATGGAGAAGGGAGCTGGCTATTGGTTCATAGGATGGAAAAATTCTCCGCCTTCATCTATGACTTGCGTGAGGAGAAATCCTGCCAATTCCTCTGTAACTGCCTTGCAACGTTGGATTGGTTTGAGCATCGCCCGCTTTCGTTGCATCTTTAAAAGAAGTAGATGAAAACAATTAAGTTATGAACAAAACTAAACATAATTGATGGCAACATAAATAAAGTTGTGAAGATCCGGTTACGTACCTCTAGATTTCTGGAAGTACGGGATTTCTCATTGATAATCCTGTGAATGAACTCGCAAACGTAGTATCCACAATAATCAGTTCCCTGTGGTTGTTGCGGAACTTTCTATATACGAGAACATAATTCAGTCAAATTAATAATAATCAAGAGAATGGTAATGGTATTGAAACCAGGGTACGTAGTACTACTTACTTTGTTAATCTGAAAGTAGAGCTTGTCTGCCCATGTACCGGGTTCTTCCTTGATGAACATTTGCCAAACCCTGGCCGACAAAAGAAAAATGAATACAAGAGTTAATTATTACTTACTTGATATCAGGAAATGAACGAAAAAGAGGCCGATGAACGAAAGAGGCCGATATATATATATATATACCTTTGAAGCATGTGTCAGCATCCCAGGTTAACGAGTCCCAGACTTCAACTTGTCCTTGATCGATTCTAATGATGAACAATATGAAGTGGGACCTGCGCACGTGTACACACGCAGTCATGCATACTCATCAATTACACTTAACATCAGGTAAGCAAAATGGAATGTCTACAAGACAGTAACACTCACTTGAATCCGTAGGGCCAAAGTATTTCTTTTTTGGTACTTTGTCGCTTCAAAAACCTTAGCAAATCATCCGGTGTATCCTTGTTGAACTTTTCTATTGTGTCTTGATGATACGAATACGGGTCAATGAACCCAAAGTCCCAGATTCCTGCCAGCCTGCATTCACGAATCTTCATTATGCATAGTAGCGTACAAAAAGAATGTCGTGAGTGATAATTATACGGGCAATGAACGCGAGCTTAACTAAATAATTAAATTACACAAATAAATCACTTACAAACAGTAGCAGCTGAGGATAGACTTGTCGAGGGCACGTTGATTGTACATTTGGAAAAAGTCATCGAACCCAAGCTCCACACCGTACTCTTCGAAGTAGTGTTGATCCTGAACTGCCGCCATGATACAGTCTCTCTTTTGCATTGCGGCCTCCAAGTACCAATCATGTAAATTCCGTACACTGGTAGAAAATAGGCCTATAGTCCCGGTTCGCAAGGGCCAGTAGTCCCGGCCGCGCAACCGGGACTAGCTATGCGCGACTAAAGACCCCCCCCCCCCTATAGTCCCGCCATTTACGGACCGGGACTAAAGGCACGTCCACGTGGGCGCCAGGGATCTGTCGCGGCGGAGGACCTTTAGTCCCGGTTCTTGTGGCCAGCCGGGACTGAAAACCTGCGTTTTAGGCCCCCTAAACCTGGTTCCTTTTTAATTTGTTTTGTTTTATTTCTTTTATATTTTATTTTGTGTTTTATTTTAATTTTGATGAAGTTTCAGTACACATATATATATATATATATTTTACGATACTATATACATGCATATATATATATGAAATTTCAAACAAAGAGAATTCCATAGGAAATATATAATATTCAATATCGGGTGACCATATATACAACCTCGAACAAGTTTCCATATTACACAATTAAGATGGATGACCATACACAAATTCGAACAATTAAGATGGCTTATGCGGCGTATAATAGTCATCGTCGGTGGACGCATGGTACTCTCCTTCCTTATCGATGACATCCTAAGGAAAAATCCTGCTATTTCCTCTTGAATTGGTCGGAAGCGAGCTTCTGGAGTAAGCGCCCTCCGCGAGTTATTGAGAACCCTCCGCGTGGTCTCGTCCTTCTTCCTCTCAGAGATTTCTTTCCGTATGTTCTCACAGACATAGTATCCACATAGACCGGTCCCCGGTGGCTGCTTATCCACACCTTTGACCACATTTTTAAATTTTAGCTCATGTTTGAATCCACCGACATGTCCAAGTGAGAACTGTCTCCAAACTCTACATTGCAAATAAAATTAAATGAACAAGGGAGTTATTAGCTTAGGAAATGAACAAAAGAGACCGATCGATATAGAGCGCAAATGATTGAAAAATCATTACCTTTGCATCATTTTTCTCATGTTGATCCAAAGATCTGTATTTGAATTCACAGAGTCAAGATCAAAACTATGGAGTTCTGAAGATCAATTTTTAGCAGAATCCAATGGAACCTGCGGACACGTTAGATGCACAGTCATGCATAACTTATCGATTAGACATACCATGCATGGAGTAAACAAAAGAGAATGGGAACATGAGAGAAACACTCACCCAAAAAGGTAAGGAAATAGAATATAGCTTTTGGATTCATGCTTTTTAAAAAAATTGTACAATTCTTTCTCCATGTCTTTGGGGTGACGTTCTAACATAGTTCCATTAATGATTTGTGGGTCAATGAACCCAACATCATGGATGAGTCTTATTTTGCATTCCCAAATCTTCAATCTGCATAATAGCGTACGCAACAATATAGTTAGGACAATATATATATATATATATAGTGTAGGCAATGAAGAACGAGAGGTAGAAATAAATCACTTACAGAACGTAGCAACTCAGGATAGATTTGTCGAGCTCACGCAGATTGAACAGCTGGAACAATTCACTCATCTCAACTGTTACAGAGTACTTTTTAGTGTGATGCTCCTCTGTATAATCCACATACACAAATTCTTTGTCGGTCCATGTTATGAAATGTTTGTACCAACGTAGCAGAGCTTGCATTAGTGGTGGTAGATCCTTTTCCTTCGCAGGCTCGACGAGAGGCCCTTTCTTCTCATATTGTAATCCTACCTCAGCCACTGGCGCATCGTCTAGGCCTAAAAAGAGACGAAGAGATATACCGGTCTTGGACGCATTTTGCATGGCAGTAGGTACAGTCAATCCCATTGCTGCCACAGCATTTATGACCTCGGGGTCCTGTTCCGGAGCGGCTTTCACTATGAGTGGGGGGATCGATTGTTTACTCTGCATCCCGAGCTGGGCAACTTGTTTCCCGCTTTTTTTCATTTTTCCTTTCTCCTCCTCCACTATTTTTTCTTTCTCTTTCTCCTCCTCCAATATTCCTGCTTGCTTACGAAGTTCAGTATCATAGTCTTTAGGCAAATTCTTCACGTCTTGGGACACTGTCGACAAAAAACCCGTAGCCCAATAGTCTACAATCGGAGGGAATATTTCCTTGGGCTCAGGCTCCTTTAGCGCCTTCAGTCGGCCCTTCCATTTGTCAACGTCAGCCTTCACGGCCAATTTGGTTTCAGCATCACTAAGTTCCAAAGGCCTTGGGGGGAGAGGCTTCAGTGATGGCTCCGGTACCCGTGTGGTCTTAGGTACATAAGGCTCCGGGTTAATAGACCAAGAGCAGGTTCCCTTGCTGTCCGCCTGCCTCTGTTTCTTCGCTGGAGGAGGAATGGAGGGCGACGTCTGCTTATCCTCCGGAGGAGGAATGGGGGGCGACGACTGATTATCCTCCGGAGGAGGAATGGGGGGAGACGGCTGCTTTTCCTCCGGAGGAGGAATGGGGGGAGACGGCTGCTTTTCCTCCGGAGGAGGAATCGTGGGCGACGGCTGCTTAACCGCCGGAGGAGGAATCGTGGGCGACGGCATCTTACCCGCCGGAGATTGTGGATCGGGGGACGGCGTCGAATGGCGTGAAGGAGGCGTAGGTGAACCAGCACCACCACCACCACCACCACCAGCACCTGCACCATCGGAGGGGGGTGGACTTGTTAGCCTTGGCGTCTCGCCTGGAAACACTATGTACTTCTTTTTCCATAGAATGAACTGGCGCTTGACATCTCCAAGTCTCTCTCCCCTTCGGGTGTAGCTATGTCAATCTCCAGGTCCTCAAACGCTTGGACTATGTCTTCCACCGTGACACGAGCATAGCCATATGGAATGGGGTTGTTGTGATGGAGTGCTCCAGGTGTATAGGGTAAAGCACTGCCGGTAGCTACCTTCATGGAAATGTTCCCCACGGGATAATGCAGATCACATTCTTTCATCTCCTTTACATCATCCACGGGGTAGTGAGGCTCCGGTGCACGACTCTCGATCATCGGTGCATTAGCACCTGGAGTCGGGGCCTCCGTGGAAGCCACGCTGCTTCTCAGCTGATGCTGGCTTCCGAGATCCGCTGCATCTTCATGCGGCCCTGCAGCCGACACTTTTTCTTTCTCAAGTATTCCCGCCACGATCTTCTTCAGCTCACTGACTTCCATTGCAAGATGCGACATTTGATCTGCAGCCCGGACCGTACCTCTCTTACGGCTTCTGTAACAGTACGGGTCACCCTCCTGGGAAAACCCTACTTTCCACGGCCTTTCTTTCTTACGTTATGAATTCGGGGAAGAAATCGACGATGACCCAGGTACACGTTCTTCCTACAATTATCCAAAAATACACTTTCAGTCTCATGTAAGCAGTGCGTGCATGCTTTGTATCCCTTATTTGACTGTACCGAAAGGTTACTGAGAGCAGGCCAATCGTTGATGGTTACAAAAAGCAACGCTCGTAGGTTAAATTCCTCTTCTTTGTGCTCATCCCACACAGGTACACCAGGTCTGCCCCACAATTGTAAAAGTTTATCAACTAATGGCCTTAGGTACACATCGATGTCGTTGCCGGGTTGCTTCGGACCTTGGATGAGCACTGGCATCATAATGAACTTCCGCTTCATGCACAACCAAGAAGGAAGGTTGTAGATGCATAGAGTCACGGGCCAGGTGCTATGGCTGGAGCTCTGCTCGCCAAAAGGATTCATGCCATCAGTACTTAGACCAAATCTTATGTTCCTTGCGTCAGCTGCAAAATCTTTGAACTCTCTGTCGATCTTTCTCCATTGCGTTCCATCAGCGGGGTGTCTCAACTCCCCGTCGGACTTACGGTCCTCTTTGTGCCATCGCAACAACTTGGCATGCTCTTTGTTCATGAACAGGCGTTTCAGCCGAGGTATTATAGGAGCATACCACATCACCTTGGCGGGAACCCTCTTCCTGGGTTTCTCGCCCTCAACATCGTCACCAGGGTCATCGCCTCTGATCTTATAACGCAATGCAGTGCATACAGGGCATTCATTCAAATCCTCGTATGCACCGCGGTAGAGGACACAGTCGTTAATGCATGCATGTATCTTCAGAATCTCTAAACCTAGAGGGCACACAACCTTCTTTGCTTCGTACGTACTGGCGGGCAACTCGTTATTCTTCGGAAACATATTCTTCAACATTTTCAGCAAATTTTCAAATGATGAGTCAGCTACACCTTCCCGTGCCTTCCATTCAGCAAATCCAGTGTGCAGCCCAGCTTTTTCAGACTATTGTCGCATCCTGGGTACAGCGACTTCGTGTGATCCTCTAACATGCGATCCAAATTATCCCTCTCCTTGTCAGTTTCGCAGCGTCTCCGTGCATCAGCAATGGTCCGACCAAGATCATCAGCGGGCTCATCATGTGCCTCTTCTTCACCTTCACCAAACCCTTCCCCACCTTCAGCATCATCCTCCATGAAGGTATCACCGAAAGCGTCATGATAGTTGAAATCGATATCATCCTCTTCTTCATCTTCTTCCATTCTAACCCCTCTTTCTCCATGCTTGGTCCAACAATTATAGCTTGGCATGAAACCGTGCCGAAGCAGGTGCATGTGAAAGACTCTTGAGGAGGAGTGACACTTCTCATTCTTACATTCAGCACATGGACAGATAATAAAACCTCGCTGCTTGTTCGCATTTGCCACTACGAGGAAATCTTTCAAACCCGTAGTGAACTCGCCGGAGAGTCGGTTACCGTACATCCATTGCCGATTCATCTGCATTATTATTATATAAAGTATATATTAACCGTCATGCATTTTAAACTAACTAGCTGGAAATAATACAAATCATGAAAGGGTTCAAGTTGCTAACCGCGACCGCGGGAGGTAAATAAATGAAAACGCTCAAGTGCGGCTCGGACACTTAATATCATGTGTGTTTCATGCTATCGGGCATTTCATCGAACACCTAGTGTGCATAGTAGGAACCAAAAGCATACCCACCACCCCTTGTGAATGTTGTGAGCAGAAGTGACACCAAATGTGGCTAAGTGCAGCGAGAGTTCTATATAGGGGATGGGCCTTTAGTCCCGGTTCACCTGGACAACCGCGGCTAAAGGCCGTGGGGCCAGACCGATGACCTATTAGCCCCGGTTGGTCTGGACAACCGGGACTAAAGCCCCTCCCCTCCGACAGCTATGGACCGAGCGCGCTGGGCCCATACTATTGGTCGCGGGTCTCGTCCCGAACCGCGACTAAAGACCCCTATGGTCGCGGGCCGATTATTTTGGGGACTAATGGGGGCGTACCGAAGGCCTATTTTCTACCAGTGGTAGTTGGGTTGTTAGAGCAGTAGGATTTTCGACCAGAGGGTGCTCGGGCTTGTATTTATATACCACATCAGCAATAGCGTAACCGGAGTCACCCATGCGTGGACCGGACACTGAAGCTTGGTCAGATAACACCTTGAGCGGGGCAATTGACCGTGCTACTTGTTGTCCGAGCTGGGGAACTTGTTTCCCACATTTTGTCTGCTCCGCCTGCTTCATCTGTGCGGTGTGCATATTTTCAATGTACCGTTCATAGTCCGAAAGGGGCGGCGGTGGCGGTGGTGCAGGATAATATAAGTTGTCGATGGTGCGCTCAATTTGCCACTTTGGTATGCTCTTCAGAGTTTCCTTCCATACGTCTGGAGGGGGCTTCAGGGGAAACCGTGCGAACCATGCTTTGTTTTTGGCTTTCACGGCCTCGTCTAGTTCCTCCGGAGTCATCAGGCCTGGTAACTGCGGGGGAGTCTCGACTTTCTTGGGTTTCCTTGGTCTCTTCTTGGGAGGAGTCCCGTTTCTTTTGAACTGCAGCTTCCGCTTTGCCGTACCCGTAGCGGGCGCATCCGTCGGCTCACGGGAGTGCACGGGCGATGGACCCTCGGCCTCGGGCTCCCAATCTTCGTTGTGGGGTGCACTTGGAGGTGCGTTGGGGGGTGGACTTGGAGGTCTTGCATTCTCTGTACGAAAGGGAAAAAACTATTAAAAATAGGCTTACATGTGGTGCAACATTCAGTAATTGATGGAGGTGGTGCATTTGTACCTGGAGGAGTCGGTGGCCTTGGCGCCGCGTTAGGAAACACGATGTGTTTCTTATTCCACAAGATGATACCAAGCTCCATTTCTCCCAGTGTCTTCTCGCCTTCACCTCTAGGAATATGGAGCTCAATTGAATGGCATCCCGACATAATTGTTGACAACCCGACACGAGCATGGGATGCTGGAATCTGACCACCATGGTAGGTTGCTCCAGGTTGATTCGGTAAAGCATAGCCTGACGCCACCCTGAAGGATATGTTCCCCATTGGCATATGTATCTCACAGTTTGTCTTCTCCGTGATATCATCCACGGGGTAGTGAGGCGCCGACGGTTCGACTGCACGACCGTCTTCTAGCTGCAGCTGCGTGGAACCCACGCTGCTTCTATACTGAGATGGGACGGCATCTGCTACAGGATCGTCTTCTATTTGCAGCTGATCAGGTGCAGGACGATATTCTACCTCCTCTTCAGTGTCAGGTACAGGGTGTCCCCCTTTCTCCAAGAGAAACGCCACCTTCTCTTCTAATGTCGATATCCGTTCCAGCGCCTTCTTCTTGCTTCTACCACAGCTTCTGTAAGTGCCAAGGTCCGCTGGAAACCCTTGGCTCCACGGGGTAGTGGCTCCAAAGCCTCGTGTTCGTCCCCACTTTTCGGGGTTCCCGAGTGCCTTCGTCAGCTCGTCGTTCTCTCTATCGGGAACAAAAGTTCCTTTTCGAACAGCTTCTATTGCCTTCTCTAGTTCTGATACGACTTTTGTTATTTTTTCCGACCATGGTCCCTGAGCAACAATCATCCCAGTCTCAGCGTCCAACGTTGCCCCATGCGCGAACAGCCAGAACTTGGACCTATCGGGCCAGTCATGTGTCTGTGGAATGATACCTCTTTTCAGAATCGCATCTTCATAGCATCGCCACCTAGGCAGGGCAGTCATGTAGCCACCTGACCCCAAAATATGGTGATATTTCTTCTTCTTTGCATTCTCCTTATTTGTGGCTGATCGGGATGTAAAGACACCCGATTTCTTGTACGCCTTAAAATCAGGCCAAGCGTCTCTTATCTTCACGAGGTGCCCAGTGAAAACTGGATCTTCGTCCTTATATTTCTTCCACAGGTCTTTCTTCCACCTCTGGAATTGTGTGGCCATCTTCTTCAAAGCCCACTCCTCGACTTTCTTCTTCTTATCCTCTGCTACGCTGAAATTTAGCCATACCGTGTCGCAAAGCACTTTTTTCAATCTGTCATCGACATAAGTAGCTCCAACGTTGGCGCCGGTCTTCGGCTTATTCCATTCTATTAAGTTGATCGGGACCAGGTCTCTTACAACAACTCCGCACTGATTTACGAATTTGCGATAAGTTTCTGCGGGCTCCAGTGGTTTGCCATCAGCAGCAACTGTATCAATCGAGAACCTTGCAGTATCTTTCAACCTTGCGGCCGGGCCTCGTTACGACTTTGACTCAGTACTTGCGCTAGCTGTTCCGGAGGGCGCCTAAACGGGAAAATAATGATTCGTTAGTAAGTGCAATACAAATTAATTGTTGCGTCAATAGTGACTTGAGATATACATTGGCAGAGTTTGTTCTGGAGGGCACTTCTGCATCCTCGACGTTGTCGTCGTCATCATCTACTACATCTTCTATATTCTCAGCTCCGTCACCGGAGTCGTTTAAAAATTAATTGCTAAACGCCTATCCACCGTCGTGATCATGATATATGGCCGTTGCATCTTCAAAAATCATCTGACACATGTATCTTTCCTTTTCCGTCTCACCCATTCCCGCGAGCTGATCGGCGTGCGGATCACGTGCAGGTTCTTGAGGATCCATAGCTCAACACCTGCTAGTAAAATTTATAAAATGAAGAACATTTAGCGAAATTATTTCATCGGACACTTAGCGAAATTATTTCATCGCACACTTAGCGAAATTATTTCATCGGACACTTAGCGAAATTATTTCATCGGTTATTTATGTAGAGAATATGGTATATTTTAAATTTAAACAGAAAAAATTCTCTAAGTCTAGCTAATTATAATTACTAAAAATTCTAATTCTAGCTAATATATTTCCAAATATTTTTCTAATTTTAAAAATTCTAATTCTAATTCTAAATCTAATTCTAATTCTAATTTTAAATGTAATTATAATTCTAATTCTAACTAAAAAATAAAATTCTAATTCTAATTAGAACTACAACAGAAAAAAAACTCACTGTGGGGGGGAGGGGGGTGACGTCACGCGTAGGTCACGTGTACGTCACTTGGGGCGGCCGGAGACGGGGCGGCGCGCGGTGGGAGGCAGAGGGAGGCGAGCGGTGGGGAGGTAGAGGCCGCGGCGGCGTCGGGGCCGCGTCTGGGCGGCAACGGGGCGAAGGCGGGGCGGCGGAGGCGGACGGCGACACGGCAGCGGAGGCGGGGCCGCGGTGGGAAGGCAGAGGGAGGCGCGCGCGCGGCCTCGGGTCGGCGGTGGGAGGTAGAGGGAGGCGGCGCGGCGTCGGGGCGCGCCCGGGGCGGCGAGGCGGACGGCGACGAGCAGATGACGGCGAGGCGGACGGCGACGCGCGGCCGGAGCAGGGCTTCGCCGTAGAAGAAGAGAGGATGCGCGCGAACGAAATGAGAGCAAAATTTTTCGCTAAGTGTTGATAATGCCCCCTGTACAGACCTTTAGCACCGGTTTGTGTTAACAACCGGTGCTAAAGACCCTTTCGCACCGGTTGTTAACACAAACCGGTGCTAAAGGGTCTGTACAGGGGCCACTTTCAGACTGCGCGCCCCCTGTACAGACCTTTAGCACCGGTTTGTGTTAACAACCGGTGCGAAAGGGTCTTTAGCACCGGTTGTTAATACAAACCGGTGCTAAAGGTCTGTACAGGGGTCACTTTTCCTTTTTTTCTTTTTTCTGTTTCTTTTTTCTTTTTCCTGTTTCTTCTTTTATTTTTCTTTTTTGTTTCCCTTTTCTGTTTTCTTTTACATTTATTTATAAAATCAAAGTAGACTAAAAAAATTGTAAAATCAAATATTTATAAAAACATATTTATATTTTCTCATATTTTGTGTAAAAATTGTCTAAATGTCTTCTAAAACAATAAAAAATAAAAAATAAGTTATTTATCAAACTAATTTGAAAATATAAAGAATTTTTTTTGTTTCCTTTTTCTTTTTCTTGTTTCTTCTTTTCTTTTTTCCCTTTTCTGTTTTCTTTTACATTGATTTATAAAATCAAAGTAGACTCAAAAAATTGTAAAATCAAATATTTGAGAAAACGAGTGGAAAACATGGAAAACTGAAGGTTACTTAAATGTCTCAAAACCTTGTGAGATAAAATATCTAATTTCATAACTTTTATTAAAAACAGAAAACAGACGCGCTAGCGCGCCGCAGTGTCGCCGGAATACAAATTCTTTTATTAAAAAGAGAAAACAGACGAACACTACTCCTCGTCGTCGTCGTCGGGGAACTCGTCGGTGACCTCCTCCGGGTCATCGTCGTCGTCGAACTCGTCGGTGACCTCCTCCTCGGCGTCGGAGGTGCATGATGGTATGTCCGAGATAGGCCCCCACCTCGGATCGTCGGAGGCCCAAAGTTCGCCGGCGTGGTCAACCCGACGAAGCTCTTGCAGCGCATTCGTCCTCGCCTCGCGAGCGGCATCTAGCGCGAAGTGGCGTTCGAGGCGGCGCTCCGCCCGCTCAGCCGCGCGGGTCTGCCAGACCTCCTCGTCGGCGCTCTCCTCCCCCGGGTTGTTCCGTAATACTCGCGGACGACGCGGTCTTCCATGGCGTCGACTAGGCCCTGAAACGACCGCGGAGGTGGAGGTGGTCGGCGGCAGTGACGATCTGCGGCTTTGGCGCCCTGGCCTCCGTTTTATAGACGGTGTGGCAGTCGTTGAAGTTCATCAGCGACCGCGGGCGGGTGAGGCGCCAGGCCGCTGCGTCCCAGGCGCGGGCGGCCTCCGCCGCCATCGCAAAGGAGCCGAGGCGGATGCGGTCGTCCCCCCAGCGGATATCTGCGCTGAACATTCCGTTCTGCCGTACTCGGACGCCGCGGAAGCCGGTGGTGCTGTTCCTCCTCGGAGGCATGGTGGAAGCGCGACGGTGCGTGGAGAGGAGTGGGCGCGTGGAGAGGAGAAGACGCGCTCGAGGCGCGACAGTTTATACCGCGCCCTCCTGGCCACGCGTCACAACTCCCGCGCCACACGTCAACTCCCGCGCCACGCGCCACCCTAACATAACAATCGGTATCGCCATCATACAGCCCCACCGTGGCTACTGGGTGCAATATGCATACCAAATGCACGGCAGGACGTATGATGGCGAATCCGGATGTTTTGTATTTGCTCGATGAACTGAATATATGATGTATCAAACCTTAAAGGAGGGGTGTAGAACAAAACAATCGGTATCGCCATCGTACAGCCCTACCGTGGCTACTGGGTGCATATATGTATACCAAATGCACGGCAGGACGTACGATGGCGAATCCGGATGTTTTGTATTTGCTCGATGAACTGAATATATGATGTATCAAACCTTAAAGGGGGGTGTAGAACAAAACTAACGGTATCGACATCATACAGCCCCACCGTGTCTACTGGGTGCATATATGCATACCAAAGGCACGGCAAGACGTATGATGGCGAATCCGGATGTTTTGTATTTGCTCGATGAACTGACCGGTGTATGAAGGTGGGCTATATATAGGGTCCTCTGGCTCACAGAGTGTTGAGCTAGGGTTTTGATCGAACAGTTAAGAAACACCCTCATCCAACGGCTCACAACAGCTCGAAAGAAACACACCGTAGCCCTGATAGAACGGCTCACAACAGCTCGAAAGAAACACACCCCGGATCCAACGACTCACAAGCGCTTGAAAGAAACACACGATCCGTGTGATTCTATCTGATTGGTCCAAACGAAACCCTAACCCATTTAGTCCCGGTTGGTGTCCCCAACCGGGACTAAAGGGATGATCCGTTTCTATTTTTCTTCTTGCCTTTCTTTTGATTGCGCCGTAATAACCATGGAACATCTTCATCATTTAACTGAATGCTTGGATCATCTTTGACTTTGAAGGGAGGAATTTCATCAAATTTATTGTAATCTTCTGACATGTCTGTCTTGTCCTCGACTCCCACGATGTTTATTTTCCCTGAAAGAACTATGTGGCGCCTTGGCTCATCGTCTGATGTATTCGCTTCCTTATCTTTTCTTTTTCTCGGTCTGCTAGACATGTCCTTCACATAGAAAACCTGAGCCACATCATTGGCTAGGACGAATTAATCATTGCCGTACCCAAGATTCTTCTGATCCACTGTTGTCATTCCGTACTTCGGGTCTACCTTCACGCCTGACAGGTTGAACAATTTGCACCAGAACAAAGGGACCTTAAAGGAAGGTCCATAGTCAAGTTCCCATATCTGCTCTATGTAACCATAGTATGTGACCCTTTGCCCGTTTTCGTCTTTTGCATCAAACCGGACGCCACTGTTTTGGTTGGTGCTCTTTTTATCTTGGTCTGCCGTGTAAAATATGTTACCATTTATCTCGTACCCTTTAAAGGTCAATACAGTCGAAGATGGTTGCTTGGCCAACAAGTATAGCTCATCTTCAACAATGTTGTCATTAATGAGACGTCTTTGCAACCAACCGCCGAAAGTCTTCGCGTGTTCTTTAGCAATGAAATCTTCAGGTTGCTCCGGATATTCCGAGCGTAAAATATCCTTGTGTTCCTGGATATATGGAGCCGCCAAGCTGGAATTAACTAGAACTGTGTAGTGTGCTTGAGTGAAAGATTGCTCGTCCATACATGTTGTTGATTTCTTTCCTAGTGTGTCTTTTCCACGCAGTCTCCCCTCATGGCGCGACTGAGGAACACCGATCGGGTTCAGGTCAGGAATAAAGTCAACACAAAACTCAATGACCTCCTCTGTTCCATAGCCCTTGACCATACTTCCTTCTGTCCTAGCACGGTTTTTAACATAATTCTTCAAGACTCACATGAACCTCTCAAAGGGGAACATATTGTGTAAGAATACAGGACCGAGAACGGAAATCTCTTGGACTAGATGAACTATGAGGTGCGTCATAATATTGAAGAAGGTTGGTGGGAACACCAACTCGAAGCTGACAAGACATTGGACCACGTCCTTCTGTAAACTTGGTAGAGTTGCTGGATCGATTGCCTTCTGAGAAATTGCGTTGAGGAATGCACATAGCTTCACAATGGGTACTCGCACGTTTTCTGGCAGAAGCCCCCTCAATGCAATCGGAAGTAACTGGGTCATGATCACGTGGCAGTCATGAGACTTTAGGTTTTGGAACTTTTTCTCTTCCAGGTTTAGTATTCCTTTTATGTTCGATGAGTAGCCAGACGGGACCTTGATACTGCTCAGGACTTGGAAAAAGATCTCCTTCTCTTCCTTGGTAAGAGCGTAGCTGGCAGGACCTTTGAAATTCTCTGGATTCATCGGGTCGTCTCGTTCGTGCATACGTTGGTGGTGCAGCCGTGCTTTTGGTGTATCTATCGACTTCTTCCCATGCACGCCCAATAAGTTTAGCAGGTTCACGCAAATATTTTTCGTCACGTGCATCACGTCGATCGCAGAGCGAACCTCTAGGAATTTCCAATAGGGTAGTTCCCAGAATATAGATTTCTTCTTCCACATGGCTACGTGGTTGTCGGCGTCATTCGGAACAGATTGTGCGCCAGGACCCTTACCAAAGATTACTTTTATATCTTTTTCCATGTCATATATATTAGTACCTTTAGGGAGGGGTGGCTTCCTCCGTGTATCTGCCTCGCCTTTGAAATGCTTTCCTTTCTTTCTTACGGGATGCCTGTCTGGAAGAAATCGACGATGCCCTGGGTACACATTCTTGCCTATATGTATACTTTCAGTCTCGCCTAAATAGTGTGTACATGCGCTGTATCCCTTGTTTGACTGTCCTGAGATGTTACTAAGAGCGGGCCAATCATTGATGGTTACAAACAGCAACCCTCGTAGGTCAAATTCCTCTTGTTTGTACTCGTCCCACACACGTACACCTTCGTCAGCCCACAACTCTAAAGTTCATCAACCAGTGGCCTCAGGTACACATCAATGTTGTTGCCAGGTTGCGACGGGCCTGGGATAAGCACTGGCATCATAATAAACTTACGCTTCATGCATAACCAAGGAGGAAGGTTATAGATACATAGAGTCACGGGCCAGGTGCTATGACTGCTACTCTGCTCCCCAAACGGATTCAGGCCATCTGTACTCAGACCAAACCTTAAGTTTCTTGCGTCACGTGCAAAGTCCTCGTACTTATCGTCGATGTTTCTCCACTGCGACCCATCAGCGGGGTGTCTCAACATATCGTCTTCCTTACGGTCTTCTTTGTGCCATCGCAGCAACTTGGCATGCTCTTTGTTTTGGAACAAACGTTTCAACCGTGGTATTATAGGAGCATGCCACATCACCTTGGCAGGAACCCTCTTCCTGGGGCGATCGTCGCCCTCAACATCACCAGGGTCATCTCGCCTGATCTTATACCGAAATGCACCGCATACCGGGCAGGCAGTTAAATTCTCGTGCTGACCGCGGTAGAGGATGCAGTCATTGATGCATGCATGTATCTTATGCACTTCCAATCCTAGAGGGCGGACAACCTTCTTTGCTTCGTATGTACTGCAGGGCAGCACGTTATCTCTTGGAAGCATCTTCTTCATTATTTTCAGCAGATTTTCAAATCCCTTGTCAGATAATCCATTCTCTGCCTTCCATTGCAGCAATTCCAGGGTGGTGCCCAGCTTTTTCTGGCCATCTTCGCAATTTGGGTACAACAATTTTTTGTGGTCTTCTAACATGCGCTCCAACTTCAACCTCTCGTTTTCACTTACGCAGTTTATCTGTTCTTCACGAATGACCTGACGAAGATCATCATCAGACTCATCAACAATGTCCTCAAGTTCAGGCTCGTCTTCCCCCATTTCAGTATCACCGTGTTCACCGAACATAGGATAATTATCATTATCCTCTTCTTCTTCATTGTCTTCCATTACAACCCCTCTTTCTCCGTGCTTGGTCCAACAAAAATAACTGGGCATGAAGCCTTCTTGCAACAGGTGGGTGTGTATGGTTCTTGAGCTAGGGAAATTCCTCTTATTCTGGCATTTTTTACATGGACAAAAAATAAATCCATTCTGCCTGTTTTTCTCAGCCACATTGAGAAAACTATGCATGCCATTAAGGAATTCGGGACGACGTCGATCACTGTACATCTATTGCCGGTTCATCTGCATTATATAAATTTATCAACAACCATTATGCTAAATCATCATGACTAAATTAATTAATTAATACAAAAAGTTTATCACACGTTAAAACCAAACTAGCGTAGTGACCATACATATATAGTTCTCATAAAAATACACACTGAAACCATCCATAAAAACTCTCTAATTAATGCATTTAAAAACAACAACAAATGCGATCAAAATCGCAACAAAGGTAACAATTGACCCGACGGCATAATGATACCAAGCCTCTTTACTAATTGCATATTTTCTAATCTTTCTGATCTTCAGGCGCATTGCGTCCATCTCGCTCTTGTGACCATCGACGACACCGGCAAGAACCTTTTCCAAGGTCATCTTCTCTCTTTCAGTTTTTTCCAACCTTTCTTCAGTTTTTTTCAATCTTTCTTTCAAGCCAACATTTTCTTGTTCAACTAAGTATAACTTCTCAACAATAGGGTCGATTGGCATTTCCGGTTCCACTACCTCCTAGATAAAAATATCTATGTCAAGTTGGTCGGTGTAATTAATTGTCATATAATCAGGAAATGAAAATATGTAGTTATAAAAGATAATATACCACATCCGAATCATAGACTGGACGAGGGCCAACGGGGACGGATATCAAAACCATGGCGCTATATATATAAAAAATCTTACACAATAAGAAAACTATATACAAGTAAATATGTAAATCATACAAATCAAAAAAAAAATTGGTAAATAAAAACAATAGGCTCACCAAGGTTGTGTCGGTGACGGGGCGATCGACGGCGGTGAGGAAGGGGACAAGGCGCGCGACACTAAAAAAAACCACAAATCATAATTAAATTTGAGCTCAAATTGCATCAAATTGTATACATAACAAATGAATAACAAATTCTAGCTTAGGTATTTCATCAAACACCTAGCTAGCACAACAAAAATGAAACGAGCAAGAAAACGAGCAAAACTTGCAATGCCGGAAGAGGGAATGTTGATGCTAACCGTAGAACCGATGGGTACCAACAATCTTGACAAATGGTGGAGAAAAATGGGGATGCATTAGAGCTCATAAGAGGAAGGAGAGAGCAAAAATGGAGTTGAGCTCGAGCTGAAAAAAATGGAGCTGAGCTCAGGGTGGAATATAGGGTTTAGGGGAGTGCTTTAGGACCGGTTTGTATTACAAACCAGTGCTAAAGGGTCTGACAGCGGGTCCCGCAGTTGCTGCAAAAAATGAGAAACCCTTTAGAACCGGTTTGTGATACAAACCGGTTCTAAAGGGTCTGTCCGCTGGGCCCCCTCCCTGCAGCAATGGCCGCAAGGCCTTTAGGACCGGTTTGTGTTACAGACCCTTTAGAACCGGTTTGTATCACATCCGGTTCCAATGTGCTTGGCTCAATGACATGTTTTCTACTAGTGGACGTCCAAACCCCTAGACTAGAAACACTGGATGGAATAAACCTCGTCGGGCGCACTGCAAGGGGAAGGGAAGGGGAGGAGGGGTTGCGGCGGCTAGGATTTGGGTAGCCCTAGATCCCTCTTTCACACACAAAAAGGTGGGAAACACCCCAAGAAGCATATACGTATGGCACATAAAATGTCCCATGTTAGGGGCAGCGTTTTCGCACCGGGTTCATATGCTCCCGGTTTTTAACATGTATTATTTTTACATATTTCAAATGTGAAAAAAACCGATAAAAAGTCTCACATCCGATGTTCTATGTGCTCACGAAGTTGTTTCATGGAATACCGACCTTTTTGTGTCCCGTGCACAAAAAAAATGGTGCTAAACAAGCTTTTCAGGAGACAATTTTTTTTTTCCTTTCTAAACGGCCAATAAAGAATATCGTATTCCATGAAACTTATCGTAGTCATATAGAATATCGAGGTGTACATGTCAAATTTTAGTTGCAAATATTTTTTTTAAACATTTTGAAATGTCTTTTTCGGTGGCAGGAGCATATGCTTCCATGTTCCGAATTGAATTTCCGGGCAGGTTACGCTTAGTTTGGAGCGAACAGCTGGTTGTAGCAAACGCGTACATGTCCCCGCGCGCTGATCACCGGTAGAGCCTGCATCAATCGCTGGCAGGGAAGACGACGAGCTAGACCCACTGTGACGACGCAAGAAAACAGCACGGGGGTTGTATGCGGTCTTATCCTGACTTGGATCGGCCGGTCGCTTTAGCCTACACGTATCAATATCAATAGACAATAGCGATAGCATTTACCGTCGTCTACCGTCCAGTGATGTTACATCGCTCAGCATACGTTACTCTCTCACGTAGAATGTTAATAACTGTACCGAAATATGACTGAAAGCAGCACTCGCTGCATCTCATCAAAAAAAGAAAAAAAAAATAGTAACAGTTTGATCGCCGTGGACGACAGATTGGCGTCAGTGGCGTGCAAGCATGAGGGATCGGTTCTGCCTACCTAGGTGGGGGCTGAAAAATGCTCCCAACCACTTCATCTCTGGAAATGCACTTTCCCCCACCCCCCCCTTCCTACCCACCGCTTAGCAGCTTGAGAGTCAACCGCAGCAGAGGTGAGGCTCCGGCCATCCCCGCCGCTAGCCGTCGGGCTGGTTGGTGTGGTGATGTGCTTGGATGTCGTCACGTCTTGTACAGCAGTAGATCTAGGTTAGGTGTTGCCTGTGTGCTTGTAGTTGCCGCTTTGGCTTTCTTCCTCCCCGCCGGCCAGTTCTTCGCGGCTCGCAGCGACGCAAGAACTAGTGCCTCCTCTTTCTGCAGATCTTGTCCGCGGTGGATCTTGTTTGCAGGAATGGAGTCGCAAGGTCGATTCAATAAAGCTTTCGTCTGCCTTATCGGCTATACGGTGGTCCTGGCGAAGAACGAACTCCATCTCCCTCTGTCTCATCGTGGTGATGAGAAAAGGGTGCATGCGAGGGATGCTTCCTGGGTTGCCGCTGGATGGCTTCTGCTTCTTCGACGAGCGTATCAAGCGATGGCGTGCTGTGCCATCGCCACTTCAGGCCAAGAGGGTGGCCGTTCTTCCTCCTCCGCGGCGCCGGAGGTCAACCGCATCTGTCGTCAGAGCCCGACAGAGCACTGCTGCCAAGTGGTTCGTCCCCGGTGGCCGCGCGTCTGCTGGCGTTACAGATGCTCCGCCGGAAGGGAGAGTTTGGGTGTCTCAAGGGGCTCCGATCTCGGCGAGCTTCTCGCCTGGAGATCGCCGGCGGCCAGTGGTGGATCCCGAGGACCTGATCGCTTTTTTATTTTCTGTCTGAGGGTGTGTTCTGTAATATCGCAGGTTCCTTCGAAGTTTAGGTCTTCTGTGCAAGATTCGAGAAGGACCTTTGCGCAAGTTGTAACCGCCACTTTTTAATGAAGCACTCGGGGTCTCGGCCCCAAACTTTGTACAAAAAAAAAATACCTAGGTGGGGGCTCGCTGGACGTCCTTGCCTCTTGAAGATGGAACCCCAAGCAAGCCTCGGCGCTGTCGGCCGAAAGGCAAATTGGCTTCCGCCCAGCTCTGTGAGAGACCCCGGGAGCACCTACGTAGCCTGGCTTCATCACCACTGACGGGGCGTCCTGTGTTTTTTGTCCGTTTTCGTTTTCGGCAGCGAGCGACAAGAGTCGAGGAGTAGGACTGTGTCCTGTGTAGCGCTAGTAGCCTGTAGGAGGTGCATCGCAAGCCTCATAGTACAGGGTGGCGACCCGCCTTTTGGCAAAGATCGAGATCTCGCGACCGCCATCGCTACCGGATGGGAAGCTCCAAGTGGGCCACCGGTCCGCGTCATGGCGGCGACGGCGTCACGCTTGTGGACGGCGGAAGCTTCGTAATCCAAGCTTCAACTCGCGTGCAAGTGGGCAATCTGTGGGACGCGCGACAGCGGAACCGGTGTACCTTCATCGACGCGGGGGCGAGGCGACCGTTGATTAATCATCGTCCCCATAGAGAAAAGCTGCAATCGCGCTAGGCCAGCACCGCTCCACATGCTCGCTGCAGACGTGTGTCTCCGGGCGCATTGTCTTCTACTATAAGAAACAAAAAAAAGAAGCGTGAGCTGCCTGCATTTCCCTGTTACCAAACGTCGCCTTTCAGGATGTGCCTTCGGCAGGGTTGCAGAATTTGGTCCATACGATGAATCATGTACTGCTCCCTCCGTTTCAAATAGATATATCTATCACTAAAATATATCTAGATACATCTACGTAGGATTCATCTAATATGGAATGGAGGGAGTATATGTTACCAACATTTGATCAACGCCTTTTTTTTGTCTCGTGTTTTGCTACTTCTTTAACGGTGTTGCTAATTCCATGTCCATGAGTCAGTCAGGCCCTCGCGTCGTCCCTCGGGCGACTCGGGGGGACTCAACAACCCTAGCCGCCGGCGGCCCATCCACACCTCCCTCTCCTGCCGCCGCCGGAGGAGGCCACCCGATGGCGGACGGCGGCGGTGGGGTGATTCCGGCATGTTTTCCTTTTAATAAGCTCGGCGGTCTTCCAGCTTTTTCGTCTCCGATCCGATCCAATCCGGCCGGCGGTCGTTCGCTGACCATGTTCAGGTGGAACGCCCAGCACCTATGAGCGCATGGCCATATGGGGCTGAATGCATCCATCCATGGACATGCAATTCGTTGATGGCCGCGGCTCCTCCGATCCGATCCGGCCGGCGGCCGTCCGCTGATATGTTCACGTGGAACGCCCAGCACCTATGAGCGTCTGCATGGCAATATGGGGCTGAACGCATCCATCCATGGACATGCAAGTCGTTGATGGCCGTAGCTCCTCCGATCTGATCCGGCCGGCGGACATCCACACGGCATGCAACGCCGGTCGCTCGACGCTGGGGCAGGCACGTCGCTCGACGCCGATCAGCTGCCAGGGCGGCGTCCCTGGCTGGGGTGGAGGCGGAGGTCTCTCCTCGGTGGTGATTGGACCGATGGAGGTGGGGATCTGCGGTTGGGAGGGGATGGAAGCACTAGATCTTTGATCTTCGTGGCCATGAACTCCTTCCCATCCACTCCTCGCCCCATGGTTCTTCGGCCAGTTCCGAGGGGAGGTCGTCCCTGTGTCTGTCGTCTTCTTCCTCGTTGCCGGCCTAGGCCGGTGGGGTTTGGAGCAGCAGCTCAGACAGGGTGCCGGCGTGTGGCAAGGAGGCTGCTTGCTTGGCATGAATAAAGGTGGTGGTTCTAGGGTTTCCCATCGCGCGAGGACGAAGATCTGCCTGATGTAGGTCCTCTTTGATCAAGCCGGGGTGGCGACACGGAAGGCTCCGCCGGCGTACTCCCATGGGCGATGCCTGGAGATTGCTGGATCGGTGGAATTCGGTCGCAATGCATGGTCATCAAAGGCGAGATTGGAGGACTAGCAATGATGTTCGGAGTTTTTGCATCGATGGGAAACTGGCTTGGAGTTACAAAATTCGCGGCAGCGGCATGTAAGAGGGGGCGACAACATGCGTGAAGTCCAAAATCCTACCTTTCAGGGTGAAAACCCAAGGTCTGGCCTTAATTGGTTGTGCCTGGCAGTGGTCCTGTTGGAGACATTGTTTTGAGAGCGAGGATTATCTTCAGGGTGAAAACCCAAGGTCTGGCTTAATTGGTTGTGCCTGGCACCGTTCTTCTTGAAGACGTTGCTTTTGAAGAGCTGGACATCAGGTGTTGTTTAGGTGGTGGTTGTGCGGCTGCTCCAAAGACTGTAACTCTGTAGCGGGACTTTTCTTTTTATTTCTTCTTTTTATTGTCTTTCGGCTGTGTGCATCCGTAATGGTTATGGCTATTGCGTTGTTGCAGAGGCCGGGTGTAATTTGTATCTCCGCGATATTAATATACTTCCCTTTATCAAAAAAAAAAAAAAAATTCCATGTCCACCAAGATTTTCTCGAGTCTCAGTAGATGAAGAAGAAGTACAGCTTTAATATTCTTGTATTTTCCACTAAACTGGAATTACCTTCTTCTGAATCAATTGGGAGTTTCTTCTGTGCTCTACTCAGGAGATGAGATCAACCAAAAGTTCCGTGAGAACGGGCTTTCCCAGTAATGGCATATGCTCCTCTAACACTGTCTAAAATTGCCGGCCGGAGTTTGCTTGGACTTTGTAGTGTTTGCCTCTCTTTTTGCAGTGTGTTGTCCGTGTCGGTAGTAGCACGGGTCGTAGAGTGCAGGTTTCTAGAACGTGACGATCCATAGGCTGTACTTATGCCGATACAATTATCTCGTGTCTTTAGGCCATTCGTGACGCGGAACGGCTCTGCCGTATCTAAAAGCATTCCACCTCAGCTTTCTGATTCAATAGATCCCCCCAAAACTCAACCAAAACTCAAACATAACAACGGCTATGATCGTCCAATACCCCTTCGTAAATTTGGTCCTGATTTTCTTTTTTAATTAAATAAATGTCAATTAGTTGGTATTAAAGCCCTGTAGAAACCCATATGGCCCAATTGTACGCGTATACAGTGTACATACGTATACATGTGGCGACGTAGGCGCTGGCCGCAGCGGTCACGTTCCGATCGGCCGGCTAGCTACGTATTCCGGATTGTCCGGTGACATGTCTGGTCTAAATGTTTGTATTGGTCTCTTCAGACTAGTTTTCCAGCGGGCGGCTAGATTTGTAACGCGGACTGTCTGGTGATATATCTGGCGTATTTTTTGTGTTTGTCTTTTCAGACTAGTTTCCTAGCCAGACAGTCAGGTTTAGTGTATGTTAGCCCTCTGTTATAGCACCAGACTGTATGGTCCAGCGTATTTTTTTCTATTTGTCTTTTCAGACTAGTTTCCTGGCCAGACAGTTCGGTTGAGTGTATGGTAGCCCTCTCTTATGGTACCGGACTGTCTGCGAGAACGTCCGGTCGAATTTTTTTTTTAGGCTGGTAGACTTGTTCCATTACTTGCGACCTTGTCGGCATGGTTTGCGTGGAGATGCTCTATTACTTGGAGCCTCACGTAGGTGCTTTCTAGTCCCAACATGTGAGCACGGGTGGGGAATTCATCACTCATGTCCTCGTTCTCATGCAACTTCTAGGCCATCTTATGAACTCGTGATATAAAGTAAGCGCAAATGTTTTACATCCTTGCTCAGATATTTAAAGTAGTGAGTCAAAAGATATGACACTCAAATTGCTATAACGGTGTGTAATGAATCCGATGACGATAAGTAGTAGGCCGCCGCGGTACAATCGTCTGAGCAGGCAAGTTGTCTATCGTATGTTGCATTTAGGACCACACTCGTGGTCGGTAACTTGAATAGTTCTTCAAGTGGTTTAATTCTACTTCTGATTTGTTAGCGATGGTGTCGTTCTTCGGTCCTAGGTTGAAGGTCCCAGATTGGATAAAAATGTATGTAGTTTGTTTTAAAAGATAGTAATCATGTCGCATACATCAAGTGTAGCTTATCGTAAATCGCTTGGTTAAACTCATGTTTTAAAATTACCTACATATAGATGCTATATGCAAAATTGCCTATGAACTCAAGTAGATGATATGGAAGATTGCCACGGGTAAAACTCAAACAATAAATAGATATATTATCGTTTCAATGAAAAAGGATGTGGCCATATGGGTTCTTTACATAGTAGTGTAAAATAAAGATTAGAACTTGAACACGGTCGGGAAACCTTCTGCGGGATGAAGTCCCGACCATATCCAGATTATCTTTGACCTAACTTTTCTCCTGCTCGTCGTCTTTGTTAATGGACTCGCCGTCTTTGTTAGTGGACTCGTGATCTTTGTATATGGTCTTGGCATCTTCGAGTAGACTCTCTTTGATGTATTGCAGTTCGTTAACTGGAAATAAAATAATTTCGCTGACAACAACCGGCCTAGAACGATCAATGTCGAGCTGAAAAATATTTGTACAATGGACTGAGAACACATAATGATATGCTGGGTATTTTCAAAATTTCGTAAAAATTGTTACTTACCTGACAACAACGGGTGGTCATTTCATCTCCATTCCAAAATTCCATGCATTTAAGTATCCAAAGTCCACATGAGTTTCTATTACAAAAGAACATGTCAATAAAAAATATTGCACTCTCGATAGGAAGAAAATGAGATTAAGCTGTTCCATGTACTTACGTATCCCTTTGTTTTGGCATCTTGTATTGTTTTATCTGCCAGCCTGAAATGTCACTGAACACGTTCATGAAGTTATTTGCCTCTTGTATATCAGCTGCTAGTTGGGCTCTCTTAAAAGAAATACATGTAATTGGTTCGTAAGGTAACGGAGAACTATGCGGCAACAGTCAAGTATGAAGATACAAACCAGTGTTTCGATGACGTTGAAAGTGCACTATGGTCAACTAGAGGGGGGGTTTGAATAGGTTGACTACCAAATTTTCTTCTTTTTCTTTTAATTATGGCTAAGCAAGATAAAGTAAGGTTCTCTATATGTGCAACTAGATGAGCAACCTAAGTGATACACGATAATATACACAACGGAAGTAAAACGAAAGGCAACAAGATAAACCACAAGCGTAAACAAGGATACAAGGATATGTTTCCCGTAGTTCTTTCTCAAGAGAAGTACGTCTACGTTGGAGAGGTGGGGAGCCACCTAGGCGCTCCTCAATACCACGGTTGTGCACACCTTATTCTCCTTGATCTTCTCCGGTGAGGAAGATTCTCGTTTCCACTATGAGGTCAACTTGAAGACGTTGACCATACCCTTACATGAGCTCGAGGTCACTCCACAAGATGGATGGAGGCTCTCAAGCAATCCGAAACTTCTTCCAACAAGGTGGAACCTACAAGCACAAGATCTACTAAGGTTTCTAGGCCTCAAGTAGGATTCTAGATCTACTAGGATGTGGTGGATGTATTTGAAATTCCTTTGGTGGAAGTGTGGATCTAGATCTCCTCTAACTATCCACAAAGTATGGGAGTGTTTGGGTGGTCGGAGAGGGAGATCTAGAAGGTTGAAGCTTTCATTAATGGCTAGGAGAGAGAGTGGGGAAAAGCTTAGCTTTTATGAGGTAGGGGAAGGGGTATTTATAGCCCCTCCCCAAGTGGCCGTTTGAGCAGCCCACGCAGCACCGGAGGCTCTGGTGGTCTTCACTTGTGCGCACCAGCGCGACCCTTTCATCCTTTCCTGGTAACTTTGCTGGCGGAGGCTCCGCCCACCGGAGTCGCACCGGAGGTTCCGGTGGAGCCTCCGCTCTTATCCAGCAGAGCCCCGTTTTGGCGGAGCCACCACCGGAAGCGCCACTGGAGGCCAACCCCCCACTACGCCAATTAAGAGGGCGGAGGCTCCGGTGGTTTCACCGGAGATTCCGCCCACCGGAAGCGCACCGGAGGTTCCGCTGGAGGATCCTCTCTTATCCAAAAGAGCACAATTTTGGCGGACCCTCCACCGGAGATGCCACCGGAGGCCAGACCCCTAGTGTGCCAGTGGAGAGGGTGGAGGCTCCGGTGGTTTCACCGGAGGCTCCTCCCACCGGATGTCTACCGGAGGCTCCGCCCTGGCCTCCGCTCGTATGCACCCGAGCGCAGTTTTAGCGGACCCCACACCGGAGGCCCAAACCTGGGCAGTGCAGGAAAAACGGCTAGGGTGGAGGTTCCGGTGGTTTCACCGGAGCCTCCGCTCCATTCAATCCCATCTTTGTCATTTTGAGCTCTTTTCAATCCCAATAAAATTGTAACCCATAGAGAATGTAAACTTTATGAACCTGGGCATTTTCATGAATAACAAGTAAACGTTAGACCAGTAGGTATGTTTTCATTTAATTCTCAAAACGGAACATGATCTTTCATTCTCCCCCTTTTTGGTAATTGATGACAACATCCCTATTTGCATAATTAAATACACAACATGAACGGAGCTCCCCCTAAAGATATGCTCCCTTCATGTTGAGAGAATTTAAACACAATGGATATACAAACATATGAATAATTGTGAGCACATAACACATAGATAATAAGTTCACAAGCTCACAATGCATAATACGAGGTTCACAACACATAATAATTTAAACAACCGAAGTTTCCAAATGAAAGACCAACTCTCTCAAGCAAACGAAATATGTGAATCAAAAAACATGCTTGAGAGAGACCCATGCAAATACCCGCTCCTAATTGATAGATATCTCTCCCCCTTTGGCATCAAGATACCAAAAGAGGGAGAAACCGATGCTAACGCCCCGAAGATCACTCGGAGGAGATATCGAGGCTCGGAGGGCGGGCAAGGCGGCGAGAGCTGGTGACTTCTTCTCCTTCTTCCTCATCAGACCACTCAATAAGCTTCCCGGCGGAGTCCTTGGCCTGCCACTTGTCCCAGTTAGTGATGCTAGGTAGCACCGGGGACTCCACTGACTCGCCACCATCACGACGAAGCTGACGCTCTGTCTGGGCTGCCTTGCGGTGCTTGAGCTCCTTATCATAGTGGGCTTCCCATTGACTCTTCTCAATCTTCTTGTTCAATTTGAACACCTTCTTGAGAGCCCTTGCCATCCACTTGAAAGAATTGTCAGAAGGAGGAGGGCGAGAGGGACCTTCCTATTCTTCTTCTTCCTCATCAATGATAACACGTGGTTTGGCCTTGTTTTTGCCAGGAGCCGGTGTAGGATGCATAATGGGCTCGGTGTGGTCCTTGATGAGAAGTTTCTTCTCTATGTGAGGGATCCAATTAGCATCATCAAAAGGTTCTTCCGAGAACTTGTCCACCCACACATGCAAGATGATCTTCATAATAAAGGGGCCAAAGCAAGCATTCTTGCGGTTGATAACCACGTGCCATAGCTCATTCCACAGATAATATGGCACATCGAGCTTTTGATTTGAACCGGCAAGCCGCTTCTCATGAGTGCAAAGAATAAGATTCTTGAGGAAGCCTTGGATCTCATAGACATTCCCCGTCTTTGGGTCGATGGTCTCACGATAGATACAGAGCATGATATCATAAGTGGGGTAGAGACCCTTGACGAACCCAACTGCAAATTTCTTTCCAGTGATATAGAGGGGTGAGTTGATCCTTGGAGAGAGATTGAGTGTTGATGGCACGAATACGGAACCACCCATTGTCAAACCTTCCTCACCAGCAAACGGTCCATGATCCGGGTATCCTCCAAGAAGAGTTCCAACTTCAGACCACTTGATAGTTAGCTGTCGTCCCTTGGTCATCCAAATAAGATGACGCTCTGTCTCATTGGCGAGATGCGCTGTGGCCAAGAACTGACAAACTAAATCTTCATCATAATCTTGTTGAGAACTCATGATGGGAGCAAGTCCAAAGGTATCAACAATCTCTAGTGCCTCCCCAAAATACTTGGGATTCCTCTCCTGATGCCCAAAATTAATAGCATGTTGAGGAGCAACATTCTCCTTGGGCTTCCTCATCAAAATCTCATGATAGATTTGGCTCTGAAAGACAGTGTGGAATCGAGGGTCCTTACCCCGGAACTATGGCATCAAACAGTCGCGGTCAATTAAATATGGATTCTCGCGGCGTTCTTCCACGAACACCCCCTCAGACATCTGGGAAGCAGACTTCTCCCTTCGTGGCAATGTCTTCTCGGTAGCCGGGAACCTCTTGCGCTTGGGCTGAGATGGGTCCAGAGTTTCCTCAATTTCATCGACCTGAGGAGCCTTGCGGCGAGCCACGCTCTTGGAACGAGTGCCCTTGCCTTTGGAGCCGGATGCATCTAAGAGAGAAATAGCAAGAATAGCATGAAGAAAAGGTAATGCTCAAGTCTTAGGAGACGCATAAATCCAAGAAACAAAGATATGCATAGTATTAGGGTTGAATAACAAGGGTTAGGGCATATGAACAAATCCACCCTAAGAACCGTAGCGATTCAAGCCTAATACGCACTATCTAGGTTGCTAGGGTTTGTACTCGTGATCCTCTACTCCAAAATCCAAATCCACGCATCTAGATGTTAAGAACATGGAACTCCTATGCATCCCCATCCATCAACTAGATGAGAGAGAGAGAGAGAGAGAGCACATACCCGCACCATCCATGGTGAAAAGGAATGAGGAAGAAGATTCCGGGGTGGTCCAAGGCAAGGAGGAGGGTTCTCGGCGGTGGAGCACCCGATTCCGGCGGCGGAGACCTTGGGGGCGACGGCGGTTGTGGGGGAGAAGAGGGAGGGCGAGTGGGGGAAAATGAGATTGTATCTTGTTGACCCCCGCTCGCCCTGGAACTTATCCCGCAAAAACGCCACGGGCGGAGCCTCCGCCCCCTGTCCACACAGTACACCACTATACGGTCCGCTGGCAATTTGCACCAGCGGAGGTTCCGGTGGGATCCGGTGGACATGAGCAGCGGCCTCCGGTGGTTTCACCAGAGCCTCCGCCAGACCACGTTTACGCGCGCCAAAATCAGAAAAACAGGAGCATTACGAATGGAATAATGTTTTGGGCAAAGGAGGATTGGGTTGGAAACTAGTAACTGATGTACGAGAGACATTACTCGATGAGGTTCGCAAGATGCAAAGAGATAAAAGACCGAACCCACACAAGTTGTCAAGGGGGAATAAGATATTCGGGAAAGATTCAAAGAGAAACATAAAAACAACTCCGAGAGGAGACCATGTTTGAGTGTGTACTTTGGCACCGCGAAGATATATCTTCGTTCCAAAAGTACTACTCACAATTAAGCACAATAAGCCACAAATTGACTAGATATGCAATGATGAATTGATTTTTGCATAATAAGAGGAGTGTGCACTCATGAGTTGAGTGACGCTCCCCCTATGTCCATGCCTACATCCAAACCTAATAGCACGTATAATGAAGGTACATATGCAAGGTTTGAAGTGAAGTTGGAAGAATCGATGACATTTAGTTCATTCCTCACAGCTCGAAACCTTGGTTCATCAAGGGCCTTCGTGAAGATATCGGCAAGTTGATCCTTGGTGGACAAATATGAGAGATCAATATCACCTTTCTCAACATGATCCCGAATGAAATGATGAAGGATCTCAATGTGCTTCGTCTTGGAGTGGAGAACATGGTTGTAGGCGATATTGATAGCACTCTCATTGTCACAAAGAAGAGGCACCTTGTCAAAATGAATACCATAATCCTTCAAGGTTTGCCTCATCCAAAGAAATTGGGCACAACAACTAGCCACGGAGATATACTCGTCCTCGGTGGTGGAGAGAGCAATGCAGTTCTGCTTCTTTGAGGACCAACATACTAGGGAGCGGCAAAGGAATTGGCAACCCCCGTATGTGGACTTCCTATCCGTCTTCTCTCCCGCATAATCCGCATCCGAATATCCAATGAGCTGAAAGCTTGAACCCTTGGGATACCTAAGACCGAAATTTGGGGTATGAACTAAATATCGAAAGATTCGTTTCACCACTTCCAAATGACTTTGCCTCAGGGAGGCATGAAACCTTGCACATTTACCTACGCTATACATGATATCCGGTCTAGATGCTCAAAGGTAGAGAAAATAACCAATCATGGAGCGGTATACCTTTTAATCTACCTCTTTACCATTGGGGTCGGGTTTCAAGTCAGTGGTTGTGGACATGGGAGTCTTCATAGGCTTGGCATCATGCATATTGAATCTCTTGAGCATGTCTTGAGTGTATTTAGCTTGTTTGATGAAGGTTGCTTCATGATATTTATTCATTTCAAAGCCAAGGAAAAACTCCAATTCTCCCATCATAGACATCTCAAACCTATTGTTCATAAGCTTGCAAAACTCTTCATTGAACAAAGTGTTAGTAGACCCAAAAATGATGTCATCCACATATAGTTGGCATATGAATAAGTCACCTCCAACTGTCTTAGTAAACAGGGTGGGATCGATTAAACCAACATTAAACCCACGATCCACTAGAAACTCTTTAAAGTGCTCGTACCACGCACGCGGAGCTTTTTTAAGTCCATAGAGTGACTTATCGAGTTTATAGACGTGATCGGGGTGGTTGGGATCCTCGAAACCCGGACGTTGCTTAACATATACTAACTCACTAATGGGACCATTTAGGAAAGCACTTTTAACACCCATTTGTAGGAATTTAAAATTATGATGAGATGCATAAGCAAGTAAGATACGAATGGATTCAAGACGAGCTACGGGGGCAAAGGTTTCACCGAAATCAACACCTTATACTTGAGAAAACCCTTGATCCGCCAACCTTGCCTTGTTGCGAATGACAATACCATCTTTATCTTTCTTGTTCTTGAACACCCATTTGGTGCCAATAACATTCTTGCAATCCTTGGGCCTTGGTACTAACTTCCACACTTTTTTGCGCTCGAAGTTATTGAGTTCATCATGCATGGCTTCAAGCCAATCTTGATCTTCGAGAGCTTCATAAACCTTCTTGGGTTCAATGAAAGAGACAAAATAATGAGGCTTGCTAAAATCCGCCAATTGCTTCCGAGTGCGAACCCTTCCACGAACTTGCCCAAGTATCTTGTCCTTCGTGTGACCCGCTCGTTCAAGATTATCTATCCTTCTCTTTGCTCTACGAGCCAGTATCTCCTCCAACGATTCTTTGGATATTTCTTGAGAATCACCTTCTTCATCGGAGACATGTCCATCTTCATCTCGGCCTTGATCATTAGTGGGTGAAGGATCACCACTAGGTTGAGCTCTCTCAACAATGATGGGACTTTGATCATGGCTTTGATGAGAATTTTGGCCTTGATCATGATCTTGGCCTTGATCACTTGCTTGACCTTAATAATTAGCTTGAGGGCTTGGTGCATCTTGTTGGGTAGCTTGTGTATCAATAGGTGTAGTCAATGGCTCCACTTGAGTGGGGCATAGCCCTTCTCGCTCCGTCATCCGGTAACCCTCAATGGGAATTATTTCACCAATCCCCATTCTTCTTATGACGATGGGAGGAATTGCATCTCCTACAACACCATGATCTATACGCCCCCTTGGGAGCCGTTATCCTCATCAAACAGCACGTCTATAGCTTCTTCAACTTGTCTGGTGGACTTGTTGTAGACTCTATTGGCGTGAGCATTTGTGGCATAGCCAACAAAAATACCCTCATATGATTTGGTCTCAAATTTTGACAAACGTTTACCTTTCTCGCGAATGAAGCACTTCGAACCAAAGACCTTGAAGTAAGATACGTCCGGTTTCTTGCCCGTGAGAATCTCATAGGGAGTCTTGTTCAAGATCTTGCAGAGATATAACCGGTTGGTAGCATGACAAGTGGTGGAGACGGCTTCGGCCCAAAAGTTATAAGGAGAAGAGAACTCCGCAATCATTTTCCTAGCCGCATCCATCAAAGTTTGGTTCTTTCTTTCCGCAACACCATTTTGTTGAGGGGTGTAGGGAGAGGAGTATTGGTGAGCAATGCCCTCTTCACTAAGAAATCCCTCAACAGTATAGTTCTTGAACTCCGTACCATTATCACTCCGAATGGCCAATATGGAAGCATTGTGTTGGCACTCCACTAGAGTGATAAACTCGATGACTCTCTTGAGTCTCACTCTTCCTCTTGAAGAAATACACCCAACAATATCTTGAATAATCATCCACAATCACCAAGAAATACTTCTTGCCTCCGAGACTATCATAAGATAGTGGACCAAAGATATCTAAGTGAATGACCTCAAGGATTCTTGTGGTGGAGATATTAGTCTTGGTTGGATGGAATTCTCCATGTTGCTTCCCAAAGGTGCAAGAACTACACACACCATCTTTAGCAAACTTAGCCTTGGTTAGTCCTGGAACATGATTGCCACTTTGAAGTTCATGCAACATT
The DNA here is from genome assembly GCA_028641055.1 of Alopecurus myosuroides. NCBI lineage: Eukaryota > Viridiplantae > Streptophyta > Magnoliopsida > Poales > Poaceae > Alopecurus > Alopecurus myosuroides. Next base: position 452,836 of record JAPCYS010000656.1, read on the forward strand.
CTCATATTGGTGTGGGCTAACCGGCGATGCCAAAGCCACCCCACATCAACTTTAGCCATTAGGCATGTCGCGGCACACGTGTCTCCTTTAGAGAAGTACACTACATACATGCCGTTATCGACAAACCCAACAAAGGCTACTTTAAGAGTTGTTTATCAAGTGAAAATCACATTCTATTTATTAAAGAAAGAGGTAAAACCAAAATTTGTAAGTTGAAGAACGGACATCAAGTTATGAACAAGGGACTCAACAAGGAGAACATTCTCAATTGATACATCATTTGAGATAGAGACCTTGCCTCGTCCCAATACCTTAAGTTCGGAATTATCACCAATAGTGACGCAATTGAGATGAGATAATGGAGGTTCAATATTTCTCATTGCATCATTGCTTCCGGTCATATGTTGGGATGCACCACTATCCACCGTCCATCTACCCGACCCGGAAGCACTTCCCTACAAGAGATAAATTTCTTGATTTAGGTACCCATCCTTCAATGGGTCCTCTTTTTTTTAGTGATAAGGGTCTTAGGAACCCAAATAGTCCAATGATAATCATCACCATAAAAAGTACCAAAGTATTTAGCATAAACATGACCATCTCTAGATTTCATAAGAACGTAAGAGGGGTTATATTTTCCAGCAAAGTCGTTGTGAGTGATGCTCCCCCTAGAGGTATCATCACCCACCACGGTGTTGGTATCCTTTTCCTTGGTCACCTCTCCCTCTTTCACAAAGACAACATTCCGTGAGGGAGAGGTGGCCTCCTTGGTTTTCTTCTTTGACTTCGCAACAAAGCCAAGTCCTTCCTTTCCCTTCTTGGCTCCTTGAGAGCTTATGGCGTCATTGAGAATTTTCTCCCTTCCTACAATGTTAGTAGTAGTACAAGAGGTAGGCATGATAACAATACTATTAGAGGAGGAAGTCACTTGCTTATTAGATTGTTGGGCTAGGAGCTTATTTCGGGACGTGGTGAGCTTGTCATGGATTTCTTTAAGAGACATGAACTCCTTTTCTAGCTTTCCATGGCGCTCAACAAGTTCCTCATAAGCTATCCCTAGCTTAAACTCTTCCTCTTCAAAGATTTTAAGTAAAGCACGAGATTTCATTATCCTTCCTAAGTTTGAAAACACTAATAGCATAAGTCTCTTCTAGACTAGATAGTCTCTCTTCAAGAGAGGCTCTCAAGGATCTTTCTTTCTCAAGAGCTTTTACAAGCTCATTGTCATGATTCTCATGACCACCACCGTAGCTTTCCAAGGTCGTGATGATCTCTTCCTTCTCATCAATGAGAGAGTTAGCATCATCAAGTTGCCTCAATAGGGCCTTTACCGTTTCCTTGGTTTCACCTTCAAGACTACATAGCAAAGAGCTAAGATTTTTGGTCTCCTCATTATCCACAATGGTTTCAACACAATCCAATAATGAGGGAGAACTAGTATCAATAGACTTGGAGGTGGAAGATATTACCACGGTGGCTTTTGCCATGAGACATGTAGGTCAGACTAATGCCTTCTCATTGGGGGATTCGAATAGAGAGACCGATGAAGAGGAAGTAGTAGCTATGGCGACGTGGGCCACACCTACGACTTCATATTCTCCTTCATCTCCGGAGTAGTATGTTTCCAATGTAGTACATTCTTGAACATATAGAGCCCTTGGGACTCTTCTCGCGAGATTCTTATTTTGTGGAGCTGTGTTCTTGTCCTTGCGAACAAGCTTCCCTTCATTCTCTTCTCTTGGCTCAAAAGGACACTCCTTGACGAAGTGATTTGCACTTCCACAATTGAAGCATGTCCTTGGCCGCTCCCCCTTCTTCTTATAGATCTTGTTTCTTGAAGGTCTAGGAGCACCGGCCTTGTGAGCCTCCCATCTCTTCCAATAGCCATGCATGGAAAGAGCAATACACTTGTGAGCACCCTTGTATGTGTCTTCGTAGTCCTTATCATCCTCATCCACTTTTTCTATCCGAGCAACCGCCTTGGACTTCAATGCGAGGTTGGATACTTTCCACCTCCTCTTGAGCGAGCAAGAGCATCATCCGCGCTCTTCTGAGATAGGGATATGGCTATGAACTCAATAAGAACACCAATTGAGTTGAGGGAGTTGTAGTCCGATCTTGTACGGATGCTCGTAGAGAGGTTCTTCTCAAACGTAGTTATGGCCTTGACAAATTTCCTCTTGATCCACTAATCGGAGATCTCCTCTTTCCCAAAATCCCTCAATTGGTTGCCAAGAGTGACAACTCTTCTATATAGTTCTTCGGGACTCTCATATTCAAGCATAACAAAGTTCTCGGACTTGTCGAGAGCCACATCATACTTGGAGGATTGAATTCTAGCATTTCCTTGAAACAAAGTGTCAAGTTTATCCCAATCCTCCTTGGCGGTCTTGATACCGCGGATGTGTTCAAGATGTTCTCTTGGGAGAGCCTTCTGCATAGTGACAAAAGCAGCCTTGTTGAGTTGAAACTCCACATCTTCTCTTGGAGTCAAGTTGCTTGCATCATGGGGATGGAATCCATGGAGAACACTTCTCCACAAGGCGGTGAAAGACCCTGAAATATGAGACTCCATATCGAACTTCCAAGAAGAGAATCCGTTAGTGTTAAGCATGGGAGGAAGTCCAACATTTATAATGTGTGGCATTGTGGCAATGGGATGGATAGCGTCATAATTGTGAGGTGGTGGTACTTTTGACTTAGACCCCGAACCGTTAGCCGATTGAGACTTGGAGCCTTCAGAGCTCCCACCGATCTTAGCCTTTTTATCGGCTTTTGCCTTGGCTTCCGCCTTGGCTAAGACAATGTTAGCTTCCATTTCGGTGATGTCCGGAATGGAATATTCATCCGAGCTAACATCATCCGCGGTGAGAGGTGGTTCCTCTAGCTCCTTGGTTTTCCCCATCATGGGCTCCAACATTTTCTTTATGCTAGAAACCTCCAAACCAACACTAGAGCTAACCTAGGACAATTCGGTTTGGAAGGTTCCAACCATTTCTTGTAGGTTAGTTATAGTGTCGGTCATTTTGGCGATTTCCGCATTAGAACCGTCGGGCGCATTTTCATTGACCATTATACTCTTAGGTGGTTAAGCCCTTAGCAAGAGCCGAGGCTCTAAGACCAATTGAAAGTGCACTATGGTCAACTAGAGGGGGGGGGTGAATAGGTTGACTGCCAAATTTTCTTCTTTTCCTTTTAATTATGGCTAAGCAAGATAAAGTAAGGTTCTATAGATGTGCAACTAGGTGAGCAACCTAAGTGATACAAGATAAGATACCCAACGGAAGTAAAACGAAAGGCAACAAGATAAACCACACGCATAAACAAGGAGACAAGGATATGTTTCCCGTATTTCCTTCTCAATAGAAGTACGTCTACGTTGGAGAGGTGGGGAGCCACCTAGGCGCTCCTCAATAGCACGGTTGTGCACACCTTATTCTCCTTGAGCTTCTCCGATGAGGGAGATTCTCGTTTCCACTATGAGGTTGACTTAAAGGCGTTGACCATACCCTTACATGAGCTCGAGGTCACTCCACAAGATGGATGGAGGCTCTCAAGCAATCCGAAGCTTCTTGCAACAAGGTGGAAGCTACAAGCACAAGATCTACTAAGGTTTCTAGGACTCAAGTGGGATTCTAGATCTACTAGGATCTGGTGGATGGATTTGAAATTCCTTTGGTGGAAGTATGGATCTAGGTCTCCTCTAGCTCTCCACAAAGTATGGGAGTGTTTGGGTGGTCGGAGAGGGAGATCTAGAAGGTTGAAGCTTTCATTAATGGCTAGGAGAGAGAGTGGGGAAAAGCTTAGCTTTTATGAGGTAGGGGAAGGGGTATTTATAGCCCCTCCCCAAGTGGCCGTTTGAGCAGCCCACGCAGCACCGGAGGCTTCGATGGTCTTCACTTGTGCGCACCATCGCGGCCCTTTTATCCTTTCCTGGTAAATTTGCTGGCGGAGGCTCCGCCCACCGGAGTCGCACCGGAGGTTCCGGTGGAGCCTCCGCTCTTATCCAACAGAGCCCCATTTTGGCGGAGCCACCACCGGAGGTGCCACCGGAGGCCAACCCCCCACTGCGCCAGTGGAGAGGGCGGAGGCTCTGGTGGTTTCACCGGAGGTTCCGCCCACCCGAAGCGCACCGGAGGTTCCACTGGAGGATCCGCTCTTATCCAAAAGAGCACCATTTTGGCGGACCCTCCACCGGAGATGCCACCGGAGGCTAGACCCCCAGTGTGCCAGTGGAGAGGGCGGAGGCTCTGGTGGTTTCACCGTTGGCTTCGCCCAGCGGATGTCCACCGGAGGCTCCGCCCTTGCCTCCGCTCGTATGCACCCGAACGCAGTTTTAGCGGACCCCACACCGGAGCCGCACCGGAGGCCCACGCCTGGGCAGTGCAGGAAAAAAGGGCTGGGCCGGAGGTTCCGGTGGTTTCACCGGAGCCTCCGCTCCATGCAAAAACCACTTTCCAGCTTTGTCATTTTGAGCTCTTTTCAATCCCAATAAAATTGTAACCCATAGAGAATGTAAACTTTATGAACCTGGGAATTTTCATGAATAACAAGTTAACGTTAGACCAATAGGTATGTTGCCATTTAATTATCAAAACGGAAGATGATCTTTCAGACGTCAATATACATATCCAGCTGTAACAAAGAATCTAGGACTTGAAACTCCATCTTGGGTCTATGCATCACAACCGTGACCCAATGGCTTTCACAAACGTTGACCGGAAAAAATAACTACATGTGCAATAAAGTATGTCAAAGATGCGTAGAACCAAATATGCATATCATTTTATGGCATAGTAATTACCTTATCACGCTTGAAATATATTTCCACACATATGTCAACTGCCGTATTCTTCTCTACCTCTTCCTGGTTGTTGTTTGTTGAATAAAAAGGCTTACCCTTGGCTTTTAGTTCTAGTAACCAATGAGATCTCCATGTTGTGGCCATGACACGATCATGATCGACACGACGAGACAAATGCTGCACATAAGCATTGATGTTCCGCAAACCAGATTTTTTTTTAAAATTGATTAGCATTATAATAGAGATAGTCATTCCATAAGACAAGGCACATTAAAAAGAATTAAACTATTCGTAATTACATCACCGAGTAGCCAATCATGGCTTAGGATAGGTAAAATTGTTTCCACACACAAGATGACCTCTTGAGCCTTGGATATCTTTTTTGTACGTAGCCGTTCGGAATTTGCTAATTCATTTACAAATGTCTCCGTCGCTTGTATTTTTGCATCAGTCAATCCGTTTGTACCACGTCGGACATCATTTGAAGCGAACAGAGCTGCAAGGCATAAAAAATTCAACGCGGTAAGTAAAGTGTGAGGTTGATTCGACACGTTGATATTTTTACCCATGGACTTACACTTGGAAGATCTCGCAGCACCCTTTTGGCGTTTGTTGTTCAAATTTTCACTCGCATCACCCGTTTGGTGCTTCTTGTTCAACTTTTCACTCGCAGAACCCTTTTGGTCCTTGTTGTTCAACTTTTCACTCCCAAAAGGGGACTTTTGATAGTAAGATGGCTTGCGTGGGCGCTTCTTAACTCCACATTTCTCCTCATTGTGCACACTTTTTTGTTCTGATGAAACTTTGCTGCACTTCACTACACCTCTTATCTTTCGCTTCACAGATGCTAATTCCTTTGATGATAAAGTGGATGAGTACCTGTCTGGAAGATTGGAAGTAATTACGAGCGGGTATGTTTTGGCACCCGAGCCTCTCGTGCTGAATTTGACACCATGTGCAGACTGTTGTGACGTCCCTGAGTCAATATCATCCTCACTAACACTGGACCGAGTTGGGCGCGCAGGTGTGAAGTTAATTTGTCCGTCAATATCATTCTTCTTATCTTCATCGCTGCTGTAATAAGACCTGGCAACCTCCGTGGAATCTTTCGGTGAATAACGGTCGTCGTGCTCACTGTCCTCCTCCCATTCGGAAGCTTGTCCCTTAGAAGATCTGTACAAGAATACTGTCTTGTTTCAGTTTTTAATAACTTGCTGCGAGGCTAAATTGTAATATTAGTCATGTGAGTTACAAACAGAATTATAAGTATAAATAAGGTTCACCGAACGTGTTGCCTTTTCACATCGTCTAGGAATAAGATACAACTCCTTACGAATGAGATTATTATCATTACGGAGGTCAATGCACTCCAAAAGATGCTCCACATAAGGGGGAGCTTTAGCCGCGACTTTACTAGTCTTTGAAGGTTTGGATTTCGGGGGATTGAATTTTTGTTTAGGGGTAGCCTCTAGTTTCTGTTTCTTCATGTTTCCATATGTGGATGTAATATTGTCTTCAATCTGCATGTGTAAAGAACAAAATATTTAATAATATACTTTTTAAATACCGATCAATGAAAGTTTGACGAGGAGACTATAATGACTTACATCTCCTTGACCATGGCCATATCTAGAGTCATATGCGTCTCTTTTCGTAGCCTCTCCTTCATTCCAATTTCCCGTCAGTGGGTAAACGGAAGATAGTCTGGGGCCAGAACGTGGAAGAACCTTTTCCCAATACATGTACTGCACAAAATAACATTGAAAACTGATTGATAATTTCTAGTAAAGGAAAAAATAGCTAAATTTAATGGCGTACCTACAGTACGGCCATGTTTCTGATTGGCCAGTGTGCCATTTTATTTCCTCGTCGCACGGCCCTAATGCTTGTCATACAGTATGTCAATGTGAAAGCATTCCAATTTAATCTAGGTATGCGAGGAACATCTTGCACTAAGCAATAGTAAGATGTTGGGACAATCCATTGAGAGGACAGCGCAACAACTGTGCCGATAAGCATCAAAACGGTCTTCTGGACAAACTCGTCGTCATCTGATCCGGAACTCACAATGATGTCAATTAAATCATCAATAACTAAATTTCTTGATCTAGGATTGAGACAGTGTTCCGATATATTGTCCCTTGCTTCGGACGCTTCTTCTTTTACTATTTGCGCAATACTCAAACCAACATCTTGAAACCCTAATAGGGCATGAATGTCCTCGGCGGTGATTGAAATTTCACAGGTGTTCTCTCTTAGCACGAACTTATTTTTTTCAGGGTCGTACACTTCTATGAGATGCCTGAGCAAACCCCTGCGCATCATAACCGGTGGAATTTGAAGCATACCATGTATAGAGTTCTCTGTTTGATATAATCTAACCCGTTGCATGTTGGTCAGCCTGTCCACGAGGCTGCACCACTTCTCCATGTTACAACAAATTTCATCAGGACATTCCATCCTGAAAAACAGATGAAATTTTCGCAATTGATTACAACAAAAATATATGCATAAAGTACGGATGATCACGCGCTCCGGATACATCAGACAGGTTCTAGCAGATGGGTTCTAGGGTACCTGCGTGCAGGAGTTGACGGTGATCCTCCGCTTGTAGTGCACGTCGTGATTGGAAGAAACCTCGACGGCGTTGGGGAGGCTCCTAGCGGAGCTGATCGATCTCAAGGAGGTTGTATCCGGCGACTACGATTGCCCTCCGCGGAATGGCCGTACAGATCTTGGGTAGGGTTTATGAAACGTGTGAAAGCTTATAAGGGGGGCTTCGTGGAGTCCTTGTACGTATACAAAACATATACAAAAATTGATGATAGGGGTATGGTGAGGAATTTCGCAATTGACCTCTTGGTTCAGATGCACACTGATGGCAGTGAGAGGTTTGATTTGGCAGATTTTCTTTTCCTTCAAATCCGTATAGCCTCTTACGAAAAAAAGGTGCTTCCCTTATGCTCCATTTATCCAAGTGCTCATTGATGAAAAGTTTGAGGGTGGAAAGATATTCAAGGACTACAAGCACAACATGTGGACTGCTCGAGTTGATATTAAGGGTGCAAAGCTCGCCAACCGTACGAAGAACAATACAAATTCTGCTCCTTTGGTAAGGCCTTCAAAGTTCGAGAGATTCATGGCCAAGATTCAATTCATGCTTTTTCAGATTTGCTCATCCAATGCCCAGGAGATTGCCAACATAAAGTTTGTTGATCGTGTCAAAATTAACAAGTACAAGGCTCAAGTTCGTGAACTCGGCGGTGAGGCTAGTGACGATGAAGCCATTTCATCATCAAGCACTGCTAATACGAAGTTTCGGTTTTCCACTAAAGGATGCGAGGAGTTCTTTGAAAAGGCATCAAGTGATGGAGATAGTGGATCCTCTAGTGAAATCTGCTCCGATTGATAATTTCGGAGAGGTAGCGTGTTAGGTTAAAGTCATATGTCTCGCTCAAGCTTTGAATCTTATTGGCATGTGAAACTTATAAATCTTTTGGTTATGTCTGAGACTATGTATGATGTATTCCATTAGGTTAAACCTGTTGTAAACGTTATGCAATGTGGTTTGCGATCCAGTTTATTGAAGCGAGAATTTAGCAACAAAATTTCGATGATTACATTTGTTACATAAAGCTTGTTTACTTTTGCATGATTGGAAACTGTAGAATATAGTTGTAGAAATTTCTTTTAAGTAAAACTCATGTATTTATTTTAATTTATCTTCTATTGAATGTAAACACAAAAATCTGCATGTGTTCTTTACTGTGACACAGCCTAACAAACTTTGAAAGTTCAAAATATTTAAAGTAATCGACGTGCTATGTCCATGCACCAGATAGTTTGGTCGACTTTGAAAGTAAAATAATCGACGTGCTATGTCTGTGCACCAGACAGACCGATCGACTTTGAATAGCGAGTTGCTATGTCCGTGCACCAGACAGTCCGGTCAAGTGTATGGTATGCCTCTATTACGCCACCGGACAGTCTGGTCCGGACTGTCTGTGAGAACGTTCGGCAACCCTGGTAGACTTGTTTCGCCTGCCGGACTGTCCGGACGCTTGGCCACAGATCTTTATTTCTACTCAACAACGTTTGTGGCACTCTTACTCTAATGGAGTCACCCATAAAAATATAGTTTACAATATATAAAAATTCTGCATATAAAACACAATGTTCCAACCAAAACTAAGTTTGTAATATAAAGGTTGGTTCTTAATTTTTTTTCTTCCAGCCTGAATCTCCCCAAAAACTACTTGCAAACGATGCAAGAATGTGTACACTCCTAATTGTATTCATCTACGATATTACTGCAAAATAATACATGAACGAATAATCAGGAACTACCGGAGATTAAAACAATCGACCATATGAAATAAACAGTAAAAAACTTTTACCTAGGATGGTTAGGGCATTTCATGCTGCGTCTGTTATGTCCTGAATCTTTGCATACACCGCACACATGCAGCTTTTTTCTCTCTTTGAACCCTAGTTGTCTACCATTTTTGGTTGTAGGGGGGTTCTCCGTTCCTGCATCTTCTCTGTTATACTTACGTGCGCCTTTGGTGCAAACTTTGATAGGATCACCAACGTTAATTTTATTTCCTGCCCACTTCTGTGTATCTTCATTTACAAAGCTTCTGTTACCATCCCCTCTATTCTCATACACCCGTATGTCCTTCATGTATTGCTTAAAGGTATCGAATACCGATGGGTCATTGCATGCCACATGGAAAGCTTCTGCTCCTAATACGCTGAGATCGCTATATCTTCTTCGCTCCTCTGCACCTGACCAACCATATCCATAAAGATCACTGCTGCATCTCTTGGGAAGGCCATAGCTTTCTTTCTTTGAGAGGCGTTGATGAACTAAACACCTTCGCATATCAGAAAAATTTCAGTTCCTTCATTACAAAGAGAATATGGTTGCAAGGAATCCCCTTTCGATCCATCCTTCGGCAGCTGCACTTTATAGTTTCTTCCGAGCTGGTAATGTTATTTTTCCATTTAACGATATACTTTCGAAAGTCATTTCCAACAATCT